>OX359246.1:62671953-63271953 GCA_947179485.1 Allacma fusca
TTATATTACGATTATTATTCCATTGCATTATGCAAGCCCCCCTAAATTTATGGCTTGTTTTGTTTTTTTATGCGCAGCATCCTAGCAAGGCATTAATTCGCGACGGCAGAATCCTATAACCAAGATTCTGACTCGCTCACCGGAAAAGTCCTTTTCTATTCCTCCACACACACATATACATAAGAGCGGAGTAGTATTATAACAGTCGTCACTCACTAAACCATTACAAAGTTCCAGTGATATTCGACTTAAATTTACTAACATTCATCCTCTGCGATAGACTACTGATTTTTAAAATGCAAGGATGGAGCCGCCCAATTATCAGTGTAATAATATTGTAGTTTAGGCAGAAGGTCTACTGTATATTCCTACACAAGGGGGTTTCTTTAAAATTCAGGATACGTAGAGATGCGTTTGAGTGAGAGTACTCTCTATATAAAGACTCCCGTATAGCATAATAGATAGATAAAGTTAGAATTCCGCAGGAAATGATTTGCTTGTTTCTTCCTTTATTTCTTTATATCATTGATTTTTACATATTACACGGACAGAGAGAGAGAAGCACGCACTCACCTCTTCCGAGGTCCCTCTATATTTAATACAGACGCAGGGTATAGCTCGACTTCACTCAGGGCTTTCACAATAGAGCAAGAAAGGGACAGCACCATTGTGCCATTTCCTTGGGAGTAAGAGCCCCGCGCGAGAGCTTGAATGCAAATCTGGAGCTTTGTCTGAAAAGAAGTTAGAACTTAATTTATGTTGCTAGAATCCTTTGATATCGTACGCTGATTACGTCCCCCTTGAACGTTTGACAATCATTGTGACATTCTTAAGTTGTCATTGACACTCTGGTTGAAATAGAGGCTGAAGAAGGATTGGGAATGAACTCACGTTTGCTAATCGAGTAGAGGTTCTAGATGATACAGCAATAAACAACTCCACACTCAATCTAATTCGACAGAGGAATTTACTGTATCCGGATCTCATGTCAGATCACATGTACGTGGAAGTGTGGGCATCGACCACAAGACCAAAATCAGTTGAATGGATATTTGGCATGTTCACAAATCTTTAGTGCTTGTAAATTGGGGATTAAGTCCAAATGTATTGCTCCGGTCAAGAAACAAATGAAATTAACAAGTTGGTGTACATGTCTTGAACTTGTCTTCTTGTGGCTATAACGTTATCATTTAATGATCCAAAACGCCGACTTTTCAAATCAAACAGTATTCAGTGACTGGGCCATCTGCAATACAATTAGAAACTACAAACAAACACCGGGAGTAAATCATTTTGTCAACAGCAGACTGTGGTTAATGGACCGTTTACATTCGATACATTCGTGTGTCTCAATATAATCCGCGTGTACATTAGCTGAGATTCAGGCAACTTTAAGTAGCATTGCCTCATTTAATTAATAAAAATCTTTTAACAGAATTGTGTACGCCAGAGAAAAAATACAGGCTAGTACCTAAAATGGCAAATGCCAAATTCGCCACAACTGAGAAGCACTGTTTGTGGAACGAATTGCGAAAAGTGTGAAAGAAAGCCTACCCAAATAAACCGAGTTTTAAAGCAGTATTATAATGGTGAACAGAAACAATGCTAATCAAATAATTATATACATTTTTTATGTTATTATCGAATAGCAAACGTCTTAATATTATGTACACGCTAAAATCTGAAACTTTTAAGCTCAACGAAACGTTATATTTCACTGGACAAGTTTTAAACAATATTTTTTATATGTTACTAATCATAAGGTAGGAATTTTCATAAACAAATACACTGGGACTAGGGGAATAGACTAGACTGGACTAGGAAACCAGTTGCAGAATCAACACTAGGACTAGACTATTGCTACTTAAACATATAGCTGACTTGACTATACTTGACTAGCTGCGGGACTAAACTTTAAAAAATAGACTAGACTTGACCAGGTAGCCTGGCAGGCAGCAGTGGTTTGTATGGAGATTAAGATTATAAATAGCAGTTCCATAATCTTGAATTTTGGCGAGGTTTAACATGTGCATGCTAACGTTAGCAGTAGCTCGTCTATTTCCTCAAAGCAAACCAATGATAACCAAAAGGTACATGGGTCTAAATTATGACGAAAAATGATAACGTTATATATGTATGCCCCCTTACTGGTATACCAAAGCACTAAAGAGTACCAAGGGCTGGGATATTGTCACGGGCGTCACTTATAACAACATAAGCAGTGACTACCCATTTAAATTAAAGCGAAGAGTTATTTATTAGAGTATTATTTGCAACGACAGTCAATAAATGTCAGGGACAAAGTTTTGGTAAAATTGACATTTATTTTAACATGGACAATTGTATGTTGCTTTTTTATGGGGTAAGTCTAAAGAAAATATCAAGGTTGTTATAACTGATACTGTCGAACAAGGTGGAATAATGGACAAAGGTGAATGTATATACACAAGTAATTGTATTTTAAGAAGATGTTTTGTAATTTGTTGGATTTTTAATTACTATAATATATTGGAGTAATTAAAAAGGCTTTACTAAGGCTATTGGCTAATCTCTATTAAATCCTCCAGGCACGCGAGTACAAATTGCAAATTGTGCATTTAAAGAAGTTCTGTAGTGTTAGATTATAACATACGAATTCGTATTTCAGAAGCAACGGTCATTATTTAAAAATTATTCTATTTGAAAAGACATATTTCGGCAATTTAATTTTAATACTGGCGGATCAAGCCACTAGACTGATTCGGTGCTGTCATTGGGAAATTGGGATTATCCACCCACGCAGGCGGTGGCTTGATCCGTTATCTGATAACATAATTTGACGATTATAAAAATTAAATCTCTGCTCTTCCTCTTAAAGGGTAGAAAATTCTATAGGTTTGCGATTGAGAGTACCAATTACCATAGAGGCTAACTACCCAGTTTTTTTGGGCATGTAACATGCGTGTATTTTCCATTAGCGAAGCCGAAGTTTGTTTATGCATCTCAGTAACCACATTTTGTCTAGAATATTTTAGTACTAGCCCATTAAGCCGTTAGCCCTTTCTCTGTGTCGTACATTAATGTTTATATAGATACTAGCACTACACAGTTTGCTATTTCTGTACCATGTGTTATGCCTCTGAACCAACTAACTATGAAGCCTTTCGAAGCCAGCAACAGCTGGCTGTGCAGTGCTAGTATTATATAAATGCGTGGTTAATATATAAGATACATAGAATTCTACTGTACAATATTTCCCGCACATAATTTTAACTCTTTGATTCCCTTACACGGAATAATGATCAATGATGTGACAACGCAGAACTCCTATTCCTTTCATTTCTCATCAATTATCCAGCACAAAAAATTAGAAGTTAACTCTGATTTTATTATTTATGGACATCCTTCAAATATTCAAGTTCTTGGTTTTTCGAGGTAATCCTGTCCTCGGTTTTAAGGGAAAAGTGAAAGCTTTGATAGATGTAATGAGTATACAAGTGTTACGGGGTGCCCTTGTATAAAGAGCAGACTGCATGTAAGTAACATATTTCACCCTACAAAAAATCCTTAATGATGATTTTGACATGTGCAAAGAAGTTGCTATGTTATTTTGTTTCTTGGATTTATTATTACATCTCTTTTAATTTCTAAATGGGTAAGGGGTAAGTATGAAATATACATTATACGATCAAAAATGAGTTAAAATAAATATGACATAAGTTAAGCTTCCCATTGAATATAAAGTTATTGTAAAATTAAAGGCAGATATGCATCCATTCTCCGGTACTTTTATTTTTTAAGAACCAATTACCAGCCCTTTGCATCCAACCAATCTCGTAATTCTTTTTCGTCAAATTCCCAACCTTTTGGTCGGAACAATTCCTTAACTTTATCCTTCAGCTCAACCAGTTGTTGGTCATTAAGCTTCTGTTGTGTTTTCTCTGAAAAGTTATGCGATTGTTGACTCAACGTCTCCTTTGATTGAGTGGATGCAAACGTCCTCGTAAAGGCCCTTAAAAGCTCACCACCTGCTGGCGTAAAGTATAAAACCGATATGTATTCACAGACCGATAGAGTAATAACAGTTCAGAATGCAGAACAATTTTAAACTCAAATATGAGGCGCATACTAAATTTGTATTTTATGTAATTTGTACCTCTGGGGCAATAGGGCAGGGAAACATTTACCAGCTGTTTTGATGACAGCATTGACCTTAACATAAAACATTATCATTGACATAGGGGTTTAACATGGACCTTAACATAGGGCTTTAACGTGGAGCTTAACATAGAGCTTTAACATGGACCTTAACATAGGGCTTTAACGTGGAGCTTAACACAGAGCTTTAACATGGACCTTAACATAGGGCTTTAACGTGGAGCTTAACATAGATCTTTAACATGGACCTTAACATAGGGCTTTAACGTGGAGCGTAACATAGAGCTTTACCATGGACCTTAACATAGGGCTTTAACGTGGAGCTTAACATAGAGCTTTAACATGGACCTTAACATAGGGCTTTGAAGTGGAGCTTAACATAGGGATTTAACATGGACCTTAACATAGGGATTTAACATGGACCTTAACATAGGGCTTAAACTAATCTAAATTTAATCCAGATCCAGTTAGTGACTCCAATGGTACATATACAAATGATTCGAATCATACCTATTTGCATTGACGGTTAAATCACTTAATAGGGAAGGTTATAGGGAAGGCATTTCGTTTGCCCACGTTTGGTCTATTGTGATTGGTTCGGAGGAAAACGTCCGGATTCCGGAGAGGCAAACAGACACTCCGACGTCCACAATAGGGAGCTCTGTTACACCTCACTCCTAAAAACTGAGTGGGAGTCCAACATAATAGTGAATTAAAATTCGTATAAAAAAATTAAAGTTCGGTTGTAAGCATTTGAATTGCAATAAGACAAAGATGAGCATTCAATAAATTATTTATCAACAGGACGATGCATGAACAAACGCTTGCCTTCTGCTGGCTCGCGTAAAGGAATATTTTCTGGAATATTTTATTCCCCTAGATTGTAGCAAATGAGTTCGGATTTCCCACATCTTTGTCTGTTATGTTGAATTTGTGCAATTTCGCTCTCCGGGTTTACTTGTTCACCCGCAATTATCAACGTTTTGACCTGTGCAATAGCTCCTTAAAAAGTAAAAGATAATTACGTACACTTCAGTGCCACAAAATGTTTTAACAACAGTTTAGATTCAATATTAACCCGATACAAAAAAAATTGCGACTCTGCAGGTCTGCGCCACTTCTCAGGGTTGGCGGAGTGAAGTTAAGCCCTGTACATCTAAATTGACTTTATGCTATACACAAAAATCTTACTAAGGAAACAAACAGATTGCAACGAAACATTTGCACAATTTGGGCTTAGAATTAAGAACGTGATAAATCCCCCAAAAAACAAATAAATTAACTTTAACGGTTGTTTGAATTTCCTGTTAAATGTTAATTACAATTTCCAGAAGCTCAACGGTCTGTATTGCATCAACCCAACATAAAACACAGATTCATTCAATGTCGATACATTAGCAGCAAATCAATGCTTTGGCGCAGAATGATTTCCAACACTGTGTATATCAGTCCTTTATCCACAAAGTACAGCCCACCAACCGAAATACGCAGAGGTTGCAATGATCGCTGTATTCGACGAATCATTGGAAATTTTCGGTAAGTTTTCGTCCAAATCGAAAGTTGCTCAACAGATTTTTCATGCAAACCGGCGCCAACTTTCATCTCAATAAGCATAGATTGAAGGTCGATAAATACTGTAATTGCCTTCCCAACAATAACTACAATATCCGATGATCTAATGATAATAAAAATGGCCGAGACTATTTCCACCAAAACAGCTACCTGGGCAACAAATGACAGAGAAGAATATACGTCATTCACGTAAATTTCCAGAATTTTCAGTTTCCTGTAAAAAGTCAAAAAAGTCCTGTAGCTGCTCCGGAGTCTATACAATAAATTAAAAACAAACTTTGCATTAAAATCAGAATTTAAATTTTGTTTTATTTACATTACAAGCCTCAAATAATCCGCTTTGATTTGTTTACAATAATGAATATTTCAATATGCGGATTGCTATGTCGGAATGCATTTTTTTTAAGATTACAACTACAATAGCTAACTACTTGTTAGAGAGAGAGAACTTACGACAGATTATCTAAAATTTGGTTGACGGCGATTGCATAGGTACCGAATATGAAGGACCAAATGAACCAGTTTCCAACTATGACAAACAACAGATAGGTGGCGCAAATGGCCGACGTAAGACTGACGACATAATTGTAAATTCCAGGCAAAGAAATCACGGATGACAACAGAAATATACATTTCGGATTGAGGACGAAAAATGTAAACGCCGCTATTAAAACTAGTGGAAATGAGATCATTGCAGCCGAAATAAAAAAAGACAGTTGGTCCCATTCCATTGATTTTCTGTTTAATCTAAACCGGTTGTCAAATCCTAAGAAATACCAGGAATAGAATAGAAACAAGAAGTTTAGTGCTTATTAAAGAACCCACCAAATATGAAACTTACTTTTAAATTCCTTTTCCAAAATAAAGCATTGATCCAGAAGCCAAGGTAGGTCTTTTAAATGAATGAACATAGCAATCTGTGAGACCACCAATAACACACCGATAGATAAAGCGTTGGCCCCAAGCAGGAAAACAATCATTGACATTTGGTGCCGTGCAAACAAAAGTTGATAAGCAACAAACAAATAGTAAAAGAATGACAAGAAAATGCTAAGGATCCAACCAACGAATCTTAGTTTTTTTCCGGTGACTTCTGGTCGACATTTTCTGGAATCCCAAGTAAATGGTGCTATGTAAGATTTCTCACTGATGATAATTGTCAGCGCAAGAAGCCTTTTAGCCCTCAAGGAAATCATTTGTGGCTTTCGCAGGTTGACTTCATAAAACGAAATGAGCAAAAATTGGAAACAGAACTACCAAAACCTCATTTGGTTTATAATAATTACAACGCAGTGAAGTAAAACAAATCAAAAAATTATAATGTGACCTGATCAAACAACCATCTATGATTTTTGATGCGGGCTTCATTTCATTTTAATAGAAAACTTTGGCAAACAACAAAGGGACTCTGCAAGCTAGACAGAAGTATTTTGATTAAATGTAATTTTGCTATATTTTATCAAATGAGATTTTATTATTCATACAGTTAGAAAGCAGGTCTGGTAATGGCTATTGCACATATCCTTCGTTTTGTCAGAAAATGCTACACAAATAAACGTTTTCGTCAAATTGCACTAAAAATGCAATTATAGGCATGAACACATAATTAATTATTGAAATATCTCAACATGTGTGGTGATCCTCGTGGGTACACTCAGTGCTCGACTGAATTATAAAAAGTACTTACCATTTTTATTTGCGAACCCATACCCTATCAAGGAAGAGACACCGCACATTCCTTACCATGATACATATAATGGTCGCACCAGTTCAGTTCAAAACTGAAAAGTTTAGTTCAGTTCAGTTTGGTTCATACAAATTTTGGTTCAGTTTGATATACAGACTAAACTGAATGGTTCGGTTCAAGCGTAAACTTCGTTCAAACTGAACTGAACTGAATTGTTTGAGCTGATTATTACGCAAGCACAATAAAGCATGTTGTCGTTATGTATGACGCACTTCTCATATGTGACTATTACTTTTTAAGGTATATCTACGTAAAATGTGATTGCATTTGTAGTTGAAAAGGATTAGATTGAAAATATTTAAAATCAGATTAAAGTGGGGTACAAAGAACTGTATACCCCTTATTTAAAAAATCTCTCTATATATGTACACATACCTATACATATTCAGTTCAGTTCAGTTCAGTTTCAGTTTACAGAGAGAACTGAACTAAACTGAACCGAAGAATAACTAACTGAACTGAAATTTTGATTTTCGATTCAGTTCACTTTGTGAACCGAACTAAACTGAATTTTACGAACCAAACTGAACTAGTCCGACCACTACCATGACATGCCCCCTGTTTGATCTCGATAAAAAAATCCTGTTGGGTGCATCTTGATGAGTAGATCATTTTTGATTATTGGCCCAAAGAAAATTGAAAACAAGATTCGGAGATATCCGGGTGTAAAGTTATCGAAACATAAAGTGGCTCATTGGGTACCAGAATATTCATAAAAACGGTTAACGATAAAACAGATCCAAAATGGCAACTCTATAAATTAAATAAGAGACAAAAACATTTTGGGCAAGAAATTGGTTCCCAAACCCAAGAAATTGATCTCATAAGGGCGCTGGGGGTCAATAGCAGATTTTCAACCTAATTGTAAGTGATGATACAATTGGTCCAAAATACACTTCAAGGCTTGGCAAGACACATAACAAAAGTTTGCGGAGTTTGGATCCACTCCGTGACCTCAGGATCCATCATTGACCTTGTATGTCAATATCGAACCCATACCACATATCCTACCCTAACCTTACAGGAATCGGTCCGGAATAGACTAAGTCTTCCCCAAAATACACTAGGGTTGCCAATGGTCTAGTCCGGACCATTTATAATGGTCCGTAATTCGTCAGGTCCAGTCCAACACTTGGACTAGACCAGATACAATTGGTCCAGTATCAGGACCAGACCAGACCAGACCTTTCGCAAAATGAAAAAAATATTAATTCACGAAATCCCATGTAGTGTTTAAAAGTGTCGTTTCTAAGGATAAAATCAAAATTAAACTTGATTATTTAATAACTCCTAATGGTTTCTGGACCACGGTCCGGAACATGGTCTTTGGTCTGGTCTCACCTTTGGACCAGACCAGTTTCATAAATTGTGGATCAGACCAGACCATTGGCATCACTAAAATGCGCCACATTGTTAAATCTTTTAACCCTCGAAAAAAACCTTTTTGGCTGACACAATTTACAATTAGTTTAATATGATGGTATGAGCAAGAACTAAATCGTTGAACATCAATTCACCTAACATTCATAGTTTGATCCTTAATCAAATGTCTGAACGAGTGTGTATGTTCAGAGAAATATAAACTCATTTGCTAACCCTGAAATTCGCATTTGTAAGGCTGATTTAAAGATATTTATTCCAACTTTACTTTAATTTAAATAAACAGAAAGGGTATCCACATAAATTCCTAATAAATCGTAAGTACGAGTTTTTATTATATCCAATTTATATGTTAACATTACTATTATTTAAGTATATATTATTTTGTTATTATATTTTCATCCAATGGAATGGAATCAAAAATAAATTTGAGATAATAAATACGGTACGCTTACAAATGTAATTGGAAATTATTACTGAAAAACGCCGACATGTGTGGAGTACTATGAAAACCTTTATACCCCCCATGACCCAATAACCCATGTTGGGAAAGATGGTAAATTGGAAAGGATGGCTAAAACAGTTCCACATGTATTTAAAGGTATTTCTACAGCTTCTTTAAATGCTCAACCTGCTGGCAAAATATAGACTTTTATTGGAAATATGGTAGGCTTGTACATTTTTTTAAACATTTTTGTTTAGTTGACGCAAATATGTACAAGGTAAAATTGAAAAACAGATGAAAAACTATAAAAACAGAAATTAATAGTTTTTATTGCAACGTTTTAAAACAACTCTGAAACTTTGCCTCACGGTATTAGGTCCTGTGCCTGCAAATGTTTCACCTAAGAAGATGAGGTTACGCTCAAATGAATCCCTATGAAATTTCCATCAAGCGTAGCATTTCGAAATTTTTTAGGAACTTTTGAATTTTGATTAAAAAAATTAAAAAATCAGAAACAAATGAAACCTTACACTCTGTTCTAATGGGTCATAGCTAGTACTCGGACCAGTTCAGTTCAAAACCGAAAAATTCCGATTCGGTTCAGTTCAGTTCAGTTTGATTCATTATAAACAGTATTATCAGTACAACAGTATATTCAGTATTTGAATCGAACTGAACCGTATAATGCAAACTGCAGTTCAAACAGTTTGCAAACGGGCTCCTTGCTGGAAATGTCGCCACCAACGTACATTCGTATCTGTCATTCCCATGTATAGTTAATTAACGAATAATCAACAGTTTTTTAATTACTTTATTATTTCAAAAATGTTCTTTTCATAATAATATGGGACATTGCTGTTGCCGGACCAAACTTAGGGCTAAAGAAGTTTACTAAGGAAAATGTAGATACTGAATTCGCCCAAAGATGTAATGCTCAAAGGAAGCAGTCTATTACGGATTACTAAACGTTGATTCTGAAACATAGGGCCATTCCAGTGTACATTACCATCATCAAGATCATATCATTTGTGCATTCTCCAGTGCACTGTTTGCTATGGTGAATGCGATTAGGAACTGGTTAAGAGGGACAAAATCAGTTTTTCTGGGATTGACTCGGATGACTAAATTCGGATCTTTATGTGTGTACACCCGCAATTATTATTGTTTACCAAACACTGCTACTGAATTGTTTGATTCACCGATTCAGTTCAGTTCATCAGGTAAAACTGAACTGAACTGTTTTTGCTTGAACTGAACCGAAACCGAATTTTCGTTTCAGTTCACTGCTCAAACTGAACTGAACTGCAAATTTTGAATCGAACTGAACTGTTCCGAGTACTATACTTACTGTAACGTGCAATAGGCCCGATCATACAAGGTTTCACAAAATGCATGAGTAACATTAATTTTGAAGAAGTACTCAAAATCAGTTTGTTTAAATATGTGGTACACAGAGCTATGCAGTATTTTCAAATACATTATTTTAAAATACGTATTTTCAGACCACAAAGTATTTTGTATTTTGTATTTCAAAGTTGGTAAGCAGTAAGTAAGTATTTTGTACTTAGTATTTTGAGAGCCAGGAAGTACAAAAGTATTTGGTATTTACTTACTCTCAATGAAATATGAAATGTAATTCAAATAAAGTATTTTGCTCACAATACTTTTCGTTGGTATGTTTTCTGATTTTGACATTGTATGTAGCTTATACGATGTGCAATGTCTGTGAAAATTCCATTTTACACATTGGAATAACATACGTTGGAATGAATCCCTTGGCTACATCAACCATGTTCCGATTCTCGATACTGCATATTGTCGTTGAAGAGGCGAAATGGTCTACGTGCGTATGGTGTTTACAGCACAGACCATTTTGCCTCTTCAACAACAATATTTAAGATACGCCGAAGACGAACACCTACTCGATTTAATTTTCAGTTACTAGCCCCGTTTTATAATAATTATTCCGAAAATACATTTATTTACTAATAAATAAAAATTTCATATTAATCTGTTACTTCATTAACAGTCAAAACGACTTAAAATATAATTATAATGGACTGACCTATTCGGCAACCGTTGAACAATTTGCTACTACACATGTCTTATATGCAGTCTTTGAAGTGACTGTTTTAAAAAGTTTGTTCTAGAAATCGAAAATAGTGAGGATTAGGTGGGTATTTTAAGAAAAGTATTGTATTTAAAATACAGTATTTTGTATTTGAGTATTTTAAATTTTCTACCAAGTATTATTTTTATTTTTATTTTAGCAATGTAACCTGAGGTATTTTACTTTGTATTTTGTATTTTCCATATTTTAATTCAGGTATTTTATTTTGTATTTTGTCATCGAAGACCAAGTATTTTGCATAGCTCTGGTGGTACATGGTAACAAACAATTATTGCGAGTGTTTGCTGAATAGTTGTTGGATATGAGGGATGGTTTAAATTTTTTCTAAACTAATGTCATATGTCCAAAATAAATTTGCTAAAATAAAACAGCAAAATGTCATTTGTGAATTTCAGTAAAAATATAATTTAATTCTGCAGTACAGGGTCACATGTAGGAAGGGGATAACACTTTCCGAAACCCTATATAGGCAGAAATGTAGACAGCAGGAAATGCCTACTTGTAGGGAAGGATATAGGCCCTACAATTGCACAAATAAGGGAGAAGAAAGGCCCCGCCTAAACTAAATGTATAGGCAGGATGTAGGATAGGTAAAATCAGTTTAGCATCTTTGGTGTAACGATTTGGTCCCAATATGACCATTCATGCTACATATATATATATGAGTAACAAACGTTTGAATTGCCTTGCCCATGGTTGGAAAAAACCCGACTTTTATCAAGAAAGGCCAATCCAGTGGCAAGAAATGGTAACAGCCGGCTGCTCCGTCTGCTAGAACAACTGCTGAAATGTAAGTCTCATCCAAGTAAATTCCAATGGAACTCGGAGGTCTGGTATTGTTGGCACGGTGCATCCTGATGCTTAACGCGGATTGCGAAGGAGTGAGAATAGATGGTTGGATCCGATCCAACGGAAATTCCTACTTTTACTTTTACAAATAGGGTCTATGAAGCTTGAAATTTGAAACAGCATTGGCAAAATTATCGAAATTTACCTTGCTTTGCTCCATTGAAGCCCAGAAAGTTTATCTCCAATGTATGTTGTAAAATCTCCTGCTACTGATAAGTTTGATATCTGCCTGAGAAGTACTTCAAAAGACAGGAGTCACTAAATGGCGAAACCCCTAATTTGATGTAGCAACAACTGTCTACGCACCATAATGATTAAAATAAAGTACAATATTAAACGATTATTTAATTTCCATGCGAAAATTGTAGTAACTATATATTCACTGGCATTGAATAAATCAGACGTTTAGAAGAGCTTACTAAGCAGGATCTACAAATAGTTTAGGATGTAGGCAGGCTGACAAGTTGTCCCTTATCTAGGGTACGCGAATAGGCTTATTGGCACTCCGAAATGTCTATTTGAAAATATTAAATAGGTAGGCGGACGGTGATTTCGTGTAGGTAGGAAAATAATTGGGTAAACGAGAACAAACATATGTATACATGTACTAAAGCGTAGAAAGGTAGCAAAAGTCAAAAAATATCACCAAGATTTTATACAAGGGTGCAGCCAATTAAACGAAATATTGCAAATTTGTTTTCCAAACACAAGGTAAAAATATTTCATTTATTAAGTAGACAACAAGTAGTAGGCTCACAAGTAGGGAAATGTTCACAAATTTGTAGGGTGTAAAAGTAGAAGAAAATTGGTCTTATTCAGACGAGTAGGTAGGCAAAGACATTTACCTATTTGTAGGGTTGGAAAGAGGGAAAAAAATGTTATTGGCAACTAGTTAGGCAATGGGACACGATTTGAGTACAAGGTTATAGGGTAGGCATTTCGTTTGCCCACGTTTAAAAAACACATAAAAATTTAAATTTCAGTTGAATTGCAATAAGATAAGAATGCATTCAATAAATTATTTATTAACAGGACGGCTCAAAACGCTTGCCTCCTGCCAGCTCGCGTAAAGTAATATTTCCTGGAATATTTTATTCCCCTAGATTGTAGAAAATGTGTTCGGATTTCCCACATCTTTGTCCGTTATGTTGAATTTCTGCAATTTCGCTCTCCGGGTTAACGGGTTTGATCAACGTTTTGACATGTACAATACCTCCTTAAAAAGTAAAAGATAATTACATACAATCCAGTGCAACAAAATGTTTTAAAACAATTTTGTTTCAATATTAACCCCATCCAAAAAACAATTTGACTCTGCACCTTTGCGCCACCTCTCAGGATTAGCCTAACATATGAATTGATTTTATAACATATCCAAAAATCTGACTTGTCAGACAAACAGATTGCGACGAAATATGTATACAATTTGGGCTTAGAATTAAGAACGTGATAAATCCCCCAAAACAAATACATTCACTTTAGCGCTTGTTTTAATTTCCTGTTGAATGTTCATTACAATTTCCAGGAGCTCTATATTCTGTACTGCAACACCTCCACATACAACACAGATTCGTTCAATATCGATACAATAGCAGCAAATCAATACTTTGGCGCAGAATGATTTCCAGCACTGTGTATGTCAGTCCTTTATCTACAAAGTACAGGCCACCTATTGAAACCTACAGAGGTTGCAATGATCGCTGTATTCGACGAATCAATGGATATTGTCGGTAAGTTTTCGTCCAAAGAGACAGTTGCGCAATAGATTTTTCATACAAACCTGCGCTAACTTTCAACCAAATAAGCATAGTAATAATGTCGATCAACCCTGAAATTACCTTCCCCAGTAAACCAAGGAACCTGGGCAAAGCCTGGTATATTAGTGGCATTGCCGGTTAAAGCAAGGTAGTGGCAATCTACCGGCAAGCCTTCATAAATCTAACTTGTCAATATTGGACCTTTAACGGCTGCTTTCCGCATTTTAAGGCCGATTTGCTTTCTGGCGCTAAAGTGTAATACTGTCTTGGCCCAACAGTGGCTGCATAGTGTCAAAACACCCTTAAACACTAGCCGGCAAAATTTTGACTAGCCATTACTAGGCCTACGTTGCTATTCATAAACTAGTTTTCCTTGCAAGGGTCGAGCCAGGCAGGCTCATCTTCATTTATTCAAGTGCTTTTACACGCGGTAAATGCATTAACACCGGAAAGTTTTCCGTTGACTCTATATCAGTTAAACGCTTACCTCGTGGTTCTTATTTGCAGCCTTCTTGAAGCTTGATTTTAGAAAGATAAAGTATTTCTGCGATCTGGAAGTTGACATGAAGCCAATATTTTACGTTGCGTATTTTGAGGTGGACAACAGCGTAGAAGTAGTTCCATCAAATTGGCTATTAGAAAATCAAACAAAAAGTCATTGGCCAATCAATTTGGATGATTTGAAGACAGTGAATCTCGTCCAAAAGTGTGTAGAACCTACAGAACATCCGAAAATTCAATGGAAAATTTTCAGCTGTAAAGTTCGTTGCGGTGCAGGTAATTACAACTAAATATATTTTATGCATTCCAACATTGTGTAGCGTTGATGGCCAAGTTTCCAAACTATGTACAATTCAATTTTGAATTACTATTCTACGAAACAATTATTCGGACTGGTAATAATTAATAATTTGGAGTGTCCAAAATATTGTAGATACATACACACAAGCCAGCTCTGGTTTAGACAAGGCTATTGAAAACAGCGAAGTTGAACTAACTGAAGCTGAGGGCGAAGAAAAAACTCCTGTTCGGCGGTTACGGAAACGGAAGGAAGTCAACTATAGAGTTCTAGTTAATCAAGGAACCGCGGGTTCTAAGTTATCTTATTCAGCTGCATCAGGGTTCTCAAATGTGGCTTTAGCCCCTTCAAGGGAAGACATTGCTCAAAATTCTCAGTCTATTCAGGATTTTCAACATTTCGAACCACTTTACGAGCAAGCACCTCCAGAAGGCTTCACACAATCCTCCGGTGGTAACCGTATTTTTACTTCCTATATTATGGCCTTTTAGTTTTTACCATTTTTCTATTAAAATCAGTCACGCCATGCAGACATAAATTACAATATGTTTCATAAATATAAAACAGGTGATGGTCAGCGATTGATTATACCCATTGAGAACGAAGCGGAGACAACTTATGCTGAAATTCCAAATCCGATGCCTATGTATCAACCTTACCTTCTTAATGCTCCAACTGGTCTTTCGGAATCTAATATTGATAATCTTGTTGCACGCTTTGAACAATTTGCTGCTGAATCTAGAAGTTTGTAACTGAATACAATACATTCAATATGCTAAATTGGTTTGCATTGTACTTAACTAAAATTTGGGGTATTTAAAGGATTTCAAGAACTTGTGCTGACTCATCTCATAAGGATTTCTTCGGACGTGGCCGAGACTATTCGAGTCGTGTCTGGTAATAGCCACGTTGACCTTCTAAAGGAAGATGAAATACCAATCAAGTTGCCAGTCAAAGATGCTGATGAATTTAGGCGTTTAGATGATTGGCTGCAAGCGCAGGAAAGTAGACTAAAATTTGTAAGTACTGCTTTTGAGCCAATTACTTTAGTATCACACTAGCACTGCACAGCCAGCTATTGCTGGCTCCGAAAGGCAAATGTAAGTATCGAAGGCAGTAAATAGTTGCATGCAATAGCTGGTTGTGCAGTGCTAGTAATTAAATTCTTAACGTCTGGTAAAATGTTAAATTGTAGTATTAAATTCTTAACGTCTGGTAAAATGTTAAATTGTTTTATTAAATTCTTAACGTCTGGTATAATGTTAAATTGTAGTATGAATTATAATATTTCGGGGTACACACAATTGACTGTATAAATACCATTCCCTTCACCCTGTAGTTCCCCCTGATCCTCAGTTTTGTCCACAAATACTTTAACATTGTCTTGAGAAGTGGCTCTAGAAAATGCTACATAAAGTTGACCATGAGTAAAAACGGGCTTTGATAACATAAATATCATAATAAAACATACCACCAACATACCACCAACATACCACCAACATACCACCAACATACCACCAACATACCACCAACATACCACCAACATACCACCAACATACCACCAACATACCACCAACATACCACCAACATACCACCAACATACCACCAACATACCACCAACATACCACCAACATACCACCAACATACCACCAACATACCACCAATATACCACCAACATACCACCAACATACCACCAACATACCACCAACATACCACCAACATACCACCAACATATCACCAACATACCACCAACATACCACCTAAACATACCACCAACATACCACCAACATACCACCTAAACATACCACCAACATACCACCAACTTACCACCAAAACATACCACCACACGAATTCTGCAAAATAATTTACCAATATTTTAAGATACTTAGTCAGAAAATATAAATCTTTGCTGAATTGTAATTTACCTATTGAAGGGGCTAAGACCCAAATCAATAAAACCATACTACTACTACTATTTGCTGTTGTTGCAACTTAAATTTGCCTTGCTTAGCCAACAATAGTTGGCTGTGTAGTGCTAGTACTTACTAATAGGCTTTGCATGGTAGAAATATTCATTCTTCTTGTTTCTTAAGACGACTTAAAGAATTATGTTCCTTATAAAGAGTTTTCCCTTATAGAATACTCCATTTTAGAGAGAGTTGTCTGTATATGATGTCTACTGGACTTATAGTCTAATAATAGTCTCTTTTATTATAATTTTGGGGCATTGCTTGCGCAGACAATATTTTCACTTGAAATCATTTCCTGATATAGATTCGGCATTTGAAAGGCATCGGTGGCGTAGATACAGCACACTTCGTTACGCGAATATTGGGACGAACTATTGGAGGAGATCTGGCTAGAGATTGCAACTTTACTGGAACCAGGGACAAAGTAAAATTTAAAGACCACGGGATTGTGGAATGTATTATTGGTACGTACGTGTTTTGTCTCAAAATTGTTGAAATAGTCTTTACTTATGTAACCGCTTGATACATTGTATGCGTTATAGCAACTTTATTGTTTTTCGACAGCAGCTGCTGTTAGGAAAAGCAGCGAATCGTCTTGTCCGAGTGAGCATGAAGTTGAAAAACTGATTCAAAAATGGCTCCTTGGTGCAGGCGATCGTCACGGAGGTCGGGCTGATCGGTACAAGAAGTCTTTAGACAAACGTCAAGATTCTGAGAAAAATTGATTTTACGTCCCTTGTTATGTCCTCTTTAAGAACTAAGCGTCGTAGGGAAATGTTATTAGTTAATAATCATTTAAGCACTATAAGAAATGTTAGTGGAGAAGGCATTTATAACTATGTTAATAATTATAACCACGTACCTAGTACCCCTGTTGAATCATTAGAGCGTAATTATGTTAGTTTAGAAAGTATTAATGCACTTCAACCTTATGTTTCCGAAAGCTATACTGAATCAGACCATGAAAATAGTCGTAGTTCATCTAGTGATGATTTCCTTGAAAATTCCCTTGTAGATCTAAATACCAAGTTAGCAGAGTGGGTATGTAGAAACAGTATTGCTCACAGTTCATCGGATGAATTGTTGAAAATCCTGAACCCTTACTTAAATAACGTCTTGCCAATGTGCACCCGAACTTTGTTAAAAACTCCCAGGCACATTGAAGTAGAAAAATTAGGACTCGGGGAATTTTACTATTTTGGCATTGAGGCTAACGTTAAATCCAAGATTTCTACAGGTATTGTACCCGTTAACATACCTTACTTAAACAATCATAATTCTAGCAATTTGATTTCTCTAACCGTAGGCTGCGACGGAGTTAATCTTTGTAAAAGTAGTAACCAGCAATATTGGCCATTGCTGGGGATGGTAAATCAAACGGTATGTCAAAAGCCATTTATTATAGGGTTATTTTCAGGAAAATCAAAGCCTCAGGATTTAAGTCAATATTTAGAAAAATTTGTTTTGGAATGCTGTGAGCTTATCTCAAACGGAATTTCTGTGAACGGTATCAAATACACATTTCAGATTAGTCATTTTACTGCTGATGCCCCAGCACGTAGTTTTTTGAAGTGTTGTAAACCACACAATGCCTATTTTGGTTGTGAAAAATGTGAACAAGAGGGTGATTGGTTTCAAAATAGAGTAATATACCCAGAAATGAATAGCAGACTCCGAACGGATGAAAGATTTTACACGCGTTCTCAAAGCGAACATCACACCGGATTATCTCCACTAGCGTCCTTTGTAGGAATGATATCTCAGTTTCCGCTCGACTATATGCATCTAGTCTGCTTGGGAGTTATGCGGAAGATGCTGCTAGCATGGACCAAAGGGTCATTAAAAGTACGATTGAGAAGCAGAGACGTTGAATCAATATCCATTAACTTAAAGAAACTCTATACATTCGTACCATCCGAATTTGCACGAAAGCCAAGGTCATTGACGGAATTAGACCGATTCAAGGCTTCTGAGTTTCGTTCATTTTTGCTGTATTATGGCATCGTAGTATTAAAAAATATTTTGCCCGATGATTTGTATCACCATTTTCTACTTTTGCATGCAGGAATTTTTTTGCTAGTTGGTAGTAAAGCTCACGAGATAGTTCAAAATATTATTGCTAATAATTTGTTACGGCGATTTGTCAGTGATGCTAAAATTCTTTATGGAGCAGAATTTGTTATTTATAATGTTCATAGTTTGATTCATTTAGCTTCAGATGCATTAAATTATACTAACCTAGATAGTTTCAGTGCATTTGCATTTGAAAATTACATGCAATGTATAAAAAGAATGGTTAAATCAAATAAAAATTATTTGCAACAAGTAGTTAATAGGATTAGTGAGAGTTCAATTTTAACGGATAAAATAGCGGTTAAAAAACATGGATTTGTTAAAGCTTCTAAGAAGCAAAAATATGTATACAACGGAATGTTAATTTCTATTTTCGAAAGCGATAATTGTTTCCTAAGGATTTTCTTGTTATTAGAGTAACATCATTGAACGATATTGAAAATGGAAGAATTGAATGTGTAAAATTTGTTAACGTATCTCCTGTCGAAGACTACCCAATAGATAGTAACCAGCTTGGCATTTTTAATTGTTTTACCTATTCTCCCAAATTTGTAATTCCAATTACTGAACTGAAACAAAAATGTGCTGCTCTCCCTTCCACTAGTGTAATTGGAGCATTTATTACTATTCCTCTGACATGTGATGTTCCTCACTCTTGAATGTACATTTTGTACGTGTCTGGTTTTTCTTTCCTACTATTTTAAAATTAGTAATAATAGTATTGATAACATGAATCGCTTCTTTTTATGGAAATAAAAATTACAATTTATTGTTTTGGTAAAAATATGTAATTTTGTTATTTCAATTGCACCTGGAATAATTAATGTTGATGAAGCATGGGCACATTAGGGCAACCATCAAAATTTCACGTATTGGGCCTGTAATAGCAGGATTACGGCAAACGGAACAAAGCCCACATTGAGCCATTAATGATACGACAAAAATTGCCTTCTTGGCAACTTCGTGGCTACGTTATGTTGCCTTCATTCTGTCACCATGCTTCGGCCTATTAAAGCCCGGTGGACAAAACGTACATCAAGCCGACAATGGCTGTACACACTTGAGCCACTATGGGGCCAGACTTTTTTGGTTTACTGGGTCGTAGCTATAACTAAGATATCCGATGATCTAATGACAACAAAAATTGTCGAGACTATTTCCAACACCACAGCTACCTGGACAACAAATGCTAGAGAAGAATATACGTCATTCACGCAAATTTCCAGAATTTTCAGTCTCCTGTAAATCGTCATGCAAGTCCTGTAGTCGTTACAGAGTCTATACAATAGATTAGAAATAAACTTTGCATTAAAATCAATTGCAAAAAAATTTAAATTTCGATTTATTTACAAGCCTCAAATAATACGCTTTGCTTTACTTAAAATGAATATTTCAATATACAGATTGCTCTGTCGGAATGCACTTTGTAAGATTCCAAGATTACAACTACAGTAGCTAACTACTTGTTAGAGAGAGAACTTACGCCAGATTATCTAAAATTTGGTAACGGCGATTGCATAGGTACCATATATGAAGGACCAAATGAACCAGTTTCCAACCATGACAAACAACAGAAAGGTGGCGCAAATGGCCGACGTAAGACTGACGACATAATTGTAAATTTCAGTCAAAGAAATCACGGATGACAACAGAACTGGAAATTTCGGATTGAGGACGAAAAATGTAAACGCCGCTATTAAGACTAGTGGAAATGAGATGATTGCAGCCGAAATAAAAAAAGACAGTTGGTCCCGTTCCATTGATTTTCTCTTTAATTTAAACCGGCTGTCAAATCCTAAGAAATACCATGAATAGAATAGAAAGAAGAAGTTTAGTGCTTATTAAAGAACCCACCAAAAATGAAACTTACTTTTGAATTCCTTTTCCAAAATAAAGCATTGATCTTGAAGCCAAGGTAGGTCTCTTAAATGAATGAACATAGCAATCTGTGACATCACGAATGCCACACCGATAGATACAAGGTTGATCCCAAGAAGGAAAACAATCATTGACATTTGGTGCCGTGCAAACAAAAGTTGATAAGTAACAAAGAAATAGTAAAAGAATGACAAGAAAATGCTAAGGATCCAACCAACGAATCTTAGTTTTTTTCCAGTGACTTCTGGTCGCCATTTTCTGGAATCCCAAGAATATGGTGTTATGCAAGATTTCTCACTGATGATTAATATCAGCGCAAGAAGTTTTTTAGCCCTCGAGGAAATCATTTTTGGCTTTCGCAGGTTGGCTTCATACAACGAAATGAGCAAAAATTGGAAACAGAACTACCAAAACCTCATTTGGTTTATAATAATTACAACGCAGTGAAGTAAAACAAATATAAGCAAAAAACTATAATGTTATCCGATCAAGCAACCATTTCGGATTAATGATACTAGCTTCATTTTAATGGAAATCTTTGATAAGCATAGCTAAGGGGCTCTGCAAGCTAGGCAGAAGTATTTCGATTAAATTCGATTTTGCTATATTTTATCAAATGAGCTCGATTTTATTAATCTTACAGTTAGAAAGCAAGTCCGGTAATAGCTATTGTACACATCCTTCGTTTTGTCAGAAAATGTAACACAAATAAATATTTCGTCAAATTTCAATAAAACATTCAGTTGTAGGCAAGCACACATAATTAATTATTGAAATATCGCAACATGTGTGGTTATCCTCATGGGTATACACGCAGTGCTCGACTAAATTTTAAGTACCATTTTCATTTACGAACCCACTCAAAAACCATGGGTTATGAAATAAAAATGGTACTTTTTAGAATTTAGCCAAGGATATATTAATATGCGCGGGGAGGAATTTTTATAACAAAAAATATAAGTGAAAAAAGAATTCATTGTTTTGAAAAAGATTTCTTCGGAATGTAGCGTTTTGTCAATGAATTAGTATCTACATAAAAAGTGTGTGTGACAGTTTCGTGGATGATTCTGTCGTCAGCCACGATGAATGAAATGTTGAAAGTGGCGAACTAATTTTTCGAAATTAGTTCCATGCTCGTAGCTGAAATTCATAGAGTAGTCAAGAAAGTAACGGAAATACTTTGCTTCACTATTTTGTTTACAGGTTTGCTGGTCTCATTTTCCAAAATAAAGCATTGATCCAGAAGCCAAGGTAGGTCTCTTAAATGAATGAACATAGCAATCTGTGACATCACGAATGCCACACCGATAGATACAAGGTTGACCCCAAGAAGGAAAACAATCAATTTCGCAGGTTGGCTTCATACAACGAAATGAGCAGAAATTGGAAACAGAATTGCCAAAACCTCATTTGATTTATAATAATTACAGCAGATTGCTGTAAAACAAATACGCAAAAAATATAATGTTACCCGATCAAACAATCATTTCGGATTAATGATACGGGTTTCATTTCTTTTTAATAGAAAACTTTGATAAGCATAGCTAAGGGGCTCTACAATCTAGGCAGAAGTACTTTGATGAAATGTAATTTTACTATATGTTATCAAATGAGCCCGATTGTATTAATCTTACAGTTAGAAAGCAAGTCTGGGAATGGCTACTGTACATATCCTTTGTTTTGTCAGAAAATGTTACAAAAATAAATGCTTTCGTCAAATTGCAATACAAAATTCAATTATTATAGACACGCACACACCATTCCTCGGCAAAAATTTCGAACTCGAACTCGCACTCGGTTAAACATGTGCAAGATCTCTAAGCCTCGAACTCACTGAGGCACTGAACTCTATGTAATTCTTTGCCTCGAACTCGGAGGCTCGTTTAATGCCCTTTGGAACTCAGCCTCGAACTCACCTAAGCCTCAATTTCCAGTTTCGTGAAGCAAAGTATACCCCCATTTAAATACATCAATTCAATTAAAAACATTTTTTTACCACGTATTTTTTTTATTTCAACTCTTCGCGATAGTAATAAGAACGGAAGTAAAATATCACGCTTTATGTATCTACAAAAATCAAACGAGCATTAGTGCTTTCAGTTTTTTTCATTTTATTGTAACCGCTTAAACCATTATTTTGTAAAAGCTTCATTGACCGAATTCGATAAGAATCAATACGCAGGCATCCACAGCAATCGTTATTTCACAATATAAATATTTAAGCATAGATGGAATTAGGAGGTTGGTGAGGTCCACATTTCGAACTCGCACTCATTCATTTGAGTTCTGCCATAAATGATTGGCTCTCAGCCTCAAGTCGCGGCGGCTTTTAAAACAGCTCCGAACTCGCACTCAAACCCAGATTTTATGGAACTCGAATGTGAGCTGAGTTCGAGTTCGGAACTCAGAACTCATGAGTTCGCCGAGGTGGCACACACAATTAATTATTGAAGGATTGCAACACGTGTGGTGATCCTGGTGGGTACACGCAGTGCTCGACTAAATTCTAAAAAGCACTAACCATTTTTATTTGCGAACAAGGAGCGCAAGGAGTTTTGTAGTCCCTCAGGAAATCACTTTTGACTTTTTTAGGTTGGTTTCATACAATAATATCAGGAAAAATTAGAGACAACTGTTTAGATATCATTAGTTCATTCATAATTTTTTGCAAGCATGTACGCGTGTTTACAGTGAAACAAATTTGAACAAAATAATAATTATTATTTTGATATTATAATATGGACTTAAGATATGAATTTTATCAATTGATTTTGTTTTCATCATTTTCTTATATTTTTATTGATCTTACGATTATAAATTAGTCTCCAAACATTTAATCTTGGCTGACGAAGTTGTCACAAATCAATGTTTCATCAAATTGAATAAACAATTACAAATTCACTTTTGGGCTGGTTTCATTTATCTATATTAGAGGTGGGGCCCGGAAGCGGGTTTTTGAATTCGGGCCGGCCCGAACCCGGCGCGGCCGGGTTTTTTTGCCGGGTTCGGGCTGTAAATACGAACTTACGACGGGCCTTGAACGATTTCGGGCTGCACTAAAATAATGAAACCGGGTTAAGATCGGGCTTGGGCCTGTATTTATTTTTCATTTCGCGTTTCGGGCCGGCCAGAAATTACAAATGACCCGACAATTCTACTAGAATATAATTTCGTACAGATAGGTGGCATGCATATTTGACGTTGCGCAGAGTTCAATGATTGCTTTCACGTATGTATATTCATGATAAATAATAGTTCATTGTATTTAATACATGCTTAAGCATTTTGAAACGATCCCTTCTGCTTGATAGTTTGTTTAAAAATTTTCAGAGCCGAAATGAAGTTTTGCTCCTTTAGTGCACGCTTATTGAATATGATGAGTAGGGTTGTATCAGTATATGTAGATATAATAGAATATGTAAACAAAGGTTTCACATTGGATTCAATTGTTACAAAAAATCCGGGTTTTAATCTGGTTTTAAAACCATTTAAAGATCGGGTTTTTAGCGGGTTCGGGTTGAAAAATTTTTATAGACCGGGTTTGTAGCGGGTTCCATGAATCCATGGAAAGCTGCTAACGTTTTTGTATTTATCAAGTATATTTTTGCGGTGTTGTAACTACATAGCCTTTAATATCAACCATGTTGAAATAATTGGAATACGTGGATATTGCTTAGAATCAATTTATTTGCCAACAGCAAACAGTGTTCATCTTCAGGGCTTAATTATGATTAACTATGTTATCTTTGTGTGATGTAGTATTTATAAAATTTTTACATTATTCTAATTTAAAAAATTATTGAGCTGTGAATATTTTGCAAAAAATAACTATTTTGTTTCAACAATTTAAATTAAAAACAAGATTCGTCTATTAAATTCGAGATTATTGGCTTCCATGCGTTGCTTAAAATAAAACCTTGGTTGACGTTCATCAATGACTGTTTTGATTGTTGGATAACTAAACCTTCCTTTATTTGTCGTAGGAAATGATTATGTTCGGGAACAACAATCTTTGCATCGTCCCATGCAATTTGATGACTTCTTTTTCTTATTATGTGTCTTTAATTAATATAATTAATAATTAAATTAACATAGCCTTTTCAGCAGCAAATTCGTCTTAGAGTTTTTTAAAATTTGGTTTGTTGTACTGGAGCAATTTCTGCGGTTGCAGGGGTCAGGGTTGTGAAACAACATCGACATTTTTATGGATTACAAAGGACACCGCACAATCCTTACGAGGATATGCCCCCTGTTTGATCTCGATAAAAAATCCTGTTGGGTGCGACTGGATGAAAAGATCCTTTTTGATAACTGGCCCAGAGAAATATGAAAACAAGATTGAAACATATCCAGGTTTAAAGATATCGAAAAATGAGGGGGGCTCATTGGGTACCAGAATATTTATAAAACCCGTAAACGATGAAACCGGTTCGAATTGGTAACTCTACAAATTAAATAAGAGACAAAAACATTTTGGACTAAATAAAACTTGATAATTTAATAACCCTAACGGTTTTCTGGAACATGGTCTGGACCATGTTCTTTGGTCTCGTCTGAGGACTGCAGGGGTGCCAGTGCCCCTGCAGTTGCGGAGGTGAGAGAAAGAGAGCGCTAGATGTTGGGTTCTGGGGGATGTACTGCTAGTTAGCAGGCGCAAAAACTCACTTAAAATGTGTGTGGATGTACCGATTCTCTCGGAAGAGGTGTTCCTGTCATAGCTAGACAGTGCACCCTCAGTGTCATGAGTTAATCTCCTTCTATGTTACCTTGCACTCTCTCCTCCATAGATTAAGCAAATTAGGTTAAGTGGGCTGCGTCAGGGGTCGGATTTTTGTAAATCTCCCTGGAAGATTATTTCTGAATTTCCCGGCTGACTATTATCTCCCTGCTGGTAGGTCCTCAACGATTTCAAAAATCCCTGCTGAAAAAAACGTCAACGATTTTAAAAATCCCTGTTGGCAAAAATAATTTCCCTGCAAGACGTGAAATCCCTGCAAGTTTGGCCAATCAAGACAAAAATCCTTGTTTGCTTAACAAATTAAAAAAACCCTGCCAAAGAAAGGTCAACGATTTTAAAAATCCCTGTTCATAAAAATAAATCCTTTCCCTTTGAGATTTTCCTTGCCAGAAATATTTTTCCCTGGGAAGATTCTTCCCGTCTTCCTACAAAAATCCTAACCCTGGGCTGCGTCCCAGTAACAAATTTTAAAAGACAAGTGGGAGAACACTTGTCTATTTTTCAAAAATTAAAATCAGGAAAGAATTCGGCGACCTCTGCCCACTATCCACATGCATGTGAGTCTCGAATGTATATGGGCTTATACATACAAACTGACCAAGCCTGCGGTCTGGTGGTGTAGCGAATCTGTAAGGTTGCAGAAGAGCCGGTTTCGACTCTAGCGTACCCCAAAATAATTTCAGGTCCTTTCTATCTTTCCCTATACACTATCGGTATGCAAATGAGGTTTGGAGGCATGTTGCGCGTTCTTGGAAGAGTAGTAGTAGGAGTAGTGTGTGCCGTACACTGATAATGATTCTTAAGATGAATCGGTGTATTTGCATATACTGCGACTGCTAATATTCGGATAAGATTGTGTCCTTGGTATATCCCATGTCTCCTCCCTTGTCTGTATACCCTCCCTCTCTATCTATAGCTTTACATTTCACTCTCCCTCTATAGCTAAGTCTGTGTATGTGTGTTGTGATTACGCATGTTCATATCGTTCGATTTTAAAATATCGTTCATATCGTTATCGTTCTGTTAAAAATTACCGATAACGATATCAAGGAACGATATATCATACTGTTGCTTCTGGCATTATTTAACGAAAATTAACGGAACTTTAATTTCGTGTACAAGCTTATTACTATTACTAAGGTTCCTTAAGACCCAAATTTTCAACCAAAATTATTACAGAGTGCATTTTATTCCAAATACGTCAGCCAAAAAACCATTTAGTTGAAAATATGAACACAACTTGAAGCACTTCAAAGATAATTCAAGGGATCAGCGTCAATAAGAAAACATTAAAACTACACATAATAATCACGCCATATAATTTCGATTCATCATTACAGTTACAACTGACGCCCGAATTCGGATAACCTTATTAGGGAACTTAAGTCATTAAAGTTTACAACTTTTTCAAAGTTTTCAAACTAAAGTCAACAAAATAGCGAAAATCCAAAATTATTTTAGCTGCGCATCTTTATTCGGAAAGTTGTTAAATCCTGTGTATTAGAATGACTCCCAGTTCATTGATGTCGACTGTTAAATGGATCAGGCATAAAATTAAAAGAACATGTGATATGATTTTCCAAAGTCGTAAAATGATTTTCACCCCAAGTTTAGCTCGCATCCTTGTCAAAAAGTGCACAAATCTTGTTATTACTCGTGAATGTACGATATAATCTTATGACGATATATCGTCGGGAAACCCCGATAAATATCGTGCTATATCGTTTCTAAAAAATGTACGATATGAACGATAATATCGTACCGGTATATCGTTATGAACATGCCTAGTTGTGATTTACATACTTGCAAAGCTGCTGGGATGCTGTATGTTGCACCAAGTATGTACCGTGAAACTGTATGTGCTCATATAGCGGAAAGCATACGCGCGGGGACACCTTGTCTCTACTTTGGCATCAGCTATATGATGGCGAGTTTCCATACAGGCCGGCAAGTATATTCATTTTTGTGAAAAGTACTTTCAAATTTTCACTTACCGTGTCCGAAGTCATCCGGTTTCAGTTGTGTACCCTTTTATGTAAGTTTATATCTTTTAAATAATTGTTTTTTAGTGTTTCAATTGTTTTTGTGTCACTGGGTCAAGCGAACCTCGCCACTACCGTATAACCTTTCGGACATCCTGAATTCCTACCCTAAAATTATTAAAATACTTGTATCCGGCCTTAAAATTGCCTGGATCCTTAAAATCAAATCCTTTTAACCCTTTTAAATTAACTGTAGGGTACCCCCTTTGATTTGCTCCATTTAATTAAATTTATTTTGGCTTCCAACTCTAATTATTTAATTAATTACCTGAAATAGGTATCTATGTATGCCGACCGGGCTTGAAATTATTTTGAGTGGATTTCATATATGTACCTACATGAGGCCAGTACCATTTTATAGAGTAGGTAGTTACGTATGCAGAGTGTATGAGAGTAGTAAAGTAGTTAATCGGGTATGCCGGCGCATGCTACGATTATTTTAAAATTAAATAATAACCCTAATTATGAGTCCCTCACAATATCTTTGTTTGTGAGCTTCAAAACCCGACATCATCTAAATGTATGTATTGTTATATTTTGGACTCCTAGAATTATTACACTGCTTTACTAGGGCTGATTAAACGCAATTTTCAAAGTCGACACAAACGTTTTTACGGAAGCTTCAAGTTCTGACATATATTATAACCGCCGCATCTTATGTATCTAATGGAAGTGTAAATTTTCTATAATTTACAAACCATTTTCAAAATTCGGAATTTATGCTGGCACTGTGCAAGATTTTCTTTCTAAATCACAAAGTTTTTTTATAATGTACAGCGTTGTACTCCCCTGGGGCTCAAAATAATTTTAAATATTATTGAAATAACTACTCGCCATAAGTAACGTATTAGACGAATTACATTTTTTAAATCAATTATAACATTTTCTAAAACTGGATGGGTTTGATTAGGCTATGAATAACTATTTTATATACGTAAAATGAGAAATAATGGTCATAGTATATAATTTTCTGCAAAAATTCCCAAAATTTCTGTCGAAAATGCCCGAAATGCCGGCCATTTTCAGATTAAGGCATTTTCAGGGCATTTTCAGGAGGGCAGGCATAAAACCTAGTGCATTTTTATTTGTGCCACTCTGGCGTGTACAAGTTGAAGAAAATTTGTCGTATTCAGACGAGTAGGCAAGCAAAATCATTTACCTATTTGTAGGGTTGGAAAGAAGGGGAAAAATGTTATTAGCAAGTAGGCAATAGGACACAAAGATTTGTACACAAGGTTATAGGATAGGCATTTCGTTTGCCTACGTTTAAAACAACACAAAAATTAAAATCCAGTTGGAAGGATTTGAATTGTAATAAGATAAGAATGAGCATTCAATAAATTATTTATTAACAGGACGGCTCAAAACGGTGGTCTTCTGCCATCTTTCGTAAAGGAATGTTTCCTGGAATATGTTATTCCCCTAGATTGCAGCAAATGAATTCGGATTTCCCACATCTTTGCCATTATGTTTAATATCTGCAATTTTGCTCTCCGGGTTCATTCAATATCGATACATTAGCAGCAATTCAATGCTTTGGCGCAGAATGATTTCCAGCAATGTGTATGTCAGTCCTTTGTCCACAAAGTATAGGCCAACTACCGAAACGTACAGAGGTTGCAATGATCGCTGTATTCGACGATTTATTGGAAAGAGAAAGTTGCGCAATAGATTTTTCATACAAACCTGCGCTAACTTTCAACCCAATAAGCATAGTAATAATGTCGATCAACCCTGAAAACACCTTGATAGCTATAACTAAGATATCCGATGATCTAATGATAACAAAAAGGGTCGAGACTATTTCCACCCCCAAAAGCTACCTGGGCAATTAATGCCATAGAAGAAAATACGTCATTCACGCAAATTTCCAGAATTTTCAGTCTCCTGTAAAAAGTCACGCTAGTCCTGTAGTCGTTACGGAGTCTATACAATAGATTAGAAATAAACTTTGCATTAAAATCAATTGCAAAAAATTTAAATTTCGATTTATTTACAAGCCTCAAATAATACGCTTTGATTTACTTAAAATGAATATTTCAATATACAGATTGCTCTGTTGGAATGCACTTTGTAAGATCCCAAGATTACAACTACAGTTGCTAACTACTTGTTAGAGAGAGAACTTACGCCAGATTATCTAAAATTTGGTTAGCGGCGATTGCATAGGTACAGTATATGAAAGTCCAAATGAACCAGTTTCCAGCCATGACACATAACAGAAAGGTGGTGCAAAAGGCCGACGTAAGACTGACGACATAATTGTAAATTCCAGGCAAAGAAATCACGGATGACATCAGAAATATAAATTTCGGGCTGAGGACGAAAAATGTAAATGCCGTTATTAAAACCAGAGGAATTGAGAACATTGCAGCCGAAATAAACAAAGACAGTTGGTCCCGTTCCATTGATTTTTCTTTAATTTAAACCTGCTGTCAAATCCTAAGAAATACCAGGAATAGAATAGAAAGAAGAAGTTTAGTGCTTATTAAGGAACCCAGCAAACATGAAACTTACTTTTGAATTCCTTTTCCAAAATAAAGCATTGATCCAGAAGCCAAGGTAGGTTTTTTTAAATGAATGAACACAGCTAGTTTCGAGATCACAAATACCACACCCATAGTTAAAACGTTGACCCCAAGCAGGAAAACAATTATTGACATTTGGTGCCCTGCAAACAACAGTTGATAACAGTGCTCGGCACGGGTATGGGTAATACTCGGGTAAACGGGTATGAGTATGGGTATGGGTACTATCCGGGTACCGATTTTATGTACCCGAACAATTCCGGGTACAACCCGGGTACACTTTGGTAGGCTCACAATTTTGGGTACGGATACGGGTAAGGGTATGGGTACAAGGATTTCAAAACGGGTATATACCCACCGGGTACGGGTATAATAGCGTCATTTACTCGTACCCGCCACCATTGTACCCGAGTATTCGGTTACGTTGAGAATTGAGACATTTTGATGAATTTTATGTCATCGTACGTTGGAAACTTCTGTCGGTATTTTTAGTGTTTCTGAATGCACAGAGGTACCTTATTGTTAATACCCTTTTAATCTTACAATATACAGTAAATGTATTTTGGACTGTGTAGCTAAAATATAGGGAAATATATGTAGGGAAAATATAAAAATTTAATGAAATGTTTTACAGAAAGTATAACGAGGAAACACAAACGAGGAAAAGTAAAAAAAAAGTGCGGAGAACTCTGTTAGTCTTCTGTCACAATAGTCTTCATAATGTTGTATTTTGTCACTAATTACAAAAAGTCTGTTTGAAACACGTGCATATGCACATGATACTGTAAGAGTAGGTTATGGTCATACCATGAAATCCTAACTCATGGATTATTTACTTATGTAATTGTCAAGAATTTGTAAATAATTGGAAATCGTGCTGATGAAAGGAATGATTATGAATAAACGATTGAGTGTGATTTTACATTAATCCGAAGATTAATTACTTTTATTTATAATTGAAATCAAAAGGAAAAGGAAATGAAGATTAACAACTAAAAATAGGTGTTACTGGAATGACTCTCAGTTATTCACTGAAGAGTCTGGAAGAATCTTAAACTTAACAAGTGGCTACTTGAGCCTATTTTTACAATCTTAAGTCTAGACGTTACATCATAACGGATGTAACGGGACGTTGACACTCGTCGGCTTTTAGCCGATGGGAAGTGCTTACATTGCACCTTTACAATAAGTGTTTAAGTAACTTTGAACTGGCTTAACCTAAGGTTGTGAGTTTCACAACTTAATGAATTATTCATGTGAGACTTAACTAATTTATGTAATTTCTATATACATACCTAACATCCCGCGCGGTCGGGGAAAATTTTGTCCCCAAAATTTAATTATTTGCATTAAAAATTCATATTGTGTTAGTACAATTGGTATGTATGTTTTAACAAAGATAGGAAGAATAAAGAAGAGATAGTTCAAAAAAAAATTTGTTTTTGTATTTTTCTTTACAAGCTAGTACACATACTGGAATCATTTAAGGCGAAGGTGATAACAGGTGTAAAATCAATATTGTATTAGTACATCCTACTGTTAGAAAATCAAAATGAGCCTAAAACTATGCTGGAGTCCGGGCAGACAGCTGGTTTGATAAATTGTTGAGGGCCACGATGGGTGGGTACGGGTCATTGTTGTGTGGACGGGGATTATTGATGAAGTAGGCGCTGGGTAGGGCATGGGAGATTCGGGAGTGCTGGCGGTTTCGCTGACGATACCGGTAATAACAATATAAACCATATACAATTAAACCAAAGCCAATAATGGTTGAAAGGGCCGTACTTGACAAAGTGAAAATACGGAGAAGAACTTGGGAATCTCCCTCGCCAACGCCAATTTCCATTTTTGGAACCGGAAGAGCGGGAAGAATGGGCTCCGGTGCTGTTTGCTTAGCATGGACAGGCGGAGAGAGGGTAGTAGTGAGAGTAACTGTCTGGCCGGGCTCATCGTGCTTATTCTGTAAGGTGAGAAAAGAATTATGAATAGATTTCCATTCCTCTAACATTCGAGTTATGTTGGCATCATAATTATTAACATCTTTGAAAGGCTTAAAAGTATCGTCTTTATAATCGTCAATCGTAATTGGTGAGTTTATCAAGAGTCGTTGTTCGAGTGGGGAAGGAGTGAGCGGAGGAGGAGGAGGAGTTTCCAGGTCAGGCTTTGGAATTTCGGGGAAGGTGTTGGAGCGAGAGGGAATAAAATCCAAGATTTTACTTATAATTGGTGGGGCTACCATAAGAGCAGCTCCAGCAGCCATAACTTTGACCGCATTATTTTTCTTGGAAGGGGCAGCCTGCATGGGAAGATTAAAATTTTTGTTACCGTTCTGAGCCATGGAGGGTAGTGATTGGATACTGACTGACCGTTGAAGAGGTACCATTTTGTGCATTGAATTGGTCCGGGCCATGTTGAGTTTTGTTCCGGCGCCGGTGATCTTAGATAGATTGGGGAGGCTTCCCCAAATGCCTAGTGGAGCACTTTCACAGGCAAAAATAAAAAGAAAAATCATAATTATTAAGGTTGAAAAGTTGACGGGGCTTCCACGAATTCCCCTTGTTCGTTGAGAACGAGTTCCGGGTAGATTCGGTGAGGTTGATGGAGAGGAGTGAGTTGTATGGTTTCCATGATCGTTTGGGGTCTGAGGTCGATCACCGTCCCAGTCGTCTGAGTCCATTGCTGCGGCGGCTTGACAGGCGTCGTACCAGTCATCATATGAGTCGTTGGCGGGGGGCCGGGCGTCAGAGTTGGGAGAGGGCGAGTTTGGCAAACTGTCGTCATCACTTCCGGTGAAGTCACTTTCGGAAGTGAAGGTATATGTACAGGGCCTTGTTGAGGCGGCTGGGCGAGAGGGTTTTGAATGGGGTCCGGTGGAGCAGTTGTCAGGAGTTGTTGAGGCAATGTCAGAGTCGGGCCTTGACGCGGCCCGTGTTTCTTGACCCAATTGGATCGACGTGTTTGGATGGCACAAGTGTTGGCTGATTCCAACCATGCCCGAGATATTTGTTCGAACCGAATTTGCGGGTCGATTGAAATAACGGGCGTCGCTGAGACGTAATTCGGTGGGGCGTCGCGTAGTTGAAGAAGAAATTCGTTCCACATCTGTGATTGTTTCACCGTTGCTTGAAAGTAAGTTGCGCTCAACTGATCCAGAAGAGAGGGAACTTGGTCCGGTAATACAATTCCGACAGCAACATGGCGGAAGGTCCTCTTGAGAATAGGAGTTGAGGAGTCGTAACAATGTAGTTCGTTCCCAGACGCGTCGGCAAATTGATATGGAAATATCTGAACTGTGCAGATTGATACCGGGCAACAGATGAGTGTGTCCGGGGTGCCGGGGAGATAAACTTTGATCAGTTCCGTCCATGGGTTGTCGGAGAGGCGGATAGCAGGATTGATACCCAGAGTTGTCGGGTATTGGACAATGCCTGGCACATAAGGGTACACAGGCGGGGACTGGGGATTGTTGCTGGTCATTGTGGTCAGACATGGGAAAATGTAACTTTCTTTGTTTTATTTCGTAAACGTACGGAACGTCGAAGTGGATGATTCGTATCAATTGGTTGGGGCGGTTTGAGAATTGATTTTAACTTTGTGGAGTGATAACCAGAAGTTTGTGGCGAGAAGTTTGGAGGAGGAGAAGTTAAACGCTTAACTGGACTGTCTTCGGAAGAAGTGGACGGTTGTAGTTTCATTTTGCGTGAAGGACGTGTAGAAGCTTTACGGATGGGAGAAGGAAGAGAGGAACCGGAGTCTGGGGTGTCGGAGGGAAATTGTGTCAACCAAGCGTCAAATTCGTGCTGGTCTTCCGTAGTATATACATACTCGGGATGAATAATGCCATCCCCCAAATCAATTTTTATGAGCTTGAGTTGGGAGAGGTGACACTTAATACTAGGTCTAAGCTTAGTAGAGGGAAAGGTTAAAACTAAGTCAGCATTATTGTTCTTATCAATATAAGTTATGGTATAAGGTCCAACCCAACGACAAAGAAGTTTGTCAGACAAACCAATTTTTCGCTGAGGGAGATAAAATCGAACGTGGGAACCAACTTTAAACTCTAAGGGTTGATACATAGCATCAAATCGTTCTTTGGCTTGTAATTGAGCCTTTTTAATTAACTGGGATATTCTTTGATGCATAATTTTGACCTGAGAAGCGCTGAGCTGAGTCATTTGTAAAAGTGTATTTGGAATGGAGTTGAGTAGAGGGGCTGGAGGAGCTCTACCGAAAAATGCTTGAAAAGGGGAAATTTTTGTAACTGAATGCTCGGAAGTATTATATGCAGGAATTACATATGGTACAAAAATGTCCCAATCTAACTGATTGTCCGAGACAAATTTGCTGAGCATAATTGCGAGAGTTTGATTTAATCTCTCTACAATTCCGTGGGAACGGGGGTGAAAGGGCATACTTACATGATGTGTAATATTAAACCGTTTTAATAATTCTTGTAGAGTTGCAGATTTAAACTCCGCAGCTCCGTCAGAAATTAATATAGACATGCCTGGAAATGTTAAAATAAAAGATTCCAAATGCATGGCTATATGGGCAGCTTCTCTGTTGGGAAGGAGGGAAGTATGTACCCATTTAGTAAATAAGTCGGTGAGGACGAGTACATATTTATTGCCTCTTGGAGTTTCACGAAAGGGGCCTAATAGATCCATAGCATATGTGCTCGCTGGAATTTTTATGGGAATGTTTTTCAAACTGTCCATACGTAATTTGGTGAGGTGCTGGCGACTTTGGCACTCTGGGCAATGAGTACAGTGCTTAAATGTGTCTGATGTAATTGATCTCCACCAATAAAATGGACGGAGACGTGCCAAAGTCCTCTGAAAATTCAAATGACCACCAAGGGGATGATTGTGAGCATTTTGTAACACGATGGGAATCATAGCTTTAGGGATGACTAAAAGTTTAGGATTGCGGGGATTAAATTGAATAAAATAAATACCATCATCATTGGGAATTAATTTGGAGCGCTTTTTCTGCAATAATTTATTTAAAGTATGATCAATAGCTTGAGCATGCTTTAAATCAGCAGGATTAATGAGAGGTATTGCTGGGAGTGACTTGGGGCTGGATGTGGGAGATTGGGCTGTAAGACCTGGAATTGTAAGATCATCTTCCGTGTCTTTTGTAGTGGAAAGAGCGTAGGGGCAACGAGAGATACCATCTACGTTCCTATGTAGAGTACCTTTCTTATACCTAATTACATAGCGAAATTGTTCTAAAATTACAGCCATACGAGTAAGTCGGGCGGTGGGATTACGTTGGCATTTTAAATAACATAAAGCATGATGGTCAGTAACAATTATGAAAGGTTTGAGATATAAAAATTCTCGAAGCTTTCTTGTGGCAAATACTACCGCTAAACATTCTTTTTCGGTAGCACCCCAATTGTTCTCAGCTGGAGTCAAAGCTCTGGAAATAAAATAAATTGGGTGTTCACCATCTTCAAATTGTTGATGTAAAATGCCAGCTATGGCTAAATTACTTGCGTCCGTATATAAAATACATGGGAGTGTGGGATCATAGTGTCTGAGGACCGGAGCTGTGCATAGCGCATTTTTGAGAGTCAAAAATGCCTTATCACAGTCAGGGCTCCAATGATAAAGAGAATGTTTCTTCAATAAACCTTGGAGAGGAGCAGCTATTTGAGCAAAGTTCCAAATAAATCTGCGGTAATAACCTATAGTGCCTAAAAATTTACGTAGAGTTTCTAAATTATTAGGTTTGGGCTGTTCCATAATTGCAGCTACTTTTGCTGATTCAGTGGATAGACCTTTTTGGGACAAAAAGAATCCAAAGACTACATGTTCTTGCATACCAAAGAAACACTTTTTGGGATTCATGCGAAAATTAACTCTAGCGAGTCGTTGAAACACAAGTTCTATAGCAACCAGGTGAGAGGGAAAGTCTTTACTGTAGGGTATAGTCATCAATATAAGATACAGCGTGTGTATATCTTAAAGTACCGAGAGTACGAGAAGCGAGTCTCTGAAAGTAGGCGGGGGCATTTTTCAGACCAAAACATACACGTAAGTACATGTATAGTCCGAATTCAGTGACAATAGCAGTTAAATGCTGATCATCCGGGTGGATGAGGGCTTGGTAATAACCGCTAAATAAATCTAAAGGGGAAAAATACGCAGCACTTCGTAACTGAAAAAGCAAGTCATCAATCCTTGGGAGAGGGAATATTTCGTCTACTGTGATTTTATTTAGTTTTTGAAAATCACAGACGAGTCGCCATTTACCTAATTTTTGGCGGACTAAAAATACAGGGTGGAATAATTGGAGTTTTCACAGGGAACAATTATACCTGCTTGAATTAATTTATCTAATTCTTGCTTTAAAATCTCACGCTCCGTGGTGCTCAAGCGGTAGGGTTTAGCCTGAACTGGAGTGTCAGAATTTAACGTAATTCGCATGGGAGGGAGGGTACAAACTTGAAGATCCATAAGTGTCCATGCAAATAAATATGAATATTTATTAAGGAGACTAATGATCGAGGCGCGTTCAGCTGGCCTTAATTTAGGATTAATATTTAAGGATTGAAGTTGTTCCGGAGTAAAAGGGGTTGGATTTTGAGGAATTACCGGAGCTGTGTTTAAGCTTTGGGTAAAATCATAGCGTTGAGCATGACCTAAAAGAGTATCAGCGGGAATAATCTGGGTAGATGTGGAAATGTTTGTGGCTAGCAAAACATTTTTCGCTGGGTTGATGACGGGAGGAAAGATTACTTTGTATTGTTTTTCGATAAGTGGATGAGGGTTGAAAAATGTCGTGTGAGACGTGTGTAGTGGAGTAGTAGGTACATACATTTGGTGTCGAGGGGGAAGTTGTATAGTAAATAATGTTTTGACGGGAGAGGAACAGCCACACTCAGATGAGCAAGTGGCCGAGTATGCATGCTTACGAAAGTAATGACATACGTGAGAGTTGTATAGTGAGTTTGAGTTCAGATGTATATGAAAGTCAAATTGTGTAATAAACTTACAGCCAAGAATGAGTGGAGGAGTGAGCGTTTCAAGGACATGGGCTTCTGTTGTGTAAAAGTAGTTATCAAGTTGGAACGTTAAGGAGGCTATATGGGACGTAGGAATGCGAGCTTTATCTGCTGTGATAACAAATCTTTGTGGGCAAGGAGTGATGACTGCACTGGAGGGGATGTGATTCTTTTGTATTAAATTATGAGAGGCTCCTGTATCAATTAATGCATCAATAGATACATCATCAAAATAACACATGATATACGGGCACATTGATGAAGCGGGTGACAGATTTATTGTGGGTAAGTTATGGAGGGATATTGAAGATTCGCAAAGTGATTCTGGGGAGTTTGATTGTTTTGGGGCGGATTGGGATTGAATGAAATTTCCAATCTGTGGGCATTTTGGTCGTTCCGGCGATTGTTGCCGTGGTTTTGTGGGTTGTTGCGGAAGCCATTGTTGTTTCCGCGGAAATTGTTGTTCCGAAAGTTCGGGCGGGGACCCTGACCACGCTGGTTGGGCCCCCTCTGTTGGTTTCCCGAACGGCAGTCACGACTGATGTGACCGAATTTATTACAATTATAACATTGCATACCCTTATGGGGGTTCTGAGCCTGTCCTCTATTATTATTGTTATTATTATTGTTACCTCTGGGCTGATGGGGAACCGGTTGGTGAATGTTGCCTTGGTTACCGCGGTGATTATTATTATTATTATTATTATGGGAATTGCCGCGGCCATTGCCACGACCTCGTCCGCGGCCAGGGACAAAAGCAAAATTAGCTTGGGCATTAGGCGCATCAGACAAGGTAAGTTTTTGGATGGTTTCTTCCAAAGACTTAACTTTTGCAGCCATATCTGAAGGACCAGCAGTTGTATCTGCAAATTCTCGTTGTTCGCAAAAACGAACGAGAGCAGCTATGCTCGTAAATGGAAAACCTGCCGCTGCAGATTTGAACTTGGGGAGGAGGCCTTCCATTCCCCAAGCAACACGGTCAGGTTGACTCATGGTTGGGTCATAGCGAGTGCAAATACTATCAACATCATACAAAAATTTGGCACTCGTCTCATTATCTTTTTGTTTGCGGGAAATTAATTGATTGAGATAAACCTGTCTGGGTTTTGCATAGCGTTCACGGAGGGCCGTGAAGAATGTATCAATACTAACAATAGTGGGTGGTGCTATTGCGAGTTGGGTTTGGAGCCATTGAAAAGGGTCACGAGCTAATAAATTGGGAGTGTGTCCTTGAAGAGTGGGCCAATCCCATTGGTATTGGGCCACGACACGTTGAACGTCAATTATAAAATCATGAACGTCATGAGTGGCGGGAATGAATTGTTTAATCTTTTGGAAGTCAACAATGGAATGAATGGGGGCGGTATTTACCGTGACATTGACTGGAGTTGCTGGTGCTGCTGCTGCTGCTGCCATTTTGAACGGTTTGACCTTGCGAGTTTTTGTAGAGGGTCCGTGACGGGAAAAATGTTGGATTTTACGGGCTTTTAATATTTGTCGCTTGAAAGAGGGAACGGTTCGTGTGACTGGAGTAACTAATGGAAGAGCAGGTAACGGTGGAGGGAGTGGTGGAGGTAAAGAGATCGGCGGTGGAGTGCCTGGTGGAGTAGAATATTGTGGACTGGGAGTTCTCGGAGGAGAAGCTTGTGCTGGAGGGACTACTGGAGGAACTGGCGGTGGAGGTGGTGTGTTTATAGGTAACGGCGGAGGTAATAGAGGTGACTTTTTACTACTGCTAGTCGTAGCTTTTGCTTTGGCTTTTGCTTGTTGTAAAACCTTGGCTAATTCAGAAGCGTCTTTTAAATCAGGGTCAGAATTTTTGCGAGTGACACGACTTGTAGAAGGCTTTGGGTCAGGTTTGGATGCTGAGGGCTTCTTTTTATCGGACATAAATTATAACGTAAGTATCTACGTACCGTGACGGTGGTTCATGGATATGAAACTTAACACTGTGCATTTACTATATAAAATTCCTCCTGGATGAGGTGGGAACGGTACTGAGCTCCGTGGCTGTCCGTTGAGTATACCCAAATCCTCAGGGCATCGGTCGGTGAAGTGCAGGAAAATCCGTCTGCCTTCCGTGGACAAGAAATAATAACCCCGTTTATCAATAAAAACTTACGAGGGGTTCTTCGACCGGTCACAGTCAATAAAGGTTGACTCCTCTGGGGGTAGTCCCGAATGAGCTGTGCGTGTTGCAACGTCAAAAATGCAGGAATGTAACCTCTGCGTGGCCAAAACTGTAAATCTCAAAAATTCTCACGAAATATGACACATTATTCAAACTTGCCTGGTAATGAAATCAATTCTTAAAGTAAATCGATTGTTTCCCAAGGGGAGTGATAATTGAGAGTAATTCGGGAGCATCGCCAGGGAAATAATATTTTGGCAATGTTTTACAAAGGCCACCATGTAAGAGTAGGTTATGGTCATACCATGAAATCCTAACTCATGGATTATTTACTTATGTAATTGTCAAGAATTTGTAAATAATTGGAAATAGTGCTGATGAAAGGAATGATTATGAATAAACGATTGAGTGTGATTTTACATTAATCCGAAGATTAATTACTTTTATTTATAATTGAAATCAAAAGGAAAAGGAAATGAAGATTAACAACTAAAAATAGGTGTTACTGGAATGACTCTCAGTTATTCACTGAAGAGTCTGGAAGAATCTTAAACTTAACAAGTGGCTACTTGAGCCTATTTTTACAATCTTAAGTCTAGACGTTACATCATAACGGATGTAACGGGACGTTGACACTCGTCGGCTTTTAGCCGATGGGAAGTGCTTACATTGCACCTTTACAATAAGTGTTTAAGTAACTTTGAACTGGCTTAACCTAAGGTTGTGAGTTTCACAACTTAATGAATTATTCATGTGAGACTTAACTAATTTATGTAATTTCTATATACATACCTAACAATACTTTATTAGCCACAATGTATATGATTTACAAATTGGAGTTCCGATGAGTTGGATGGCTAGCTATTTTGTGTTATTGATAGTTAATTAGGAGGGCGGATATTTGTAACAAGCTATTAATGAGTTATTTTTAGACAGCTACTGATATTAAAAAATTTGTGGAAAAGGCCGAATAAATCAAGAAGTGAAAAAAGCCGCCTAGTCTCAAGCTAAAACTGCATGTTAATTATATCTATGTATGTACAAAAATGCATGCACATATATGCCGGGTGCCTTACAGCACTTCGCCCATCAGCCCATAAACAACCAAAAGGGGAAAAGATTTAGCTTCCCTACTTTTTAGTAGTGTCTTCTGGATTTTTCAAAACTATTTCCATACTTGTAGCTCAAAACCATGCAGCGGTCAAGAAAGTAACGCAAAAACTTTGCTTTACTATTGATATTACCTTTACAGGTTTGCTGCTCCTGTTTTACAGAATTGTTTTGAAATAATTTAAATTTAGAAAACTCTTGATTTCCTCATCTGTACATATCTGTAACATTTCCACATTTATTAGGGACCTGTTTGGTAATTGAGTCCTTGAAATTTTACAAATGCAGTTGAGGGTATTTTACTTTTTAGAATTCAATAAAAAACTAAACATTTAGAAGCATTCCTTTAGCTAAAATACTGTGAAACATTTTTAGACGCAAGTGGAGAATATTGGGAAATGGAATATTTATTTTACCTGTTTTCCTATGCTGATGACAGAAATGTTCTACGACTTGTAAATACTTAGTGCATGTGGGGCATACGAAAAGACAAAAACTATGTAGTGATTCAGTTTGCTTTATAGATCTCCACATTCCACTTTTGATTTTTAAACAGTTCTGTGGGTAATATTTTGATGCATCTGCAAATATGCAAGTTAATTTTATTTCTAATGAAAAACAGTTTCAATTTTTCTATTCTTCAATGAAAATATACAGTATCAAGTACTGCTCTAGCTAGTCAAAATTAAACACTCAAGATTTCATATATTATTGCATATAACATACTATGTATTACATTTAGAAATATCTGGATAAAGTACCCGGGTACGAGTACGGGTACGACACTGAGATACCCGAGTATGGGTACAATTTTCGAGTATTTTTCGTGTACGGGTACAATGCGGGTACAGATACTTGGTTTGAGATTACATTGCGGGTACGGGTATGAAAAATTTGTACCCGAATACTCGGGTATGGGTACGGGTATAGATACCAGATATTGGAATACCCGCAGTTTGGGTACGGGTACGGGTACCGATTTTTCGTACCCGTGCCGAGCACTGGTTGATAAGCAACAAACAAATAGTAAAAGAATGACAAGAAAATGCTAAGGATCCAACCAACGAAGTTTAGTTTTTTTCTTGTGACTTCTGGTCGACATTTTCTGGAATCCCAAGAATATGGTGCTATGCAAAATTTCTCACTGATGATAAAAATCAGCGCAAGAAGTCTTTTAGCCCTCGAGGAAATCATTTTTGCCTTTCGCAAGTTGGCGTCAAACAACCAAGTGAGCATTGGAAACAGAAGTACCAAAACCTCATTTGGTTTATAATAATTTACAACGGAATGCAATCAAATAAATATGTGACCCGATCAAACAACCATTTCGGATTAATGATACGGGCTTGATTTCATTTTAATAGAAAACTTTGACAAACAAAGGGGATCTGCAAGCTAGGCAGAAGTATTTTGATTACATTCAATTTTACTATATTTTATCAAATGAGCCTGATTTTATTAATGTTACAGTTGAAAAGCAAGTCTGGTAATGGCTACTGTACATCAAGGCTTATATAATACAGAAGGTTAGATCGATTGTGTGACGGGATCGACTAAGTAAGGAAGTGACGTCACTCAAGTGGCAGAAAAACAAACCCCCTACGGTCGTGGTATGCACACAATGCTAAACCATTGACACTCATTCATTCAGAAATTTAAGGAATTTAATTGTCAGATTTAATAGAAGTACATTTAATAAACTATTTTTCCTTACGTTTAGTTACGTCTAAACTTGTTCTCCGAAGGTGAGTCTATTGTCTCACCCTGATTCCCAGCCTAGTCCGAAGGAATAGTCGCACAGTTTATTCATCCAGTTCAGAATAAATTCTACGTATGTGGTGAAATAATTTAATTTCACAATAATTACTTTTCTCATTAATGGTACAAAACACGAAACTCTTTGTCAGCTGCTGCGTTGTGTTAATAATAAAGATTTTGGGAATAATTAATCCACACCTAGTTATAATTTAAATCCAAGGGAAACACTTGGATGATCTTGGAGCGTGCACCCGAGTATTATTTGAAACAGTACCAAAAATTGTATTTCCTCTTTTACGCCGTTTAAACGACTGTAGTTCTCTTCAATTCAGGCTTTGTAAAACTTGTTAATAGTTTTTCTTGTCCACAGCCTTAATTAATGTGAAATTAGCTGGAGGAGGAATCTTTCAATCCATTTGCATCGCATTATAAGCCTTGAGACTAATGCTGCGAATTGACAGTGCGGTGGAGATGTCTGACTTACTCCCGTCAATCCTCTTGTAATTTGCTTTGCTTAACTTCACTTAATGGTTTTGGTGATGATTTAAGGGTTTGTTTTGATTTTGTCTTCATTCCGTTTATTATTGAATGCAATCTCAATATTTCATTCCTTTGGTTAGTAATAATTATTATAGTTTACAATTGTTTGTTTAAGTTTTTAAAACGCAAGTGAGACGGATCCCCCACTCTGTATTTTATTATAAGGAAGTATTTTGGTACATTAGTTTTTGAACGCCGACTCACTAATGGTATTTCCAAATGAAAATACAGTTGGCACGGCTGTTGACTTGTTTCTTAGGATGGAATTTACCTCGTTGACACTTTACTAAACTTTACTAACTGTTTTTCACATAAGGAAGTTTTGAAAATGTATGAAATAATAAGTTACAGTGGGGGGTTTTAACGATTTTGTTGTTTTATCACTCACTTATTGCACACGTGAATCACGATAAATTATCAGCTTAATATAGCTCCACATAAACCGGCAAATCTACCAACAATAACGTGTTTACTCAATTTCGCGGGCTTTGTGCCACTTCACTTGCGTCACAACATTGCATATTCGCACCTCTCTCAGCCCACAGGTTTGGATGCATTACGATCAATCTAACCTTCTGTATTATATAAGCCTTGCTGTACATATGCTTTTGTCAGAAATTGTTGCACAAATAAATGCTTTCGTCAAATTGCAATAAACAATTCAATTATAGGCACGTCCATATAATTAATTATTGAAATATCGAATGTGTGGTGATCCTCACGGGTACACGCAGTGCTCGACTAAATTCTAAAATGTACCATTTTCATTCAACCCATATCCACGCAAGGAGTTTTTCAGCCCCTCATGAATCAATTTTTGACTTTTGTAGGTTGGCTTCATACATTGGTACGAGGAAAAATTAGAGACAGAACTGTTTAGATATCATTAGTTCATTCCTAATTATTTACAAACATGTACACGTGTTTACAGTGAAACAAATTTGATCAAAATAATTATAATATGGACTTAAGATATGAATTTTATGACTTGATTTTTTTTATCATTTTCTTGATCTTACGGTTAGAAAGCAGTCTCCAAACCTTTAGTCTTGCCTGACGATCAAGTTTTCACAAATCAATGTTTCATTGAACTGAATGTTCAATGACAAATTCACTTTTGAGCTGGTTCACTTATGTATAATTAGTTATGACTTTATATTCAAGATCAATTAAGGAAATATTCAACTATTGTAAATTACTCTTGACGTTCTTTATCATTATTACACAGTGATGCGCCCGTTACATTACTTTTATCCAACAATAACGGAATAACGCCGTTTTTAACGTAATGGCCTATATTTGGAGCAGGCAATAACGTAACGGTAACGGAACTAGGGTGTGCTAAACACTTATGGGGAAAACTATAGCGTTCCAGCGTGTGTAAACAGAAAACTATATTGTAACGTAACGCAACGCTGTCATATAAACGTATGTACATATTTATTTTTGCATTGACATCTATTATTGGCTTTGCTTGGAGTAACTGTGCATGCAAATAAACGGGGGGAAATATTAACAACTTGAGTTGGATGTGGACACCTTGATCCCTGAACATCATTTATGTACGTTATTGAAAACATGGCAAAAGAACATGGCACAACAAACAATAGAAAGTTTTAGACCCTTTATTTTGCTCAATCCACCCGCTTTTGCTCAGCAAAACCGATGTGTGATCTATTTACGAATTAAGGTTTGGTTCTAACGAAGTTGTTAGTATAGATAAGAAGTAACCATGGAGAATACTGCTGCTAGTAAAAGGAGAAAAATGAATTTGAAAAAAGGACAAATGTTGAGATTACCACACCGGGTAGTCGGGATGCGGATCACATTACAGGTGAATCAATAACTATACACAGAAAATGTAAATTGCCTTTTCGTTACATTTTCTGCATACCAGGTACATCCGGCAACACTAGCTGTTTGACATTTTAATTTATAACGAGCGGACAACAATAGTAACGATAACGGAAAGTAACGGCTATTTTATATTTTTTAATTGTAACGAAAGATAACGCTGGAGTATTACCGTTGTCTTGTAATAACGGAACGGTAACGCTGAATTTTTCATTCGATATTTAGTAATGTAATGATAATTAACGACAATTTTAAAACCTATCGTAATAGTGTAACGTAACGTAACGGAACTGTGGATGCGCATCTCTGTATTACATAACTATTATTAATTATCACTAGTACATAATTTGTTACCATCCTTATACGGGGAAGGGGACATTTCTGAGCAACTTATACCCGAGGTTTCGTTCTTGATGGGGTTTAATCGATTTATTCGATAACTGACCTTAGTTTGTGCTGAGCTGAATACACCTAATTAGTTACAGTCACGTTTAGATCTTCTTGTATTTCAAATACAAAAGTAAATACAGAAACACAAAAATGCTAATTACCAATTGTAAAATAAAATACTGGGACACATTACGGCAAAACATACTGAGAATATAAAATGCTGAAATATTTAATTTTATGCGAAATGCCAAATTCAAAATAAAAAACTGAAGCACAATACAAAATAAAACAGATAACATCAAATGTCATATAAAATACATAAACAAGGGATTTCATACGAATGCTTGCCAAAATACACGTAATTTAAATTCCTTGCTAAAATACTATTTAGCGAACTCAAAAATATTTAATTACAAAATTAATATGGTATTTCAAATACAAGGTTTTCAATCACTTTATTGCTAGTCATCTGATTTCCACTCAAAGGTTTTTAAACTATATGAAACTTGGACCATGCGCTAATATTTTTCCCTTCAACAGTTCACATAACCGAAGGTATTAAGACAGTAGAACCGCATTACAAAATATTTAGTGAAAATTTCGGAAAAATTGATTGTGAGGTTGTGTATGAGCTATGCAGTAAATATGGAAGGAAAAATGACAGCTGGGGAACCTAAGACTGGTGATACAAATGACGTGGATTAACAGTTGATTTCCAACATTATTTCTTGCTAAGGGAATTAATTAAGGGAAAATCTAGAGAGTGGTTAAATCTCCTTGTGGACTAAAATTACATCTAGAATAATTAATTCAAAAAACTTGAATGGCTTTTTGTGTATGCTGTGACAAATCACATTGAGAATCTGTACAGAAATTTAGATAAGATAAGTAAGGGTTAATGCTTGGTACTTGTCAGTAGACTGAGGAATACAAATACAAAGTGCTCCTGGAACACTTCCAATATCTTGCTTTAAATCAAATGTTAAATGTGTAGGTTAACACCCTAGTAAAACCATTTTCTCTGGTGGTCTATACTCTGGAATAAATGGCCAATAATTCCATGAATCCATGGAAAGCTGCTAACGTTTTTGTATTTAATAAGTATATTTTTGCAGTGTTATAACTACATAGCCTTTTCAGCAGCAAATTCTTCTTAGAGTTTTTTTAAATTCGGTTTGTTGTACTGGAACAATTTCTGCGGTTGCAGGGGTCACGGTTGTGAAACAACATCAGAATTTTTACGGATTACAAAAGACACCGTACAATTCTTACGAGGATATGCCCCCTGTTTGATCTCGATAAAAAAATCCTGTTGGGTGCGCCTTGATGAGTAGATCATTTTTGATAACTGGCCCAAAGAAATATGAAAACAAGATTGAGACATATCCGGGTTTAAAGTTATCGAAAAATGAGGGAGGCTCATTGGGTACCAAAATATTCATAAAAACGGTAAATGATAAAACAGATCCGAATTGGCAACTCTATAAATTAAATAAGAGACAAAAACATTTTGGACAAGAAGTTGGTTCCCAAACCCAAGATAATGACCTCATAAGGTGACTGGGGTCAACACCACATTAATGGTGTAATGCCCGAAATATACTTCAAGAATTGGCTAGACACACAAAAAAAGTTTGCGGAGTTTGGATCGACTTCGTGACCTCAGCATCCATCATTGACCTTATATGTCAATATCGAACCCATACCACATATCCTACCCAAAACTTACCGGAATCGGTCCGGAATAGACTAAATCTTCCCCAAAATACACTAGGGTTGCCAATGGTCTTGTCCGGACCATTTATAATGGTCCGTTATTGGTCTTGTCCGGTCCAACGCTTGGACCAGACCAGATGCAATTGGTCCAGTATCAGGACCAGACCATCCCAGATCAAAGGGCCATGGTGCTAAAATTTCGCAAAATGAAAAAATTATGAATTCACGAAATCCCATGTAGTGTTTGAAATTTTCGTTTTTAGGGATAAAATCAAAATTGAACTTAGTAAAACTTGATTATTTAATAAATCCTAATGGTTTTCTGGGTCATGGTCTTTGGTCTGGTCTGTCCTTTGGACCAGAGCAGTTTCATAAATTGTGGATCAGACCAGATCATTGGCATCACTAAAATGCACCACATTGTTAAATTTTTTCACCCTTGAAAAAATCATTTTTGGCTGACACAATTTACTATTAGTTTAACATGATGGTATGAGCAAGAACTAAATCGTTGAACATCAATTTACCTAACATTCATAGTTTGATCCTTAATCAAATGCCTGAACGAGAGTTTATGTTCAGGGAAATATAAACTCATTCATATTCCAATTTTACTTTGATTCAAATAAACAGAAAGGGTGTCCACATAAATTCCTAATAAGTACGATTTTTTCATTATATCCAATTTATCTGTTAACATTACTATTATTTATATGTTATTTTGTTATAATATTTTCATCCAATTGAATGGAATCAGAAATACATACATTTGAGCCCACACAGTACACTAACACATGTAATTGGAAAATATAACTGAAAAACACTGACATGTGTGGAGTACAAAAACCCATGTTGGGAACGATGGTAAATTGGAAAGAATGGTTAAAAAAGTTCCACATGTATTTAAAGGTATTTCTACAGCTTCTTTAAATGCTTCAACCTGCTGGTAAAGTATAGGCTTTTATTGAAAACATGGAAGGCTTGAATATTTTTTTTAACATTTTTTTACATATAATTTTATCACATATTCAGTTTAATATTTAAATCAGAAATAAATAGTTTTTAGTGCAACTTTTTAAAACAATTCTGAAACTTTCCCTCGCGGTATTAGGCCCTGTACCCACAAATGTTTGGCCTAAGAAGATGAGGTTACGCTCAAACGAATTACTATGAAATTTGCAACAAGCGTAGCATTTTGAAATATTTTTAGGAACTGCGGAAATTTCATTTAAAAAATCACAAAATCAGAAACAAATGGAAACTTACACTCTGTTCTAATGGGTCGTAGCCACATTCCCCAACATAGTGACCTGTTGAACAGATCTTGGAAAGCCTATTCCCTGCAGAAAATTTTCCGCCACAAATTTTCGGGAGAAATTTCCCAACAGAAAATGTCCCACTAATGACCTGATTGCGCACCATAACTTATATTGTTCAAAGTATAGCATGTAATTGTTACTATGAAAAACTTACCGGCTCATAAATGTATGTAGCAGTACTGCTCTGTATATGGGAAAATGTAGGGGGTGAAAACAAAACACCTTGTTTCTGTACTTCCTTAGTAAGTTTCAAAGCTCAGGAGAAAAGACCTACAAAATCCAAAACTGTCAGTCTTAAACTTTCTGATGCTAAATCTCATATTATGTTAGCCGATGGCACAAAACAATTTTCTACTCCTCTAGCCTTTATAAGCAATAACGATTTGTCGTATGTGATACGCTAGAACAAACAAATTTGTACACATATTTCAATTTTTTAAAATTAATCTCGGTAAATAACTGTAGAAAAAGTGAGCAAAAACATGACGTAAAGTACGCCTTGTCGTAAAAGAATTCAGATGTTCAAATTTTTCGTTTGAGGCAAAGTTATTTTGCAAATATATTACACTCATGCACTATGCAACACTCATGCAACACAAAATCCAAAGGAAGGTCGCAACACTGTAATTTTTGTGAACAGTTCTGTAAATGCATAGGTTAATAAAAATTGATTATGTCAGGACTTGGAAACCAAATAGCGTTTCTGTTCAAGTTTGGGAAACTCGAGGTTTCGAGTTCGAGTCGGGTTCGAGTCGAGTTCGAGTCTAATATTTTTGGTACCGTTTGCTTTCGAGTCGGTTTCGGGTATCAAGTTTTCGACCCGAAAAAATCGGGTCGAGTTTGCAAAATCTACCGGTCCCTACCAAAACTCGAAAGTAAAAACTTAGTTTGGAATTATTGATTCATGTTACCTTAACAATTATATTTGGACTTCCTGCCACCTACTGAGTCAGATTAAAAAAAAATCATCTGTGATCAGCACTACGTGCTAAGTCACCAGGGGGCGAAGCGCCGGCGGAATGTGCAACAAGGGTTATTAACAGTAATGTGGTGTGTACAAGGAAACGTGTATTTAATTTCCCCCCGTACTGGTCACATCTATATGTTCTGGGCAAAGATGTAAACTGAAGCAAAATAAAAAATGGTTTATACATGTGCTTCCTTGTATGTGGTATTATATTCAGTACGCATATAGTAAAAAAAACTCTAAAATAGGATACATTTTAGATGCAACAATAAGAATGGAACAAGATATTCACCAGCCTGAAAAAGTGAATCAAGAAAAGAAATCAATTTATGATCCATGCATTCCCTACTTTCAATCAAAATTCAATCTAAAAGAAGTGGAAACAATTGGACTGTACATTGGGGCACGAGGAACAATTTCAAATTTTTTTGTAACATTCCTAAAACGATTTAGGATACCAATGAAAGTTATTGAAGAAATAGTATCTTTAGTTCTTAAGAACAGTGCATTAATTTGTAATAATCATCTTTATAAGTCATAAATTATACTAATTAATTACTTAATTGAAAATTGTTAATAGTATATTGAGTCCATAAGGGCTACTTCTATTGAGAAGCAGTGTCAATAAAGTCTTTCTCTCTGCAACACATTTCATATTCGATTTTAAAACACCATGCACAAGTACTCCCGACAAGATGGTTAGAACACACAATTCAAGGTGAACAACAAATCCTACAATAGATGGCGTAAGATGTACTCCCCAATGTGAACACATATGTATTAGTATGAGTTTATACGTGACCTCATTTAATTTTCTGAGGTCAAACGAATGACACGATGTCCTTCAAAAACAATAGGGTTCTTCCTTTTTGCATGATCTATCCCGGTAAAAATTTTGTAATGTGCAGTAGCAATGGTTCTGCAGATATCGTGCGGACAAGACAGCCTCTACAGACAGCCAGACATGCAGACAACCAGACAGCCAGACCTTCGTAATAGGGATCTCGCTTCGCTTCACCCCTAAAAATATGCAGTTTTTGTGCAAAACATCAAAGAAAACAAAACAGTCTCCGTACGCATCAAGTATTTGCAAAATACAGTATAACACTCCTCATACCTAAGTTTTATTAGCGCACGAAGCTAAGTACCCTAATATGGCAAGGATGGCGCGTGAATTCTTGGGCATTCCTGGCAATAGGGTCCCTATCGAGCGAGCTTTTTCGTTGGCTCCGACATTTCAACACTGAAATGTTTGGCTACTCAAGGATAGTGGTCGGACTAGTTCAGTTTGGTTCGTAAAATTCAGTTTAGTTCGGTTCACAATGTCAACTGAATCGAAAATCAAAATTTCAGTTCAGTTAGCTATTCTTGGGTTCAGTTCAGTTCATGTACAATCTAGTACTAGTAACTTTACGTAGATATTCCTTAAAAAGTAACAGTCAGAGATGAGAAGTGCGCCATATAGAACGACATAAGCCGGCTTTATTGTACATGCGTAACAATCAGTTCAACCGATTCAGTTCAGTTTTAAGCTGGAACTAAACCATTCAGTTTAGTTTGTGTATCACACTGAAACAAAATTTGTATAAACCGAACTGAACTGAACTGAAATTTTCAGTTTTGAACTGAACTGGTCCCATCACTACTCAAGAAGATACGATATGGAAGTTACCGCTTTTAATATCGTGGTTAAAGTTAGCATATAACAAGTTTATCGAAGCAACAATGAACAGGGGCTAAACCACGTCGGGAAAAGTGGGGGGTACAACTACCTTGCCCAAAATGCTTCAAATAAATGACAAAATATGACACATTTTTTCATGTTTTTTGGCCTTTTATTTATGTGTTGTGACTTTTATCTAGAACAGAACAGTGTGATCATTAAATTGGGTAAAAAGCATTAGAAGTTCCCAAAAACCTTCCGGCGGTAGTCATTATTCACGAAGGACCTCATAAGCTCTTTAATATCCAGTTGCATTGCAATATCTGGGTAGCAGTGAATGACGCAGCAGTGGTTTAGTCTTTCCTGTCCAATTACGGATCTTAGATATGTTTTTCTTCGCAGTAAAGTGGAAAATGATCTCTCGGCTGTCGCGGAGCTGATTGGGAGCACAATTAAAATTTTTAAAAAGTCCTTAACTTCGGAGAACATTTGACGAACTTCTGGGACACAGGCCTTAACCCATGACAAAAATCCTGTTATAGAGCTTCGGTCTACTCCTTCAATCCCATGAATCATAGTCATTTGAAGATTAAGTCTCTTAGAATTGAAGTGGTACAAATCTTAAACAGCATCTACTTGGTGCTCCCGGGATTTTGATTCCAGTTAAGCAATATGTTCTCTAACTCCTGGACTTTCTTGATCCCGGGCTGGTCAAAACGACGCTTCAGTTCCTCAACAACAAGGTTGATCGAATTGTTGAATATGTTTTGGTACTTTGCTTCTGCAGTTGTAAAGACAGGCGGATTATTTATTTCATACCGCTTTGGTATTTTGCGGGTTCGACCCAGAGAAGAACGTTCTAAATGCAAACACTCACAGGCTTCCTCCATGCGATTCCAAAGGCCACTGAAGATGTTCTGAACTTTCTGCTTACTAAAACTGTCAATGCACACCTTCGAAGCCGGGACAGTACCGCTTACGGTAGAACGCTGTGCTTGTGTGATTTTACTCAAAATCTCGGTTGGGTTCAAAATGTTTTGTAAAAGGAGCAAATTAAAATAATTCTTCCCTTTTTTGAGCTGCGTATATAATCCAGATGCTTTAGTTGCACATTTGTCCGTTGATTTCGCGAGTGTGTGCAAAAATTTTAAGAGACACTCATAATTTTGCGGTGTAGCAGTGACATTAGACCCTGTAACTGTCCATCTCGTCGAACAAAGGGACTGAACCCTAACTTCTGAAAATTCTTCATTGTCTTCAAATGAATTCAAAATTTCCTTGTACGTTTTAAGTCTAATGAATATACGAATATTCAAAACAATTAAACTTATAGCTTATTATTAGTTTATAGGAAGACTGTCCCATTATTTCCGATTTCTGTGATTCCCCAAGGACTAGGATTCTGCAACTCATCTTTTGCAACCTCACCTACTACACAAATTAGTATTACATTATTATATTGTTTGTGATTTGTTACCCTCTTATGAAACATTTAATCAATCTTCTGGCACATTCATAGATCCTAACTGGTTTTTGTGGAGTTGGTTGTTCTTCTGGTTGGGATCTTTTAACAATCCAATCGGAAAGTTTCGTTTGAACAGATTTTGGCATTCTGGACTCCTGTGATTTCCCGATGAAATCCATACTGTATGTAATTGACAAGAACAACTTTTGCTTGCTATAATTCCATTTTCACCTGAAATATTAAAGCGGGAACTATCCTGATCTCCAATTCATAGTTATCATTCCACAGTATGTACTGCGTACTGCCTTAACCTTCAGGTCCTCTAGCTTAGAAGCTTAAATGAAGTGCCAAAGACGACTGTTGCGACATAGTGCACTGCTTCAATAGGAGGGAAACGTTTTTACTGTTTTTCTGCCATGGTTGGGCGCACGAGGGAGTAATTACATTTTAGGTTACTAGCTGGTCTCACGTATGTCTGATTTTGGTAAAGTTGGAGCTAATAATTTCGGAACTTGACATTTGTTGTCAAAATTGAGGGGGGTACAATCCATATACTGTACCCCCCTAGATAAAATCAGGGGGTACACTGTACCACCTGTACCATAGGGTTGTTTAGCCCCTGACAATGAAGTGCATTACGGAGAGATGGTAGGTGGTACCAAATTATAATGAAAATAAAAATCGACACAGTGATTGCTGCATTATTTTACAAAAAAAATGTGTATGTTGCTAATTTTTGGACTTGCCGGGACTGTATGATGTTGTATTTTACGTCAATTTTGTGTCTGGTTTCGGTTCGAATTCGAGTCGGTTTCGGATATAGCATTTCTTAACGGTCTCGGTTTCGAGTACAAAAATATTTTCCGACTCGAATGACCCGAGTTCGAGTTCGAGCCGAAAAGTGGAATTTACACCGGGTTTTTGTTTCGAGTCGAGTCGACCCCAACTATTTGTTACCGATAGAAACACTGAAACTGAATAATATCGCTTCCGTTTCCTGATCGTATTTCTTTTGTTTTCGGTTTTCTGAACCATGATTTTTGGCTAAAATGGTTTTACCTCCAAATAAAAACGGTTATAATGCCCTGCATTAAAACCATGAATGTTTCATACGTCAGGGCAATGTCAAATGCTGATGGTTTTTTAATGTATCAAAAGCGGACATTTTTGCGCTTCTATTGCATTAAATCTAACATTGCCTCAATTATTGCAAGGTTAAAATTTAATGCAACCTGAATTTTGAAATTATATTCATTGTTTATTGGGTAGCTGCCAATGCGTAATGCGAAAACATATATGTGCCTGCATATATTTATTTAATAACGTTAAGTTACAATATCGTTTTCTGTTTACACACGCTTAAACGTTATAGTTATTCCGATTAATGTTAAGCACACCCTAGTTCCGTTACCGTTACGTTATTACCTGCTACAAATAGAGGGAGTTACGTTAAAAACGGCGTTATTGCGTTATTGTTGGGTAAAAGTAACGTAACGGGCGCATCACTGGACTCCCCTATTAAATTTCAAAGTTCAGAAGAAAAGACCTACGAAATCCGAAACTGCCAGCCTTAAACTTTCTAATGCTAAGTCTCATGTTGAGATGGCACAAAAAATTTTCTACTCTTCTAGCCTTTATAAGCGCAATTATGCGTCGCATGTGATACGTCAGAACAAATAAATTTTTACACACATACTTCAAATTTGTTTAATTAATCTTGGTAAATAACTGTTCAAAAAGTGAGCAAAATCATGACGTAAAGTGCACCTTGTTGTAAAGGAATTTAGATATTAAAATTTTTTGTTTGCCGTAAAATTATTTTGCAAGTATATTAGAGACACTTATACACCACAAAATCCAAAGGAAGGTCGCAACACTAATTTTTGTGAACAGTTCTGTAAATGCATAGCTTAATAAAAATTGATTTCCGTCAGGGTTGCGAAACTAAATAATATAACTTCCGTTTTCTGGTAGTATTTGTTTTGTTTTCTGAACTATGATTTTTGGCTAATATGGTTTTCCTTATAAACCGGTTGTAATGGCTAATAACTATATTCATAGTTTACAGCATGCAAAATAGTGTAGAATAGAACTATTTATTGTACAGACATTTCTCAACCAAGTCCAGCACCCAATCTGGTCTATAATAGACAGAGCTGTCCAAAACACATGGTATTTTAAATACATGTATTTCAAATACGTATTTCAAATACATTTTTGTATTTTGTATTTTCGTGGCTAGGTATGTATTTTGTATTTTGTAGTTTGTATTTTGTCTTACGAAGCAATGTATTTTGTATTTTGTAGTTTGTATTTTGTCTTACGAAGCAATGTATTTTGTATTTTGTAGTTTGTATTTTGTCTTACTTAAGTAAAGTAAGCAATGTATTTTGTAGTTTGTATTTTGTCTTACTTAAGTAAAGTAAGCAATGTATTTTGTAGTTTGTATTTTGTTCACTAAATAAGCTACTTTTGTTTTTTGTTGGCGCACTTTCTGTGTGTTTGAAAATTCCGTTTGTGCCAAAAACAAATCACATCAATGAAGTAAAACGAAATGCAATCATTTTAACATCCCATAAAACTAAATTCCAGATTTTGGATGTTCTACGTTTCAAGTATGTATTTTGTATTTTGTAGCTTGTATTTTCGTCGCCTGAAGAATGTATTTTGTATTTTCTACGTTTTGAGTATGTATTTTGTAGTTTGTATTTCCGACGCCTGAAGAATGTATTTTGTATTTTGTAGTTTGTATTTTCGACGCCGGAAGAATGTATTCTGTATTTTGTAGTTTGTATTTTCGACGCCGGAAGAATGTATTTTGTATTTTGTAGTTTGTATTTTCGACGCCGGAAGAATGTATTTTGTATTTTGTAGTTTGTATTTTCGACGCCGGAAGAATGTATTTTGTATTTTGTATTTTGTAGTTTGTATTTGTTGAGCATGTATTTTGGACAGCTCTGATAATAGCATACTGGACAGCTTTACGGACACCTGCAAATGTGAAATTATCCGCCATTTTGACGTAGCCCGCAACATCATTATTAATCCATGAAGTTCTGAAACCATCCGAATTCGGGTGTCGGTTAAGAAAATAAAACATTGAAGTAGTCATCAAACCCAGTAAACTTTGTTATTAGAGCATCCGGTCCGAAGTAATTCTGTAATCCAAGATACACGCCATTATTGAATAGTTACTTTTAAAGATGAGTTGCGTCCAAAAATGGTAAGTTTTTAATTAAAATTATTTGTAATTTTGGAGCTTAGTTCTGAAACGTTTTTTACTACTGAGATATTAATTTTAAATGATTAAAAAAGTTTCTGTTTACCGTTGTCCCTTCTATCTCGTCCCCATTCTGAATCATATCGATTGCCTTCTCAATACAGTGAATTTCCTATATAGTGGTTTCCAAGGGAGTGACAAATTCCTGCCACTATATAGGGATGCCACTATATGTTACTAACGGTTAACTATATACTATTAAGGTTTTTAGACAATAACTAACTAAATTCATTTATAAATTTATTTATTTTTACAGAACACTCAAAATTATGAGGTTTGCTATGCTTCATTGAGTTTAAGATGTTCAGTAACTTTAGGTTTCCTCATACTATTAATAATATTAGTCGTAACAAACTTTTCGACTGCAATGTCACCATTCCAGAAACCAAAATCCTGGAATTATGGCAATGGGAATTACTTCCACTGAGTACTCTTTTTCACAATGAGGGTTTTCTTGACTGTCTGTTTAATGTCATTTTAAATCTTCAATATAATAATTCAATTTATTTTAAAAAACCAGCACGAATAGAAACTTATTAGCAGTGAGCCAAGGCAAAAATGGCAATGATTTGTGTTATAACTGTTCGTTTTAACTTAAGTCACGGATCATATGCCGTAAATCCAGCTAATCATACCAGGGCGTCAGTAAACCACAATAATAATCAAACTGTATTAACATTTGAAATTAAAATTGAACCAACCGACATAAGCATTATTAACCGCCCGCACGTTTTATAACATCATGGTATACTTTTGTAGCCATTATCTAGCTAATTTTATGCCAACTGCCATTATAATTTTGCATTGTCTGAGCCACCGTAACACCTAATAGTGCCATTATAGAGGGAATACCATTGTAGCGGGTGCCACTATACTGTATACCTTTAACATTGCAAACCTCTAGGGAGGGTTTTTTGATGCCATTAAAGAGGGAATGCCATCTAAGAGGAAACCACTATATGGGAAATTCACTGTAGTTTCATCCATAATTGTTTGTTGTTTCTTATTTCAGGTTTCAATTCGCTTCACAATGCTTGGAATTAAGGATGGTATAATATTCACACACGTTGCATAATTTTTTGAAAGTCTAACATAATGTTTTTAAAAAGGAAGAAAACTATTACAAGCATAATTTCTTCCAGCCAAATAAAAATCCCTGGTTTGGAATTCTTTAAACAGGGTAAAAACTGCTTGAGGGCTTCATAAATTTCAGTCCCTTCTTCACCCGAGCTGGTATCGAAAGATTTCACAGAGTCGCTGAAACTGAAACTTGGCAGCAAATAGTGAGATCAAAGAAATTACTGTCAATATATTACCCTGATACAAAATTCAATACACAGCAAATTTGCGGACATATTTATCACAACATGGGAGAGAGGATGGGACCAATGATTATTGTCATCCTATATTATACCAGCTTATGTAATTTATTTTATTTACCAATTATACACCCTCATTTAAAAATGATCTGCTACTAGAACTGAAGTGGAAAGTCACCAATTGAGTTAGTCACACTTGATTAATCGGAGTATTGGTCGATATTCTAGCACATCCATAAATATTTTGTGCGGGGTTCTTTGTACATATTGTTAGGTATGATTACATAGTTCTAGGAAAAGTATTACGTAAGTAAATATTAAGCAATGAATTCAATTGCTACGTGTGACAAGTGTTCATTTGTTAATTGATTTCCATTTGATAAGTTCATAAGCACGATAAATAATTAACAAAGTTTGATGTTCAAAAGTCAAAGTTAGTGACCCAACAATTACCTTTATAATATGACAGGGCCTATGTCGGAGCCGTATGTATTAGCATGAATTTAAACAGGACATATTGAACACAGAGGCCACATATGAACTTAGCTTGCGAACTTCTCGGTTAAATCCAATCTACATAAACAAAAAACATCTAAAATTCCCAGGTGCTCTAAGCAATTTATTTTACACACCCATATCGACCCAGCCCTGCTTTCATGCAATACCTTGGCACCAGTAACATGTTATACCCGGTTTTGTAATTGCTTTCCTGACTTTAGACGTACAATATTCTTTCGCTGGGTCTGGGATTTCCATGAAAAAGTAGAATTCCCTTCATCTTAATTAAATTCCTAATTTATGAGCCTTGCAAAAAAATACTAGACAAGTGGAAGTAAAGAAGAGGTCACATGGTATCGTCGAGTAAATTTAAAAATGGCGACCATGTAAATGGTAAAGATGATGGAATCGTTGAAGGTATCATGGCTGACGTTCGTAAAGAAGAAACACAATGTGATAACGACTATTCCTGTGTGAAATTAATGGACGGACAGAAAACGTTGGAGAAGAAATCCTCACAACCAATGACAATCGAGGATGGAGTTTATAAAAAGCCAACAGAGGGCCCAGCAGAAAGTAGTAGCAATTCAGCTCCCAGTAGAAGAAGTACTAGACTCCAGAAGTTATCTCAAAAATAATTCATTATTAATTTATTTAAAAAGTCTGTAAAATTCAATTTCAATTTTTACGAAGTTTTCACTAATTTTCCGACCTACTTATTTTAAAGTTAATTAAATAAAGTTACTGCTCAATACTTCGGTCAAAATAAATATTTTATGTTAGAGAATTTATTGTGACACATTTAACATAGCCATCGAAGGCGGAGCTGTGTAGTGCATCCGTATTTCTCAACGACATATGGGATAGTGCAAATCTGTGTTGAATGCAAAGCGCACATGGTAAGTAATTAGAACCATGTAAATTCTGGTTTCGCATTCTCTGCTACACATTTTTTCCGCCAGGCTATGTTACGTGTTCGGGACTAGCGGTACTAACACTTCGGTTTCGGTAAATTTAGCTCGTGGTACCTTTCCCGATCAGTACTACATTACCAGTTTCATTTTCGTACCGAAACCCAAAATGAATACTCCGATTTTATCGGATCTGATTCAGTTTTCCCGTTTCCGTTCCGGTAGTGCAAACGGGACATTTTCGTGGTACTCGTAACGTCCCATTCCGATGCTGTTACCGATACCGTCGTTATTCCCGTCCCGATAAGGAACTTTAAGGTTTTCGCTTGCTAGTCATACGTTTGTGTGCATTTGTTTTTGGTTTTTGGGAATACAGTGTTTGGTTAAAACGGTTGGTTAAAATAAGTTCCGTTAAACAGTTAATAACGTTATTCAAAGCTCATGTAGCTTCAACGATATATAGCTTTAAGTTTTTTCTGTAATTTTGTAACATCTAATAAGTACTAAGAAAAATCAAATAAAACAATTTTTCTTTTTATATTCAAAATCCATTTGTTCGAAGGAACATGCAGGACTTGGTCCTTCGCTTCGCTTCGTCTTTCAGAGAGTACAAATGCTAGGCTAGAAAACTGACGTTCAACACTGAAATATTCCATGGGAAGCAAATAATTTCTCTAGCTACATCTTTCAACCAGCAGGACCATTGCAAGTACACAGGTCAAATGAATCAAATTTAAAACCGATTTGATTTTTTCCCCCATAATATTTTCATAGCTGGAAAACGCTTCCAACAATACACTGTACTTTGAGCAATATCTGTAATTATTTTTATAAATTCGTAATAAAATTTAACTTTTACCCGAACAACTGAATCACAAATTTTCAATAAATGTCGAGATGTTTGATCCTTACTTCTGAATTCTAAATTTTGAAAACTACTGAACGTTTGTCTGCCCATCTTTGTAAAAAACATCTTGAACGTCTATGTGCCCTAAATTTAGTATTGCCCTTGAAATAAATGCTTTGATGGGGCAAACAATAAGTATAAATCAAAATGTTAAAATGGTGTTAACAATAAGGTACAGTAAGGTTTTGGAAACTTACATTTGAAGCAGGACAGTATTTAGAAGGCAAAAACAATGAGGTTTACTCCAATATACGGATATACGATAAACTGCAGCTATGCATTCATATAATAAGCCGTCACGCTGGTTCTAGTTGGCGACAAGTAGGTAACTTCCTGTTTAATTTTAGTTTCTTGAAAACGGAAAATAATCGTATTTTTTCTGTTTCTGTTATCGTTTTCGTTTGTAATTACATAACATTTTATAGTTTGTTTTCGTTTAACTGAATTTTTATGTATCGGTTTCCGTTTTAGCTATCAAAAACCGTTAGGTCAAATTTTCAGTTAATAACGTTTTCCGTGTCTGCATACACCTGAAATACTTATATATACCTGCACCCAAAAAGTGCATACAATTGGACCTATGGGTGTATAGCAGTACCTGGACATGCGCAGGGAGTAGCTTATAAAATACCCCAAGGGTCCCCCATTATCTAGGAAATTGTTTTCCAGATTTTATAGAATTTGATTCAATGTTCTTGCTTGATTTTTTGGGTCACAGTGGCGGCCGACATGAACCTGTGTCAGTACTTTACCATGTTTTCAAAAACCTTATTCTCAAATACAGTTCTTGAAGCGAAAAGTTGAAAGTTAAGATTAGGGACATGCCCCTTAAGAACCGATTGCAAGTGGTGGATTTGACGATGGTGACAAAGACAAGATTAAAATATTTTGTGATCTTGTTAATTTGGGGGGGACTACCTGGCGTCCATAAAAAATGGTTTGTACTTGTTGCAAATTTCATGAGGATTCACCTGAAGCTAATATCGTATTACTAATAAAAAATTGGGGTCATATGACCTAAGAAAATTAGGTAGGACTGAAACGAAGGAATAATAAAAAATTGAAGGAATAATAGGAGACCGCTCCTTAAAACATTTCATGAACTTCGCCTTAGAAGAACTTAACTTACAAGAGTTTGCTACAAACTTGGGGGCTGAGATATTTTATGAGTTACTCCCTTAAGTGGGACAGGAGGGGGAGAAGATATCTTCTCATTGATGAGGCAATATATCACTGTTATAAAAGTTTGAACTGATTGTTGATATTATTTCGTCAGTAAGAAGCAAACAACCAGATACCAGGACAACCACAATATGTATACTTGTTTCACTTAACCCCTAAACATTGATGCTGCACTTTGTAGAGGAAAAAGAGAAGCCGATCCCTATACTGCGATCTTTATAATGTTTGCTTAGATGTCATCACGATAACTGCCTAAGCTACAACCCGTGTCACATTGTCCAGTGTCACATTATCTCAACCGTAAAAGGTTATTGATTTTGGAGGAGATCGGGTCATTTGGTTAACCCCAAGAATTTTAAATAGGCCACATATAAACACAAGTGAATGCACTTGTGCAGAAAGTGGGGCGGCTCCTTCGATTGTGTAATTTGATGTTTAATTTAAATTCCCTCTCGCATTTCTATGTACAAACAATTTAAAGGATCTTTGTACGATTTAAGTGAACTTCGAGTGTAAATAAATTTCATAAAAACCATGGTAACTGTAATCTCCAAAAACATTTCTATAATACGTACAAGAGAGTAATAAATAATAAGCACTAACATTTGTGCACACACGAGTGCAAAACGTTTGTACGTAAGCTCAACTACATTCGAGACTCAAGATGCTCACATGCATGTGGTTAGTGGCCAGAGGTCGCCGAATTTTTTCTTGTTTTTAATTTTTGAAAAATAGACAAGGGTTCTCCCTCTTGTTTCTCTTAAAGTTTTGAATGTTGAATCAGTAACTCATTTTACAAAATTTAAAAAACCAACTTCTTTTACAACTGAACGTACACTTGTTGAATGTACGTATGCGTGTTCCGTCTCCAAAACTTAAAATGTGAGAGAATGTTTATAAACGGATCTTTATAGTAAATATGTATACTTTGTTTTAGTACTGTCTCACATTTTCAGTTCCTAAAACCTAAATAGATACAAGTATTTGACATGGGCAAATTATATTAACTCAAATAAATCCCCTTGAAATTTGCTATGAAATATCACTTTGGAATATTTTTCTTATTGACAGATTGTCCATAAAAAATAACAAAATCTGAAACTCTCATTTCCGTATCTTTACTCATGAAATAAAGGATTAATCTTGCTTTCTGTTCTTACGAAAACAATACTAATTCTACTTGTAGAGGCCTATTAAAAAGCTTTATGGAAATCCATTGAAATTTCGAAAAAAATTTGGGTCAAAAAACATTTTGGGGAAAACATTCATTTTCAAAATTATAAAGAGCGAGGTTTCGAACTTTAGCTTGTGACAAACTTAACAATAAAATATCTCAAATTTTGCTAAACATTTTTGATGCATCTGACCGCAGCGCTCAACCCAGTTCAATCAGAGGAATTTAGAAAAATCTGGAAAAGTAAAAATTTCTTGAAAATAGACGAATCCCGTATTTTGTGTCAATGTCCCTTAACAGGGATATGGGGGAGATAAAGGACATGAAATGCTCAGTACACTTTTTGAAAAACATTATACAGTCAAATTTAAATTACGCATGCGCGAATTCATACGACATCTACGGGTTCATGGAAAAGACAATTCTGGAATCAAACAAACTGACTAAATATGACGCAATGTTTACCTCCAAGTCCCCGTACATATTCATGTGAATGTGTTTATAAATGACCTCATTTAATTCTCGAAGGTCCTTCAAAAACAATAGGTTTCTTATTATGTTTCTAATCCACCTTTGAATTAAACGGTGTCATTAGTTCGGCAAATATAGAGAGGACGGACAAAACAGAAAACCAGAAACGACGACATTCAAATATTGACTTTCAGCTACGCGTCTCTCCTAAAAAGTACCTGCTCTACATGTAAATACTTAGATTGTCCTTATAAACTTCGTTATCACTTCGACCTATTGAGACTTTGCTTTTAAGTGTTGGTCATCCATGTTTTTAATGCGGATGTTGTGGTATGTACTTATTTGGTGTCCGTCCGGACAATTCATTACATAAAATTAAGGAAGACTTTTCTTTTAGATGGAGATCGGTTCATATAATTTACCTCAGAAAATTAAATGAGGTCAAGTGTATACACATGTAAATACATAAAACAGGAATCTTGCGACATCTATAGTCCGCTTTATTGTTGTTTCCATTAAATTGTCTTTTTCATGAACCAGTAGATGTCACATGAAGTCCCATCTGCGGAATTTAAATACGATTCCACAAGTTTCTCCCAAAAGTGAATACATAATAAATATTACAACATGCGTCAATTTAATTAGATCAATTTGATATCAACATTTAAAGTAGACAGGTATATAGCGTTGTTGAAAAGGCCAAATGGTCTACGCGCACATGCTGTTTTACAGCAATTAGACTGTTTTGACTCTTCAGTGATGATATGTATAATTCCGTAGTTGGGTTTGTGCACAAAAGTTTTATCCTCTTAGGTTAAAGGCTCGGTCAGAGTAAACCATGTAGAGCCAGGGTAAAAAATATTAACTAAGTCCCTCCGATTGCGTGAGTAAAGTTCAACAAATCTATTTTGGGGGTTAGGGCCAGGGATAAATTTATTTTATTAATTCACCCCTGAACGAAAATGAAACCCAGCGAAATATGTGCAATTATACTATGTACTATTAATAATGAACCTATTGAAAGACTGTGGTCCTTTAAATACCTTGTAGTAATAATAGGCGATAAATTGAAATTTTAGGAACACTGTAAACACGTTCTTAATTAAGTGTCTAAAACTATGCGTTTGATTATTCGTGTAAGTAGGAACCTGAATCTGAATACCCAATGTATGCTCATAAATTCGTTTGTTCTATCCCACATTGACTTCAGCCTACTTATATGGTGCAATACATGCAAGACTAGTAAAGACCTGCTACAGGCAAAATTTAATAGATTTGTACTCTTTTAAACTTTTCTATTTAAACACTTAAAGTTCAAGGTAAATATATCTAAATTATTACTTGATTCTAATCGTCAAATAAAATACCGTTAAACTTTAACTCTCATGGATAATTACCAAACAAGCATGGTTGACGGTTTGATAAACACTTCGGTATTCGACCTCCCTGCAGGGTAGTGGTCCCAATCTTTCAATTCAATTCAAAATTTTCGTTTTGATTCAATTCAGCTTATGAATTGAATGACATACAATGATTCGATTCAATTCACGATTCACAGGATTTCATTTGATTCATTTCTGCGTGCTGAATTGAATCGAATGACGATTCAAATCATTCAGACAGTAAAAGTTGGTAACATAAACATTTTATTGAAGGATTTTATAACGACTACATAAAACAGCGGAAGAATATAAGTCAGTTGCACTATCAATAAAATTGTCATTACAGTGACCTTCGCTATATAAGGGATACCCTTACAAGTGATTTTTTGATATAAGAGATTGGGATTTACAGTCCCGATTCCCATTTACACAATGTATAACACTGCTTATAAGGGGTAATGTTTATAGGGGACAAATTTTGCCGGTGCCATGAGCTTCCCTTTTACCGAGAGTTGACTGTAACATTAGCAAATTCGAGTTGCATATCCTGCTAATTATTGTCCCATTATGACCTAAATTCTACCGTTAGTAAATGTTGTAAGTTGTAATAATAATTAATAATAAATGATGTAATTAATATATAAAAATTATTGTTTACGAAATAATTGACTAACCGTTTTTCCAACAAAAATGTCTCCGAAACACGTGCGAGTTTTTTAATGTGGTGCGTTTCTAGCTACATTTTTTAGCGGGATATGCAAACAAATACGATGTACGTGAATCATTTGAATCGCGATTCAAGGCATTTCGTGTGATTTCATTCATGAAGTGAATTGAATGAAATGATTCAATTCATCTTTTGAATTGAATCGAAAAATTATGAATCAGAATTGAATTGAATCGAATCGAGTTTTTTTCATTCAGAATTGAAAGATCGGGACCACTACTGCAGGGATTTGATTTTTGTAAATCTTCCTGGAAGATCCTTTCCGAATTTTCCTGCTGAATCTTATGTCACTGCAGAGAGGTCCTCAACAATTCAAAAAATCCCTGCTGGCAAAAATAATATCAGTACACGACGTTAAAAATAAGTTCATCCAAATCTAAAAATCCCCATTTACACAAACAATGTTTCTGAAACACGCCAACAAATTAGAAAATCCTTGTCAAAATAAGGTCAACGCATTTAGAAATCCCTGTTTTCAAAACAATCCCTTTCTTTTGAGCTTTTCGCTGCCAGAAATATTTTTGCCTGTGAAGAATATTCCCGTCTTCCCATAAACATCTGACCCCTACCACCCTGTTCGTCGTAACCAAGTGCTCTTTTAAATATTTCATGCAGAATGGAAGGTTTCATTCACGTAAAGTTTGAATTTTATTCGCGAAAGTAAATTATGCAAATTACCTGAAATGTCAAGTTCGGGTTCAGGTATTTCACGTAGTGCTACCCGAACTTGAACCAGATATTGTTCAGGTATTTTATTTTTACCCGAACTTGACGGCAACCCGACCTGAATTTTCAGGTGCGGATCTTGCAACTGCCCACACTCGACCCGAGAATCAGGTACGTTATTTTAGCTAGCCCGAACCCGACCCGACGGGCGTTTCTTAGGTACTACCTGATACTTGCAAGCACCTCTGATCAACGGACTTGCCCTGGCAAAATTCAGCTCGTCAAGACTTCGTTCTGGAAAGGCCATCACTCTCTTCACCCCCACTACTAAACTTTATACTGTATCATCCAAAAAAACATTGTGTACTCTTGTGTTCAAAATTGGAATAAACTCCCTTAGGAGTTAAGATGTATGTTTATTATACATTTATATGACCTATCCCAATATTCATATGAAAGTTTCTTTGTTGCCAATCATGTATGAAACGAGTAGTGTCTGAAATTAAAACCAATACTTATATTTATCACTTTGACACTGAAATAAAGACTACTAATAATAATTATTATGTAGGCAGGCTGACAAGTTGTCCCCTATCTAGGGTACACGAATAGGCTAGGCTATTTATATATAATTATTATTATAAATATTATCATAATAATATATAATATATAATATTATTATTATAATTATTATTTATATATAATTATTATTATAAAATGTCTATTTGAAAATATTAAATTGGCAGGCGGACGGTGATTTCGTGTAGGTAGGCAAATAATTGGGTAAACGAGAGTATACATATGCATACTTGTGTGTTAAAGCGTAGAAAGGTAGCTAAAGTCACAAAATATCACCAAGTATTTACAAGGTAAAAATATCCCATTTGTTAAGTACACAACAAATAGTAGGCTCACAAGAAGGGAAATTGTAAAAGTTTGTAGGGTATAAAAGTAGGTGAAAATTGGTCGTAATCAAGCGAGTAGGTAGGCAAAAACATTTACCTCTTTGTAGGGTTGGAAAGAAGGAAAACATCATCATGTTATTGGCAAGTAGTTAGCAATAGGACACAACGATTTGTATACAAGTTTATGGGGTAAAGCCATTTCGTTTGCCCACGTTTGGTCTAGTGTCATTGGTTCGGGGGGAAACGTCCGGATTCCAGAGAGGCAAACAAACACCACGACATCCCCAATAGGGAACTCTGTTATACCTCGCTCCTAAAAACTGAGGTGGAAGTGCAGCGTACGAGTGAATTAAAGTACGTAAAACAAAAATTAAAATTCAGTTGTAAGCATTTGAATTGCTATAAGATAAGGATGAGCATTCAATAAATTATTTACTAACAAGATGGCTCAAAACGCTTGCTGCCTGCTAGTTCGCGTAAAGGAATATTTCCTGGAATGTTTTATTCCCCTAGATTCTAGAAAATGTGTTCGGATTTTCCACATCTTTGCCCGTTATGTTGAAATTCTCTGGGTTTACGGGTTCACCCAGATTTATCAACGTTTTGACCTGTTCAATAGCTCCTTAAAACGTAAAAGATAATTCTCTACAGTTCAATGCCATAAAATGTTTTAAAAACAATTTTGCTTTAATATTAACCCCATCCAAAAACATTGTGACTCTGTACGTATCCGCCACTTCTGAGGCTTAGCGGAATGGAGCTAAACCCTTAATCTGGATCACCTTTATGGCATATTACCTGGCAAGCAAGCATTTACGAAACATGTATACAATTTGGGCTTAGAATTAAAAACGTGATAAACCCCCCAAAACAAATAAATTCAATTTAACGCTTGTTTTAATTTTCTGCTAAATGTTCACTTCAATTTCCAGAAGCTCAACGTTCTGTACTGCAACAACTCAACATAGAACACAGATTCGTTCAATATCGATACATTAGCAGTAAATCAATGCTTTGGCGCAGAATGATTTCCAGCACTGTGTATGTCAGTCCTTTATCCACAAAGTAGAGGCCACACATCGAAACGTACAGAGGTTGCAATGATCGCTGTATTCGACGAATCATTGGAAATTGTCGGTAAGTTTTCGTCCAAAGAGAAAGTTGCACAATCGATTTTTCATACAAACCTGCGCTAACTTTCAACCCAATAAGCATAGTGAGAATATCGATGAACCCTGAAATTACCTTCATAGCTGTAACTAAGATATCCGATGATGTAATGACAATAAAAATGGCCGAAACTATATCCACCACCACAGTTACCTGGGCTACAAATGCCAGAGAAGAAAATACGTCATTCACGTAAATTTCCAGAATTTTCAGTTTCCTGTAAAAAGTCACACAAGTCCTGTAGCCGCTTCGGAGTCTATACAATAGATTAGAAACAAACTTTGCATTAAAATCAATTGCAAAAAAATTGAATTTTGATTTATTTACAAAACTCAAATAATCCGCTTTGATTTAATTAAAAAGAAAATTTCAATATACAGATTACTCTGTCGGAATGCATTTTTGTAAGAATCTACGATTACAACTACTACAATAGTTAACTACTTCTTAGAGAGAGAGAGAACTTACAACAGATTATCTAAAATTTGGTTGACAGCGATTGCATAGGTACCGTATATGAAGGACCAAATGAACCAGTTTCCAACCACGACAAACAACACAAAGGTGGCGTAAATGGCCGACGTAAGACTGACGACATAATTGTAATTTTCAGGCAAAGAAATCACGGATGACAACAGAAATATAAATTTCGGATTGAGGACGAAAAATGTAAACGCCGCTATTAAAACAAGTGGAAATGAGATCATTGCAGCCGAAATAAAAAAAGAGAGTTGGTCCCGTTCCATTGATTTTCTCTTTAATTTAAACCGGTTGTCAAATCCTAAGAAATACCAAGAATATAATAGAAAGAAGAAGTTTAGTGCTTATTAAGTAACCCAGCAAACAAGAAACTTACTTTTAAATTCCTTTTCCAAAATAAAGCATTGATCCAGAAGCCAAGGTAGGTCCCTTAAATGAATGAACATAGCAATCTGAGAGACCACGAATGCCACACCGATAGATAAAAGGTTGACCCCAAGCAGGAAAACAATAATTGAAATTTGGTGGCGTGCAAACAGTAGTTGATAAGCAACAAATGAATAGTAAAAGAGTGACAAGAAAATGCAAAGGATCCAACCAACGAATTTGAATTTTTTTGTAGTGACTTCTGGTCGACATTTTCTGGAATCCCAAGAGTATGGTGCTATACAAGATTTCTCACTGATGATGAATATCAGTGTAAGAAGTCTTTTAGCCCTCAAGGAAATCATTTTTGGCTTTCGCAGGTTGGCTTCATACAACGAAATGAGCAGAATTCGGAAACAGAATTACCAAAACCTCATTTGATTTATAATAATTGCAACGCAATGCAGTAAAACAAATACATATATGAAAGAAAATATTATGTGATCCGATCAAACAACCATTTCGAATTAATGATACGGGCTTCATTTCATTTTAATAGAAAACTTTGATAAACATAACAAATGTATGTATGTATTTATTAAGTACTTCTTGGTACACCGTTTTCCATAGTTCATCGAAATTACAAACCCAGTATATGATTTACATTGTTTATATAATGCTTGCGATTCCCTTACAAGTGAGAGTAATATGCCGGACCTCATCGGTTTACATAAACCCTGTGACTGTGTGCGATTGGTGGGACCATACGTCCATCCACTGCATATAGCAGGTACATGCACCTTTCACACAGAGCCAAGTTTATAGAGAGAGATAGAAAATACCCAGGAAGTTATGCGGGGTGAGCTGGAGTCGAAACCGACTCCTCTGCAACCGTACATACACGCTACGACACCAGCGAGGCGCCGGGCCACGTCTTGATAAACATATCAAAGGGGCTCTGCAAGTTAGGCAGAAGTATTTTGATGAAATTCAATTTTACTATATTTTATCAAATGAGCTCGATTTTATTAATCTTACAGTTAGAAAGCAGGTATGTTAACAGGCTGTGAATTGAAAAGTGGAGTCGTCAAATCCCCAGCAAAAACCGCTAATCAGTTATATATATCCGTATGTACAAATATATTGTATGCATGTATATATGGACTAGGTGCCATAAAACACTTTGTCCATCAGCTTAAAAACTATCAAAAGGGGAAATATTTGGATTCCATACTTTTTTAGTTTCTTCCAGATTTTTCAAAACTAGTTCCATAGTCGCAGCACAAAAACGTTTAGCGGTCAAGAATTAAAAAAACTTTGCTTTACTATTTTGCTTACAGGTTGCAGAATTTTTTGAAATAATTTAAATTTGGAAAAAGTTTCCTCATCTGTCTTAAATTCTACAGTTATTCAATTTTACTAATATTAAGGCGGGGATTTTACTTTTGAAATGTTAAAATCTGAAACTTTAAATGAATATTTATTATACATACCTCTATTCCTTCTACGGGCTGTTGAGGAAAATGTTCTACAACTTGTAAATACTTAGTGCATGTGTGGCGTACTAACAGATGTGATATGAATTAATAATTAAATTTGCTGTAAATATCTTCACGTTGAACATTGTACTTTTAATTTTTAATACACCTCAGTGGGTAATGTTTTGTTGGATATGCAAGTCAATTTTATTTCTAATCGAAAACGCTTCTAGTTTTTTTTACTCGGCAATGAAAGTTTGCAATATCAAATACCGCTCTAGCTCATCAAAATTACACACTAAGGTGTCATATATTATTATCTATCTATATGTAACATACAATCGGATTTAAACAAATGTGGATAATATGGCTCCTCACAAGTAGTGGTTGCAACTTACAATTTCAATTACAACTTCAAGTCAACAACAAATAATTTAAAAAATTAAATTGTAAATTGAAGTCAACTTCAATTTGAAACAAAATATTAGTTAAACCAAATAAGCTTTTCATTTGAGAAGCATATTGCCAATTCATCTTCAAGTTGTTGAAGTACAAATAGTTGACAGTTGAATAATTGACAATTTCTGAATGAATTAAACATTCACGTTAGAAGAATCTTTGGTCAATTGCGTGAATCAACCGGTATTTTAAATGATTAAAAGATACTACGCCACACTGTTGGCAACTCAAAGCTTCAGAAATCTCGTTTATACATAATCTATAATGACATTACTGTAAAATAATTCATGGGTTTAATCAACGTTATTAATATGAGTGAGGAAATGGAGAATAACGTTGATTTAGTTCGTAATGGAGACTCAGAAGATGATTCAAGCAGTCAACTAAAAATGAAAAAGAAATTCTTTGACATATACAAGCATTATGTATTCACCGACGGAGGCTTCTAAAAAGCTCCTCTATGAAACTTAGTTTTACTTTAGTGGTATTAAGTGCAGATTTTTGTAATTTTACTTGTTAAAAGGAAAGTATTTAATGGCACGTTAAATTGTTAGACTCAATTTAAATCAACTTCAAGTCAGTATATATTGAAGCTATAAGTGGGTTTCCGGTAATTGACTGTCAATTAAAAAATTGATTTACAAATGGTAAAAAACAAATACTAGGCCTAAAATTCAATTTCAAGTACAACTTCAAGCTCAAGTGAAATAAATTTGATCAAAATAATTATATGGACTTAAGATCTGAATTTTATCAATTGATTTTTGTATCAATTTCTGATATTTTTATTGATCTTACGATTATAAATTAGTCTCCAAACCATTAATCTTGGCTGACGACGCTGGCGCAAATCAACGTTTCATCGAATTGAATACACTGACAAATTCAATTTTGGACTGGTTCATTTATGTATAGTAGTTGTGAATTTATATTGAAGAATTAATAATGAAATGTTCAGAGTACTTATGAGAGAGATCCCATTTACATACCTTATTCGGTCTGGTTCATGGTGCAATTATGTGCATTTCTGGGAGCTATTAAGCAATTTCTTACTTTGAGAATCATGGACATGGACATATAACGATGACAACTGTTAAGCCATTATTGGCTTCAGGAATAATTGTTGACCATACTGTACTATATAATAACATTGATGTACATATATGTCTGATTTCTGTTCATAATGCCCGTGTAATACATTAGGTACTTTTATTTGTTATTTCCCATTGGTTAAAATAATGTCTGGAATATTCCAGGAGGTGGGCACATAAATGCTCACCTCCGTATATAAACCCCAGCCACCTCCGTCTCGAGAGACGAGAGACTCCCGAGCCACAGGCTGAGAAAGACCTAGAAACCCGTCTGAGAACAAGTCAAACTGTGTAACCTTAATACGCATAATATACAATAAACCTATACTGCGTGAGTAAAGTGATATATTACATACGCACTTGTTTAACACACGAGCAACGTCTCATTCCTCTCACACAGCAAACGTGTGTGCTCTCTGTCTGTTGCACATTCCCCCGTTCACATTTGCCTATACATTCCCTCTTCCTTTCTTTCAATTCTCATTCTCCATATATTTCTCTATTTTATTCCTTTTAATTCAAATATCCTCCTTTTTAAGTCCAATTCATCCCCAAACCCAATTAATACTTAACACAACATAAATCAACATAGTGGTAATTAAGCTGGAGATCTATCTCAATTTGTCAAAGGAGATCTGGGCATTCTATACAGAAACTATTGTGTCAAATTTGAAGGGATTAATCTTTGTTCAATATTTTTTATTATTGAACTATTGTAAATTACTTTTGACGTTCTACATCATTATTATGTAATTATTATTAACTATCATTAGCACGTAATTTTTTACCAGCCGTATAATCGATAATGGGAAGGGGGCATAAATCATTTCTGGGCAACTTATACAGGAAGTTTTGCCCTTCATGGGGTTTACTCGATTTATTTGATAACTGACGCTACAAATAGTTTGTAATGAGCTGAATACATCTACTTAGAGTCACATTTTAAGAGAGTGCCCATTTCAGATCGAGCATAATGAGTTAATGAATTTCTGATTGGAGTTCCTCGAGGTTTTGCATAATTAATTGCATGCTAGCTAAAGGGATTATATTTTAAATGTACACCAGGTTGTTCCACCTGTGACTGGTCGAAGTTGCCAAAGATGTGTTCTTTGACCTGTGTCTGTTGAATAGGACCAAAGGTAGTTCCCAACTTTTCTTATACAAAGGTGAATATGGAAAATAGAAACCTTTGATAAATTGGTAATTACTATTGTGTTTCAAATACAAAATTTGCAATCATGTTGTCAATATAAATCATCTGCTTTCCAATCAAAGTTTTTTTAAATTCAATGATACTTGGAGCATGCCTTAATATTTTCCCTTGAACAGTTCGCATAACCGGTGGTATTAGAACAGTAGAACCGCATTATAAAATACTAAGTGAAAATGCCGGGAAAAATGATTGTGAGGTTGTGTATGACCTATGCAGTAAATATGGAAGGGAAAATTGCAGGGGAGAAAATTCAATTTCAACTTCAGTTCAACTACCAAATAAAGCTTTTCATTTGAAAAGCATGTTGTTGAAGTACAAATAGTTGACAGTTGAACTTGCTTAATTGACAATTTCTGAATGATTTAAATATGCACGTTGGAAAAACCTTTGTAGTAAATTGCGTATTTTTAAAGAAAAAAAGATAATGGTCAGCTAATATTTTGTTTCAAATTAAAGTTAACTTTAATTTACAATTTAATTTTTTAACTAAATTGAAGTTGACTTGAAGTTGTAATTGAAATTGGAATTTGCAACTACTATTTGAAGTTGTGAGGGGAAACTAAGACTAGTGATACAAATGACCTGGATTAATACTTGATTTCCAACATTAATTCCGGCTTGCTTTCAAGGGAAAATCTACAGAGAGACTAAAAGCTTCTTGAGTCATAAAATTGCAGCTATAATAATTAGTACAAAGAACTTGATTGGCTTTTCGTGTCCTGTAACACTTCCAATACCCTAATTTAAATCATATGTTAGCTGTAGGTTAACACCCTTGTATAACAATTTTCTCTGGTGGTCTATGCTCAGGAATAAATGGCATTTCAACAATCCGTGGAAAACTGCTAATTTTTTTGTATTTACCAAGTATACTTTTGCAGTGCTGTAACCAGATAGCCTTTTTGGCCTCAAATTGGATAATATTTGGATCAGCAGGTTTGTTGTCCTCCGATTGATCAATATTCGCACAAAGGTCACTGGGGGTCAATACCAGATTTTCAACCTATAAGCAATGATGAAATCAGCCCAAAATATATTTAGATACTTCAAGGCTTGGCTAGACATACAACAAACGTTTGTCGAGTTTGGATCCACTTAGTGACCTCATGGCTCATCATTGATCTTGTTTGTCAATATCGAACCCATACCAGATGATATTCTACCCAAAACTTACCGGAACTATTTTCCCTAAATTGCACCACGTTGTTAAAACTTTTAGCCCTTGAAGAAATCATTTTTGTCTGTCACAATTTACAATTAGTTTAATATGGTAGTATGAGCAAGAAATAAACCGTTTACCGATTTACCAAACATTCAGCGTTTGATCATTAATCGATTGTCTGAACGAGTGTGTATAGTGAGAGAAATATTAATATATTTAGTAACCCTGAAATTTGCATTTGTGAGGCTGATTTAAATATATTTATTCCGATTTTACTTTAATTTAAATAAACAAAATGGGGTTCCGCATAAATTCCTAATAAATCGTAAGTAATAGTTTTTTATTGATTATATCTAATTTATCTGCTAATATTACTATTATTTATATAGTAAAATTAGCATTTATTTATATCCCGCTAACCCATGTTGGGAACGATGGTAAATTGGAAAGGATGTTTAAAAACGTTCCACATGCATTTACAAATAATTATGTCTACAGCTTATTTAACTGCTCCAGCCTGATGGCAAGTTAGAGACTTTTATTGAAAACAACGAAGGCTCGAACATTTTTACCTAAACTTTAAGTTGGTTTTCAATATTTTCGTTTAGTTGCCGCAAATATGTACAAAGTAAAATTGAAAAACTATAAAAACAGACATCGGTAGTTTTTGTTGCAACGTTTTAAAACAGTTATGAAACCTTTCCTCGTATTATTAGGCCCTGTGTCCGCAAATGTTTGACCTAAGAAGATGAGATTACGCTCAAATGAATCCCTATGAAATTTGTATCAAGCGTAGCATTTTGTAATATTTTTAGGTGTATTTTTAGGTTTATTTTTAACTGCATGCATTTCATTCAAAAATGGCAAAATATGAAACGAATGAAACCTAACACTCTGTTCCAATGGGTATTAGCCACATTTCCCAACGTAGTGACCTGTTGAATAGCTCCTGGGAAAGCCCATTTCCCACGGAAAATTTCCCACAATAAATTTCCTACAGAAAATGTCCTACTGATGCTCTGATTGGTCACAGGCCTGGCCTCAAGTTCGGTTCAACTCATGATTCGCACTTGAACTTGACCCGAACTTGATTATATCACCATAATTAAGATCCGAACTTGAACTTGATTTTTTAAAAGTAGGTACGAACCGGAGTAATCAAGTTCACATAATCAAGTTAATTTCGGCGAACTTGACCATGAATGGAACTTGACCATGAAGTTCAGAAAAACCTTGACCATGAACTTAACCATGAACTTGACCATGAACTTGACCATAACCTTGACCATGAACTTGACCATGAACTTGACCATGAACTTGACCATGAACTTGACCATGAACTTGACCATGAACTTGACCATGAACTTGACCATGAACTTGACCATGAACTTGACCATGAACTTGACCATGAACTTGACCATGAACTTGACCATGAACTTGACCATGAACTTGACCATGAACTTGACCATGAACTTGACCATGAACTTGACCATGAACTTGAATTTCTAGTTATAGTGTTGTATGTAGGGTATGTGGATTTGAAAATGCCCGGCATTTTGGGCAACTCGCCCGCCCAAAATGCCAGGGCATTTTGGGCATTTTCATTTCAGGGCGAGGGCGGCATAATAGGGCATATTGGGCAAGGGCATTTTGGGCATTTTCATCGAGGACAAATTGGCATTTTGGGCAGAATCGTGGAATATAATAGAACAACCTATACAATTTGACAATGAATTTGAAAATTTCTTGGAGAAAAAGCGTTCGAAATTATCTTGAAAATTTTATTCTGTCATTATTTTGACGAAGTTAATTCAACCGGTAATGAAATACGTTCAGATACCATAGGTCATATTGAACATTACAATTTGTTAAACACCTGTACAGTACACGATACGTCTATAAATTAAAATATTCTAGGAACTATTTTTCCAAACTGCAGACGATGTAAAATGAACTTCCACCATCCTGGGAATATTCACATACCCCTATGCATGTATGTATATTACTGTGATCAGAAATGTCTTTTCGGTAAAAATTTGAACCCATACGGTAATTGTATTAAAGCATAAAACTACAAACAATAATATTTGGGGGACCCGTATAAAGGATGTATATTGGTTTCTACTCGAGCCATTTTTGGCTGATCGTTGCAAACTGCAGACAATAGTGATGTAGAACAAGATGAGTATAAAATTCAGCTACATCAGCCATTTAAATTTTGACTGATCCCTTACCATCAGATTTTTACTTTAGGAGTTCGTAGTTCAAAAGAAAATAGTACTTCTGCCCGCCCATCAGTGACGCATATGTAAATTTATTTCATATTATTGTTTACATAGAAATTTATTTTCATAGGAGTGATAAATGATATCAACTCAGGTCAATGAAATTAAATTGATTTAACTGTTTTTGCCATTACAATATACGCGAAGAAGCGAATAACCAGACATTCACATTTATAAGTTTTCCTTGGCTGCACTGTCATGCATTTGGATGGATATTCTGAATATATGCTAGTAATCAAATTTTGGTCCCATGAAAATGCCCAAAATGCCCAACTTGCCCTGCCCAAAATGCCCAAAATCAAGGCATTTTCAAAAGCTGCCCACATGCCCAGTTTTTGGGCATGTAGGCAGGCATTTTGGGCATTTTCAGCTGGGCGGGCAAATACTGCAGGGCATTTTCAATCGACATACCCTAGTTGTATGTATACTTATAATTAGAAAGGCTAACAAATTACCTGAGATTTAATTTCCATTTATTTTTTAAAATTGAATATCAAAATTTAGAAGTAAGGATTGATAAAACTTATAGTAAGAGAATGTAAAAATAACTAGATTTCCCGTCGAATTTTTTGAATGTTGCACGGATTTCATCAAAATTGGTTTGAGATTTGAATTTCAACCATCCCTTCAAGCACAGACAAACACAAATGATGTCTTCTAACATTCTTTTAGGAATCTATTCTTATATATATATATATGAATACACTTACGAACAGTGTTTCCAGCTGTATTTTTTTGTAGAATCGCAAAATGTGAAATGCTTGTGGACCTTAGGTCATTTTTTCCGGCTACTTGATGCAATTAGACTTCCAGGATCAGCATCTTCTTGGCACTGTGCACTGTTGAGACTTTTCAGATGTGCTCATTTTCCAGTTGTTTTTAAAATAATATGATTATTCAAAAATTTAAATCAAGTTAAAATTAAAAAGATGTTGCGAAGAAGAAAATACAACAGGATTTAGCTTGTAATATTTGAGCCCGGAGCACGTTGCTCGTTGAAAACACAGAAATACCGGTCTAGCATTTGCACGCGAAAACGCTGTGATTTAAATTAGCGTTTACAGCTTCAGCAAGGACATCTGCATAAGAACGATTATCTACAGCGTATTATATGAGTAATTATAAGAACTTGACCATGAAAAGTCAAGTTCATGTTCATGGTTTTGGGGTTATGTGATCCGGACTTGATCATGGTATTGATGTCAAGTCTATAATGAAGACCTGACCATGAACTTGATTCGAGCCTTGAAATCAAGCTCAAATTTCCTGTTGACCCGAACTTGAGAATTCAGTGTCAAGTTCAAATTAACGTAACCCGAACTTGACTTGAACTTGACCTTGACCCGAACTTGTCAAGTTTTACTTGAACTTGAATGCCAGGCCTGATTGGTCACCATAACATATGTTGTCCTTAGTACAGCATGTAATTGTAACCTACTCTTAAAATCTTACCGACTCCCCGCTATTTCTCATAAATGCATGCAGCAGTGCTGCTCTGCCAATGGGAAAATGTAGGGGGGCGGGAACGAAATACCACTTGTTTCCAAAGCTCAGGAGAAGAGGCCTACAAAATCAAAAATTGTCAATCTTAAACTTTCTGAATGCTAAATCTCATATTATGTTAGCCAATGTCACAAAACAATTTTCTACTCCCCTAGCCACATTCGTGGCTTACCAAAACAAATAAATTTTTACATATATACTTTAAATTTTTTAAAATTAATGTTGGTAAATGACTGTAGAAAAAGTGAGCAAAAACATGCCGTAAAGTATGACGTTTTGTAAAGGAATTCAGATGTTAAAATGTTTTGTTTGCCGTAAAATTATGTTGCAAGTATATTAGAGACACTTATACACCACAAAATCCAAAGGAAGATCGCAACAATGTAATTTTTGTGAACAGTTCTGAAAATGCAAAGGTTAAAAAAATTTATTTATGTTAGGGTTGCGAAATCAAATAAATAACGCTTCCGTTTCCTGGTCGTATTTGTTTTGTTTTCGATTTTCTGAACTATGATTCTTGGCTAAAATGGTTTTCCCTACAAATAAAACCGGTTATAATGGATAATAACGGTATTCATATAGTTTAAAACAAGTATAATAGTGTAGACTAGAACTCTTTATTATACAGAAATTTCTCAACCAAGTCCAGCACCCAATCGGGCTGGTCTATAATAGCGTAATTGCCAGCGTTACGGACACTTGCAAAGGTGAAATTATCCGCCATTTTGACAAAGCCCGCAACATCATTATTAACTCTCCAAATCTTCCGCGGAGCTTTAGAAAACTTATCAGCCCCATTCCATTTAAGCTTAGTCACAACTTCATTGATCCCTTCATGAGGAGTGTATAGGTTGAACTGCGCCGCATAAATTAAGATGCGGTAGCCTTTGTTTAACATTTCTTCAAAATATTCCCCTTTTAAAGAAGTCATTTCTTTGACGAAATGATCCAATACGCCAAAGTTAGCCCCAATGTATTTATGAAGACCAACGTGCAAGTAATTGTGAACTTCCTTAGAATCTATGAAATTCTGAAACCATCCAAATTCGGGTGTCGGTTTCGAAATTAAAACATTGAAGTAGTCATCAAACCCAGTAAACTTTGTTATTAGAGAATCCGGTCCGAAGTAATTCTGTAATCCAAGCTACAAGATAGACAAATACACGCCATTATTGAATAGTTACTCTCAAAAATGGTAAGTTTTTAATTAAAATTATTTTTAATTTTGGAGCATAGTTCTCAAATTATTTTCTATTACTCAGATAATAATTTTAAATGATTAAAAATGTTTCTGTTTACCTTTGTCCCTTCTATCTCGTCCCCATTCTGAACCATATCGATTGCCTTCTCAATAGTTTCATCCATAATTTTTTGTTGTTCCTTATCAATCAACCCTAAATGATACAGTGCCTCGGCTTTGTGAAGTTGCTGTGCATCGATAAAAGGTGATCCTATGATAAATCCTTTCACGTTTATTTTCAAGCCGTCTTTGGCATTTCCGGTTTCAATTCGCTTCACAATGCTTGGAATTAAGGGTGCTATAATATTCACACACGTTACATAATTTTTTGAAACCGTCAAACATGACTGCCCTGTTATAATTTTTTAAAAAAGGAATAAAACTATTACCGGCATAATTTCTTCCAGCCAAATAAAAATCCCTAGTTCGGAATTCTTTAAACAGGGTAAAAAACTGCTTGAGTGCATCATAAATTTCGGTCCCTTCTTCACCCGAGCTCGTATCAAAAGATTCCACAAAGTCGCTGAAACTGAAACCTGGCAGCAAAAAGTAAGATCAAAGAAGTTATTGCCAATATATTACCCTTATACAAAATTCAATGCATAGAAAATATGCGAGCACATTTATCATCAAAACATGGGCTAGAGGTTGGGACCAATGATTACGGTCATCTTATATTATACCAGCTTATGTAATTTGTTTTATTAAATAATTATAACCTCTCATTTAAAAATGATCTGTGACTAGAACTGAAGTGGAAAATCACCAAGGGAGTTAGACCAGTGGATTTATTGGAGTATCGGTCGATATTGTAGCACATCCATAAATATCTTGTGCGGGAACTTTGTACATATGACAGGGCCTATGTCTGAGCCGTATGTGTTAGCATGAATTTAAACGGGGCATATTTTAACTTGGTGAGATCAAACGGATGACCTCGTGTTCGGAGAAAACTCCGCTGGGGATTTTTACGCCGAGATGTGTACGCCGCCAATACTCCGCGGGAGATTCTTACGCTCGGGTTGAGATTATTACGCGGAGATTCTTACGCGGAGAAAATTCCGCCGGAGATTTTTAAGTCACGTGAGAGAAAATTATGTGGAGAAAATTCCTTCAGAGAATATTATGCTGCATTTTAAACTACATCCGAAAAAAACAATTTAACTGCCAATGGTAAGATTTTCAGTAGAATATTGTAAGACAGTGCCTGTACAAATTGTGCTAACGAATTCTGAAATGCCAAGTGGGAATCTGCAGGAGATTTTTATGCGGAGTAATTATCTGTAACAAATGAATTTTATTCTTATATGTACAAATGTTTTTTTTCAAAACAGTAGTCATAAAATACACTTGGTAACGTAAAGTAACATTAACGCATAATGATAGCATCCACAAAGCACTAGACGAAGACATTGTGAATCATGCTGCTGGGAAGAGTGACAAAGAATTTTATTTATTAAGAATCTGCTATGCGGGTTTCATGCATTTGTCAGCTTTGTACTGCCTTTATTGAATTGCGTTAATCAATGACAATATTATAGAAAGTACATAATGAGTCGATAAATGCAGTGCTGGGCTGAAATTTAATTTGTTGACGTCACCTAATCTTTGACCATCTCATCTTCACGACATACCTAATCATTATGGTTGTCATTATGAATTCAAAGAATTCACTGGCGCAATTTGTACTGGCAGTGTCTCACAATATTCTACTGAAAATATTAATAAACTACAAAGGAATTTTCTCCGCGTAATTTTCTCTCACGTGGCGTAAAAATCTCCGGCGGGATTTTCTCCACGTTAGAATCTTCGCGTAATAGTCTCCACCCGGGCGTAATAATCTCCCGCGGAGTTTTCTCTGCGTAAATAACTCCGCGTAAAAATCCCCGGCGGAGTTTTCTCGTAACTCCGATGACCTAATATTCTCCAAAATAACTAGGGTTCTGACGCATTAAGTAACGTGTCACTGTAAACCAAGTGAAAGGTGTAGTCACCTTGGTTTGACAGTTATAATAGTGATGTACATACAAGCAGACATTCAGACTACCAGACATCAAAACGATAGCAATAGAGAATTTCGCCCCTAAAAACGTGTTTTGAAATTTATAATACTAAGACAATCAAACTGTAATAATTATTATTACCAGTGCCAACGGGTGAGTCAATATATAGCATAGAATGAGATCTGGTCCAAGTGGCGTTTCGCTCACTGACGACACTGTTCGGGCCAACTTGAAAAGGCCCATTCTCCAGAAATACTGACCTGAGGCAGCTGAAGCCCGGGAGCTCGCTGACCCATAGGATGAGTGGCGCTTTGTCAGAACTTTCCTACAATTTTGAATCAAGCACATATTTTATGGTTGTCAATTATTCAAGTTCTTGAAAAACAGCAGACAAGAAATCTCTCTAAATAAATACACCTTTAGGAACACTTACTTGAGCTGGAAAAAACCAAAAGAATAAATTGGCATTGGTCAGATATCCGCTGTAGCTTTTGATATCTTTTTTGGTTTTGATATTCGAAAGCTTCATGTTGTCCTCAGCTTGGGCTCGAGCTTTGTCAAGTTCTCCATTCTTGATGAAAGACGTTAGGAATAATTCTCCCTCAGTTGGGGCTCCTAAAATTTGATTTATTATTTAGCATGTAGTTACAAATGCGGTGGACTGTTGGAACTTCATCCTTATACAGGAATTTTTACTCTTTGAGATTTCAGATGCCCCATATTAATCTGACTGGGCTACAATCATTTCAACCAGAGCTTTTATATAGCAAGATCGGTTAACATTTTTGTGAGGTGTTTCCAGAACCTTCAAATGGCTCAACGTTTCCTCATTTCCTATCCCAGAAGTCGTACGTGTAGAGTCGTTGGACTTCATCTGTTAATTATGCTAATTACTTCTACCTATGAGTTTCACTAATTATGAGAACTCAGGCTTCCATGCAAAAATTCCTTGTCATGGGAGCTGTAGCGTAACTGTCGGACAGGAAAATCTCACGATACTGAGCGGGATGTTTTTCTGGTATATTCAACGTTTTAAATATTTTGCAATATAATTGCTTAAGGAATTGTGCTGGAACTGTTAGTGACTAAACAAATTAAATGAGTTTCTGATGAGAACATGTCGTTATCGCTTTATTCATCCTAAGCAGTTCTCTGGAAAATAATACACACCTTGTGTAGAATAATTGAATAAAGACATTACTACACTTAACACAACAATGCCATTAATTATTTAACCAAAACAATATTAGAATCGCGGGTTCGCTATTCAGTGGCCCGGGGAACTGATACGTACGTATGCATGTAATATATAGCATGCATGCAACAATTCATTCAATGAACTAGTTCGTTAATTGAACTTTTCTGAAATATTTCAAGATTTGAGTGAACTTGAGTGAACTTAAAACATAAATTTATGTAACGAATTAGATCGAATTAAACTGTTTGGCAAATACAACGAATGTCATTGATCATGAATGTCTAAGTATGATTAAAAGATCTGAATTTAACTGAACGTGCGAATACATATTACGGAACTCTGATTTACAGTATATGTTTCTAATGCTTAAGCTCCTATAAAGCAGCCAAGAACTAAATATTTCGGCAGATATTCCTACAAAATCATTGTCAACTAATAATAATACTTAAAATCAAAATAGGAACTTTGAATTGAATATTCATGTTTGAATTAAATCAATTGACTAGACGGATAATCTGAACGTGATTTGAACTCTCAATTTTAACTTTCAATTTGAGTGAACTTGACTGAACGCAAACATACCTACGTATGAATTGAACTGAGTGTGAATGATATAACCATAACAATGAACTGAGTGTGAGTGAACGCTGTGGGGAAGAAAATAAAATGAACGGAACTTGAATTGAACTTTTCCCCAAAGTTGCATGCATGATATAAAGTATGCATTTATCCTGACGAGTGTGCTTTCGTTAATCCGTAATGTTGCAGAAAAGTCGGCTTTCGACTAAAACAATCTTCGGTCCTATTTATCCTATGCACTATATTGGTTAGCAAATGAGGCATGCAGGCATTTAACATTTCTTGGAAAAGTGTGAGTAGGAGTAGTTCGTGCCGTACACTGGTATTAATGAATAATAAGATGGAGCGGTGTATTTGGATACTGATATTCAGATACGATTGTGTCCATGTAATGGCCCTTTTCTCTTCCGTTGTCTGCAAATCTTCTTTCTCAGCCTGATGCTTTGCATTTTACTTAATTTTTAAGCTTGCGTATGCTCGTTGCGATATACATGCTTTTGAAGCTGTGTGAATGTTGTATAATAAACTGAATATGTATCGTGGGTGAACTGATGACAAGTTTTCCCCTTGATGCTTGCTTCCGTAGAAAAATAATAATATGAGGAAGGACCGATGGAAATAAATGTTCTGATCCAGGAAATGTGAGTGAAGGAAAAACTTTAATAATGTGAGACAACGTCTACATAAAAATATAGCACTTGCTCCAATCTTAAAATTTTGCAGAGTGAGCGTCTCTCCAGTGCACTCTCACGTCTTCCCAAGACGCTCATTACATCCACCTGTTCTACCTTTTCCTTTTTCAGTGTCATGTTTGCAATTCCTTGCTCTCATAATAAACCTTATGACCCCCTCTTTCCTACATTACTATAGTACTTGCACAGTACATATATATGTATGTTCCAAGAAACTATGTGATTATATGACGGACAGCCTACACGTAAAAACAACTTTGACTCTCAGCTGTTTCTACTAGCCCATAAAACATTTGACACGGAGAATATGTTCCAGAAAATTTAATTGGAGCAGGAATACTTTCCCCAGTTCAACTCACATCAATCAGGGGCGTCGGTCTTCCACTGTATACCGCGTTTGCTATTTTTAATTAATTATGAGAACTCAGGCTTGCACAAAAAGGAAAAATATTTAGTGAAAGATACTTAAAATCAGAAATTCGTATACTGTAAATTTAGCACATTGAAATTGTATCTCCGTGGTCGTTTTGTTCTGTTACAGCATCTGTCTTCGGGCAGGTGAAATATAATAAAAAGTCCTAAAATAATAATTGCAAAATTATTTTCTATAGTATTACTGTAGTTATATTTCACAATACATTAGACATGCCACCCGGATTTGTAAATTATGAAAATCACGAAACAAGCGGAATTTGAAGGAATTATATTAAATCTTAATTGCTGCCATTAACACACCAGGTGTAGACTATTAATAATAGTTACTTCATTTAGTTATAAAAGTTAAAACAAAAATGTTACAACATAAATTTAAATTAACAGGGTTGGCTTTGTAATATTAGTACGAAGTAGAATTGTTTTTCTGCATCTAGTTTCCACCGGTTCAATGCAGAAGGATTGTACGTGCTTTAGCAATTCATCAGCATTTACATGTTTACGTGTGTTTTTGTTACACCCTTGTGATGTTTTTATTTATACACCGCACTTGTGTGTATCTGTTCCTAGGTCTTCTATGTTTGTTACATTCAAACATTCCGTGGAAGCAGTCTTCGGTAGCGTCAGTGCTGCAGTAATCGCATGTCGTCTTCTTGTTCCCGTTTCCCTATTTCCTCAAGGTTTTATTTAGGTTGGTAATTTTTTTATTGGTCCACACTCATGGTTTACCTAACCTTAGGTTCTGTAGAAATGTTTTTAATGCAATATATGGTAGGAATTCAGTTCTCTTAAATCTTCATTAAGGAGTTTGGTATCTATTTTTTGTGGATGTAACTCATGTTTTCAACGAGGTTAGTTTGGTCCAGCTTGTTAAAATCCTTGTTCATACTGTATTTCTAAAACAGCTTTCTCCATTGTGTGTACATATTTGTGCTCTGTGTTGGTTTTCGTTGGATTTAAGATAATTCTTCTTTTGAGTCTTTGAGTCTTTTTTGTCTTATGAGTCTTTTGCTTCTTTTGCTGGAGTTTCGGAGCACAGTGTGTTAAACATTGTTGTCCGGATAGCCTTCATAATTTGTGATTTTGACTGATGTTTTAAATGAACCATTTCATTAGATTATTTTTTGACAAAACTTGTCTTTTATATGAATTACTATTTCAAATAGAATGATTAGTATAGTCAAAAAATAGCCCAATGAAATCTTATATCTATATTTTGTTTATTAACTTATTTATTTCATTTGTGACCCCTTCACGAAGTTCTAAGGAATGCAAATTCAATCTGATCTTGTTCTACTTCCGTAAATTTCAGTATCTCAGAGCTGATGGGAATAGGACGGTTCAGAGCGTCGGTACGGAAATTGTTGCACATAATTTATGTAACCGGAACGCGAAATTATTCTGTTCCGTTTCGACCGCGGTTCGGTTACTGCGCGCCTACGTTCAAAAACATGAAAACATTTTGGTTATCACGCGTGCTTATAAGCAAGCATATTTGGGGAATTCGATGGTATTCGATTGGCAAATTTAGCGATTTAATTTGTCTAAATGTTCTTTAAACCGGCAAACATGAAGATATATAACGTGAACACCGATTTCATAGCATACTAACGGAAGCATAAATAATTTCTATATAATATTGCCCACTTGTGTGTTTTAATTTGAATTTACGCGTCATTAGCGTGCCAGTAATTTTTTAAATAAACAACTATCCTAAAAAAGACAAAAATCATCTGTGATCAGCACTACGTGCTAAGTCACCAAAGGGGACTGTGGCGGAATGTTGCAACAAGGGTTATTAACAGTAATGTAGTGTGTACAAGGAAACGGTATTTCCCCCGTACAGGTCACATTTATATGTACTGGGCAAAGATGTGACTGAGGTAAACGAAATAATCCTTAATTGCAGTCGGCAAGCCGATAGATAAATGAGCGAAGCGTTGTGGGAGTTATGCGTTTATTATGTGCATGCCCCTTAAGTGAAAATTTAATTTATGAGAGCACATAATTACTGATTATTACGGAATAGGTAATTACATACAAATGCACCATAGCACCATGTTTCTTCTGTTTCAGGATATTACATATTTGCGTTTAGATTAACACATTACTTCAATACTTATTGACCTTTAGTTCAGTATATTACGTATGCACATGCACGTTGTTTGTTTACAAGTTCCCCAGGCCTCTCCACATGTCATGCCCACTCGGGATCGGAACGAAATTTTGTGGGAGCTTAGATACCTGACCCAGCTTCCCAGCGGGACCAAAAGTTACGCCCTGGTTTGCGCGGGAAATCGCGTAGAAGTTTTAAGTTCTTATTCTTGAGCAAAGAGGCTCTCCTGTCCAGGCTTAATTTTCTAGTCTAGACGTTAAATTCCATAAGAAAGTTACGCTTTTTGAAAGTTGATGCTGTTTTACATGAATGGCATATTTATGGCATGCATTCATCGTAAATTCAAATAGTGACTACTTTTGGCAACCAATGGTTTGTTGACTTCAGATTAAACTACGGTGATCACTTCGTTTCTTGACTTGAGATTGAGCAGTAATTGTCAAAAGCTAAATTCGTGACCTTATATTGACCAATATTATTCACAATAATTGGTTTTTTGGCCTCAGATTGGTAAATATCGGCCACACTTAGTTATTTTGCCTTAGATTGGTCAATATCGGTAACTATTAGTTTTTTTGGTCTCAGATTGGTCGGGTCTTAATGTTTCTCTTGACTTCAGATTGACAAATATTGGCAATATAAAGTCAAGAATTTAGATCTTGACAAGTATTGATCAATGTGAATTCTAGAAACAAGAAAAAGCAGTGATCACTATTGTTTAAACCGAAGCCAAGAAACCAATGGGTACCAATAGTGGTTAGTATTTTAACCTTAGAACCACTTATGATGAGTGCATGCCGTAAATGTGTCATTCGTCTAAAATAGCATCGACTTTTAAAAAGTGTAACTATCTTATGGGATTTGACATTGGAAAATTCAGGTTCTACAGGAGGGCTTCTGTGCTCACGAATTAGAGCTCAAAATTTCTGTGCGATTTCCCGCGGAAACCAGTGCGAGTTGTCACTAACTTTTGGTCTGGCTGGGACACTGAGCCAGGTACGTAACCTCCCGCAAAATTTCATTACGATCCCGAGTGGGCATGAGGCGAAATCTACTTGTTAGTTACCTAATTACTTCATTTGAGAATACATTTAATATGCTTTATCGCTGCTGACGATCTAAAACTGAATACATTTTTAACGAACAAGTCATTTCACTGGTGTGAACAACTATAAAATAAAATTCGAGTCAATACTATATCATTGTGAGGCAAAAATAATGTAGGATGTAGAAGTTTGTTGAATGAAAGTAAAAAATTCTCCGCATTATGTTATTACAATTTGTCTTTCATCCAGTAGCTTGCACTTGCATATCAATCCAGCCAGTTTTTACATCATATTAATAATTACTATTTGTCGCCCGTCACATGAACGGCGCTTGAGTGTTGTACGAAATTTCAGAAATAATATTTCGAAATTACGAAACAAACAAGAATTCAACGCCCTAAACACATCCACATCGACTATAGACATTGTGTCAGTGGAATATGAGCCCAGAAATGCGTTTTGTGAAAATTTCCTGAAAACGTCATTCATATTTCACTAATACAAAGTCCGGGCCATCTAGACACGCATAGCACTTTGAGTTTTGTTTTTTAGAGTTTTCGAAATTTTATTTGCCTAATTTGAAGCAAAACTCTCTGGAAGGGCAAGCAAGCGCCATCTGTTTTTATCTTTATGATCCTTAAAGCTGATTATTCACATAGATAGCGTTTGCTTGTCGTTGCAGACAGTTTTGTTCGAAATTTTGGAAATAATGTTTCGAAATTTCGAAACAAACAAAACTTCAACGTGGTAGACACTTCCACATCCTCCAGACTTTGTGCCTGTAAAATATGACCCCTGAAATACGTTTTCAAACAAATTCGAAATTTTTTCGAAATTTCGGAATTTCAAAAAGTTGAGCATTATCACAAATCTGCAAGCTCCACAGATTATGTTGGTGAAATCCATTTTGCGCTCGGTGAAATAGTGTAAAAGCCTTTGCCTGCACAAGTTTCGAATATTGCTCATTCCATTATATCGCTTCGCTCATAAAAATGGTTTATACATGTGCTTCCTTGTATCATCTCTTCTGAGTTGAAGGAGTGGATAGTAACCGTGATGGTAAGAATCAAATTTTCGCGCGCGCTAGATAAATCAAGTATCGACGAGCATAGCGCTATGAAGCTAGCTATTGCATACAACAATTTACTGTCTTCGCTATTTATATTTGCTTTTCTGAGCCAGCAAATGCTGGCTGTGCAGTGCTCGTGTAGTATAATATTCATTACGTATATAGTAAATTGTGCAAAACGTTTCATATTCAATTTCAAAACACCATGAACAAGTACTCACGACCTCTCCCGGTGGTTAGACCATACAATTTAATGTAAACAACAAATCCTACAATAGATGGCGCAAGCTGTACTCCCCAATGTGAACACATATGTATTACTTTGAGTTTATACGTGACCTCAATTAATTTTATGAGGTCAAACCAATGACACGATGTCCTTCAAAAACAATAGGGTTCTTCCGTTTTGCCTGATCTGTCCCGGTAAAAAACTTTCAGTATGTAGTAGCAATGAATCTGCAGATATCGTGCGGACAAGACAACCTCTACAGACAGGCAGAGAGCCAGACAGCAAGACATCCCGACCTTCGCAATAGGGACTCTCGCTACGCTTCCCCCCTAAAAATTAAAAGAATCTTCGTACAAACGATTAAAAATAAAACAAACCAATGGCCAAATCCTGACGGGTTGTAAATTCAAAGCGCGCAAGATTTAGGCATACAATAAGTCTGCGCGGCAGAGCGTGATTCGTAAACCGTTTAGTTTCTCTATTACTGATCAATTTCTATCCTTACAAATTATCCGCCTAGATATGGAGTTTGTGGCTATTAAAATTTCGCACTCTTTTCTTAAGATCAGCGCGCAAGATTTAGGCATGCAGTAAGTCTCCACGACTGGGCTTCATTCGTAAGCCGTTTAGCCTCTGTACTTTCTAGTTTCTGCTGTTATCTGTTAATTGAAAGCCTGGCTCATTTCACTATATAGCAAGTCACTATGCAGTTTACTCATTCACTATATAGCCAACCAAGCCTGCGGTATATACACCAAGCAAGTCAAGAAGTGAGAAGAGAAGGATAGCGAGCTGAGCGAGCTGAACCTGACTCTGTCGCAGATGAGAGTTTTTTCAGTTCGCTGTGCTAACTGCTTTAACTGTGCTTCTTGCTTGCTGTATAAGCAGAGCTTCCTTCGGGTTTCCGAAATCCCGAAGTTCCGTGTTCGGAAACGGAACGATTTCGGAACATTCTTTTTGATTCCGTCATTGAATCGGGACAAAACCGGAACATGAGCACTTGTACCGATAATATCGGGACCGGGACGGTTCAGAGCATCGGTACGAAAAATGTCCCATATAATTTATTTCACCGGAAAGCGGAATGGTTCTGTTCCGTTCCGAACCGATCCCGGTACAATTTCTGAAGTGTCGCGCCATCGTTCAACTAGAATGGAAACACATTTCTTATCGCTCTGGCTTGTAAACAGTTTTTTGCCAAAATAACGAAATTGGATGAACACAGTTAGATTTAATTTACGCAAATGCTTATATGTAATGCGAGTATCGTTTTCCATGAAAATCAACAGAATAACTAATTTTGTTTAATAAACATGGGCATGGGCGATTTTTCTTGAAATGAAAATTCTGAAATCGAAATTATTAGCAGCAATGAAGCAAGCTTGCAGGAAATTAACACTTAGGCCATTGAAGTCCACACGCTACAAATATTTATTGCTAAAAAATAATTAATAATAATTTTATAATACTGCACAGTAGTTCTTTTTATGTGGCCTAATTATTATTAAATATTATTTTATATAATTAAATAATAGCATTCCCTAGCATCCAATCTATTAAAAGTATATCATGTATATTAAGTTTTCAGTAATTTGTACACGCGTTTCATGTATATGTTGTTCCGGGATATTTCGGAACGGAACGGGTTCGGAACGGAAAAACTAGCATAATACGGAACGGAACACAACCTGTAACGGAAAAAACACTTTACTCCTTTGTTCCGAACGATGTCAGTTCAAATGTTCCGATGTCCCGACAGCCGGAACGGAACCGGGAACAATATTATTTGTAGGTTTCGGAACGGAACGGAATTTCGTACGGAACAAAAATGTTGAACACGTTGGAAGCTCTATGTATAAGTATACCACTGCCTTGCTTCACTATATAGTGAAATAGCAACCTAAGATCGGCTTGCTATGTAGTGAAATGAGCGCGCGAATATTTGCACCGTACCATCACGGAGTAGGAGACGGAGACTATCCACTCTTTCAACTTAGAAGAGCGGATAGCTTCAGCTTGCTGTACTTATGTATGTACCACCGGCTTAAATATCCTCTACTAATTTGAAAGAATGGGTCATCTTCATCTTGATGTAATACGGATTTGAGATGCAAAATTAAGCGCGCAAAATAAATTATTTAAATTATTTAAAAATTATTAAATCATTATACAGTAGCAAGGGCGGCGACATTGTCACGGGCAGCCATCCACCAATAAGACGGCATACTCTTTCAAATTAGAAGAGAAAATTATTGATAAAAATATATAAAAAATTATTGTATTATACAGTAGCAATACGTAAGTGCAGATGCAGGTGTTAGTGCAAATGAAAGTGGCATGCATAATTATCCTGTTGAGTACTTAACTCCATTAATCCTAATGACACGGCTGATTATTACAGAATTCAAGCAGAAAATTATATTAGCAAAGGTTTTGACAGATAGGGAGAAAGGGGAAACAATATTTCGTCCCCGAGTGACTTACACTAACTTGAAATGAAGGAGAATATCCATTTTTCTAACGAAGAAGACAATTTCATGTTAATTTAAACTTCTCCGTGACCATAAACAAGTCTCAGGGTCCAAGTTTTAGTAAACCAGGCATTTGGTTATCGAAGCTTGTTTTTACTCAGGTCAGGCTATTATAACGTTTTCGAGAAATTTGAACACAAGGAGAGGATTATGTAATGATACAATGCTAATAGTTAAGCACTTATCTAATAATATCATTCATGTTGAAATATTGACAGGAAGTGCTCAAGGTGTTATAGTGTTTATATCACAAAATGATTTGATTCCGTCTAACCCTAACATTTCATTTACGCTCAAAAAATGGTAGTTTCCTGTCAGAGTGAGCTTTGTTATCTATTATTGAAAGTCAAGGGCAACGTTTGAGAATATATTTACCATCTCCAGTTTTTACACATGGACAATTATATGTTGCATTTTCAAAATCCACATCAGGAAAGAAAGATAAAATCAAAATTGTCGATACTGAATATCAAGGGAAAATGCTTGATGGCAGAAATGAAATATTTACTAAATGTTTTTAAGGAAATTTTCAAAGGATAAATTATCATTTGTATGTTAAAGCGGGACTAACTCCCAGTCGCGATCAACGGGTCGAACATGGGGCATGGGCAGGGCCGTGGTGGGAAGTTCCCAACTGCGCTCAATCATGATATTTTGTTTGAATTATTCTAATATTTCAAGTCTTAAAATACATTATAGTAATGCATTTCTAACGTCTATGTAAAAATATCCCAAACCTATAAGTATTTATCCCTGCTGAGCAGGGCTTTCTACTAGTCCTATATTAATATTGACCACTTCCTGTCCGTTGATTTAAACTTTCGCGGCTTTGGCTTTACAATTCAAACCTTTGCGGCTAATTTCACTGTATAGCAATCCGCTATGTACTATATTATTTCACTATCTAGCTAAGCAAGCCGGTGCTATGTACAGCAAGCCGAGAAGCACCGTGGGCTGAAACTCTGTCGCAGAGGAGAGCTTTTTCAGCTCGCTGCGCTTCTAGGCTATATACCAACTGCTTGCAGCATACTGGAAGCTCGCAATATTATGCCATTTTAGATTATCACTTAAAAGCGCTAATCATAATTATAATTATAAACATTAGATATAAATCATCACATTTTGATTAAATTAAGACGTAGTGAGAAAAACTACGTTCGATTACAGCACTGAATAATTAAATAAGAGAATTTTAATGACTGAACTTTGTACACATAAGTGTGGGAATCTTACTAGGAAAAAGCAAATGGAATTGCAAGTTCTTATTGCAACACTTTTTATATTTAACGTAAGATAAGTTCTCAGAATTTGTAATACTGAAGTTATTTGATCACTATTTTTTAATTACAAGCTTTAACATACATACATTTGATCAGGCGCGTAGCCAGGAACTGGCCAAGGGGGGGCAACATTAATTAGAACGTACATAATAATAGGAAACCCAATTAACGAATGTAAAACGCATCAAATTTTTGCAAACTAAATTTCAAATTTTTGGAATTGTTCACGTTTTACGATTTCATCAAATTTGAATGCTTCGGTTGCTAATCTTTGGACCAGTCGGCCAGTCAGCCCAAACCCCCTCCGCAAACCAATGAACCAATCTTTCTAACCTGAACTTTAACAACGTGTCCGGTCCACTGCCACCCAAGCAACTGCCACAAGAGCAACTGCCACAAGGACAACTGCCACAACAAACTGCCAATTTACCGGGTGTGGAAAAAGTTACAAATGGTCAACGATCCTGACAACAGTAAATGGTCAACTAACCCGCCGGGGTAAGATGGCCAACAACCCGCTGAATGTTTTGGTCAACTAGCTGGGTAGCGAAACAAATTTTTGCCCAACTAAAATTTGTGGTCAACTACCTGGGTAGCGAAATTTTTTTTTGTACAACTACCAAAAATGTTTGGACAGCTACCTGGGTAGCGGAATTTTTTTTTGTCCAACTATAAAGAACTGTTTGGACAACTACCTGGGTAGCGAAATTTGTTTTTGCCCAACTACCAAAAATGTTTGGACAACTACTTGGGTAGCGAAAAATTTTTTGCCCAACTACCAAAAATGCTTGGACAACTACCTGGTAAGCGAAAAACCTATTTGCCCAACTACGAAAAAATTGTTAGAAAACCACCTGGGTATCGAAAAAAAATTTGGCCTACTACCTGGGTAGCGAAACGAATTTTTGGCCAACTACCTGGGTAGCGAAACGAATTTTTGGCCAACTACCTGGGTAGCGAAAAACCTATTTGCCCAACTACGAAAAAATTGTTAGCCAACTACCTGGGTATCGAAAAAAAAATTTGGCCTACTACCTGGGTAGCGAAAACCTAATTTGCCCAACTATGAAAAAATTGTTGGCCAACTACACGGGAATCGAAAAAAAATTGACCAACTACCTGGGTATCGAAAAACAATTTGGCCAACTACCTGGGTAGCGAAACGAATTTTTGGCCAACTACCTAGGTAGCGAAACGAATTTTTGGCCAGCTACCTGGGTAGCGAAACGAATTTTTGGCCAACTACCTGGGTATCGAAAAAAAATTGACCAACTACCTGGGTAGCGAAAAACCTATTTGCCCAACTACGAAAAAATTGTTAGCCAACTACCTGGGTATCGAAAAACAATTTGTCCAACTACCTGGGTAGCGAAAAGAATTTTTGGCCTACTACCTGGGTAGCGAAAACCCTATTTGTCCAACTACGAAAAAATTGTGAGCCAACTACCTGGGTACCGAAAAACAATTTGTCCAACTACCTGCGTAGCGAAAAGATGTTTTGGCCAACTACCTGGGTAGCAAAAACCTAATTTGCCCAACTACCAAAAAATTGTTGGCCAACTACCTGGGTATCGAAAAACAATTTGGCCAACCACCTGGGTATCGAAAAACAATTTGGCCAACTACCTGGTTAGCGAAACGAATTTTTGGCCAACTACCTGGGTAGCGAAACGAATTTTTGGCCAACTACCTGGGTAGCGAAACGAATTTTTGGCCAACTACCTGGGTAGCGAAACGAATTTTTGGCCAACTACCTGGGTAGCGAAAACCTAATTTGCCCAACTACGAAAAAATTGTTAGCCAACTACCTGGGTATCGAAAAACAATTTGTCCAACTACCTGGGTAGCGAAAAGAATTTTTGGCCAACTACCTGGGTAGCGAAAAGAATTTTTGGCCAACCACCTGGGTAGCGAAAAACAAATTTGCCCAACTACGAAAAAATTGTTAGCCAACTACCTGGGTATCGAAAAAAAATTTGGCCAACTACCTGGGTACCGAAAACAATTTTGGTCAATTAACCCGCCAGTGTTTTTGAAAATGGCCAACTATCCCGCGGTTCAATGTTGCACAACTACTTTGGTCCATTTTGGCAACGATCCCGGATCGCAGGATCGGGAACATTTTCCACACCCGCAATTTACCATCTTCCACACTTACCTACTGCCACTTGGGCAGGCTTACTATCATTTTCGGAGCTTACTATCATTTTCGGAGCTTACTATCATTTTCGGAGCTTACTATCATTTTCGGAGCTTACTATCATTTTCGGAGCTTACAATCATTTCCGGAGCTTAGAATAATTTTCGGAGCTTACACTGCATTTTCAGACCTTACTATCATTTCCAGAGCTTACTATCATTTTCGGAGCTTACACTGCATTTTCGGAGCTTACACTGCATTTTGGGAGCTTACTAGCATTTTCGGAGCTTACACTGAATTTTCGGAGCTTACACTGCATTTCCGGAGCTTACTATCATTTCCAGAGCTTACACTGCATTTTGGGAGCTTGCTATCATTTCCGGAGCTTACACTGCATTTTCGGAGCTTACTATCATTTCCTGAGCTTACTATCATTTTCGGAGCTTACTATCATTTTCGGAGCTTACTATCTTTTTCGGAGCTTACTATCATTTCCTGAGCTTACTATCATTTTCGGAGCTTACTATCATTTTCGGAGCTTACTATCATTTTCGGAGCTTACTATCTTTTTCGGAGCTTACACTGCATTTTGGGAGCTTACACTGCATTTTCGGAGCTTACTATCATTTCCGGAGCTTACACTGTATTTTCGGAGCTTACTATCATTTCCGGAGCTTACACTGTATTTTCGGAGCTTAATATCATTTTCGGAGCTTACACTGCATTTTGGGAGCTTACTATCATTTCCGGAGCTTACACTGCGTTTTCGGAGCTTACTATCATTTTCGGAGCCCACACTGCATTTCCGGAGCTTACACTGCATTTTCGGAGCCCACACTGCATTTCCGGAGCTTCAGTATACATATGGTTTCAGGTGGCAGATGGTAAAGTGGCAGTAGGTAATGTGGCAGTTGGTACGTTCAGGGTTTTCGAAGCGGGTGGCAATAATTATTGTGGCAGTTGTCCTTGTGGCAGTTCTCCGCGTGGCAGTTGTCCTTGTGGCAGTTGCTTGGGTGGCAGTAGACATGTAACCCCTTTAACCATGCCATTTTGCGGTTCAGTAGCTGCCTGGTACAATGAATTTATACCATGGTACAACCAGGGGTCGGATTTTTGTAAATCTCCCTGGAAGATTTTTTTTTTGATTTTCCCTGCTGGTTATGATGTCCCTGTTCGACAGATTTGACAATACCTGTTTGTAATCCCGTTTGAAAATTTCCCTGCTGAAAACATTATTTCCCTGGGAAGATTCTTTCCGTTTCCCACATAAATCCGACCCCTGTGTACAACCTACTTCAAATTCCACAACACGTACCTCGTATTTTGCCTGATACGTCCCGGTGAAATTTAATATAATATACCAGATAATATCCCCAGGTTAAATCCCTACTACTTTACAGATTGGCAATTTTTGATTGCGTAAAAATTTAACTGAACATTATTCTTGTATTGATGTTGTAAACTACACGCGTTATTTCTCATTTGTACGTCGTTTGATGAAAATTAGCATGAGCTAGTTTTTTGCTAGATGCATTCGCTAAAATCTAAAAATTTTGAACTCAACAAAACTCAGGTTTTTGAAAATAAAATATTTCATATCTTGCTATTCAGAGTGAATGAAAATTAACAAAAAATACAATGTGACTAGTTGTACAATCCCTAGAACTAGACTTGAACACTGCTATACTTAAACATACAGCTGGCTTGACTAGATTTGACTATTTGTGGCTCTAAACATTAAAGAGTAGACTAGACTTGACTAGGTAGCGAGGTAGGCTGGCGGTAGTGGTCGGATTGATTCAATTTGATTCGAATTTTTCAATTTGATTCAATTTGAAGCTTGAATTGAATCGAAAAACCAATTTTCGATTCAATTTGCCCCAAAGCAATTCAATTCGATTCGATTCACTCCGTGAATCGAATTGAATCACAAATCAAACGATTCAAGCAGGAAAGCAGTGTCATATGTATTACTATATACAATGTAGTATATACATATTATAAAGCGTATAGTAAAAGCTACGCTAAAATAACAAACGTTGTGGTAAACGTAGTATTTGGACTTTGAATATGTGGAAAAAAAGTTACACGTGCCCAGCCGAAGCGGTTTTATTGAATTGTTTGAATTGCAATTCACATGATATGATTCGATTCAGTTCAATACCAAAATCGAATCATTCGATTTGGCTTTGCTGAAAATCGAATCGAAATACTACTGAATCGAATTGAATCGAATTGAATCGAATCGAAAACTTCCAATTCTGAATTGAATTGGTCCGACCACTAGCTGGCGGGCGAGGAAAAGTGATATCGTTTGATTTCGCATGCATTCAATTCACCCGCTAAACAAGGATGACCACAATAAAAACATAAGCTGTTTACACGCAGATATTTACATGGGTTACTGCTTATATTGAATTTTGCAGTGATTCTATTGTTTATAAATAAAAAAAAAAAGAATTATTTTATTTCCAAAGGGGGTGGGCAATTGCCCCCTTTGCCCCCCCCCTTGGCTACGCGCCTGCATTTGATCTTTATATCCCCTAAAAATATGATTAGGAAGTAAGGATTGATTTATAGGAACCATGGACTTTAGTAACTATAGCAAGTGAAAAGTGTTGCACTAATATGAATTCCTTTCATTTTTCCTATTTTAAATAATCAGTGCCAGATAGTGCCATAATAGTGCCAGATTTGTAATCATCAAGTACGATACTCTAGGTCGTTAACTTTTCGGAAAATTCCAGAACCCCGGCATTCGTTTTTCCAAATAAATACAAAGAATGTTAGTCAGCTGAAATCATAAACGACGTTGATGGTTCAGGATCTGCACAACCTTAGAACATTATAAGAAATAATAGTCTGCGCGAACAAATAAGAGTGATAAATTAGCATGCTACTTCCTCTTAAGGTCGTGGTAGACTTTCTTATGTTTATTTCTAAAATTTATAAGTCCATAATCAAAAATGACTACATCATTTGCGCGTAATACAACGCAAGCGCCACATATTTTAATACATACAAATCAAAGCTTAGAACTCTTTATTGTAAAGAAATTTCTCGACCAAGTCCGACACCCAAACACCCTGGTCGATGACAGCGTAGTGTCCTGCGTTACGAACAATGGCATAAGCGAAATTATCCGCCATTTTAACGTAACCCGCAACATCATCATTAACTTTCCAAATCTTCCGCGGTGCTTTAGAAAACTTGTCTGCCCCATTCCATTTGAGCTTATTCACAGTTTTAGTGATCCCTTCTTGAGGAACAAATAGATTGAATTGTGGCGAATAAAGTAAGATGCGGTAACCTTTGTTCAGCATCTCTTCGAATAATTTCCCTTGAGAATAAGTCAATTCGCTGATGAAATGCTCGAACACACCAAAGTCAGCATCAATGTATTTATGAAGACCAACGTGCAAGTAATTATGAACTTCCTTAGAATCTATGAAATTTTGAAACCACCCAATTTCAAGTGAGGGTTTCGAAACTAAAATATTAAAGTAGTCTTCAAACCCAGTAAATTTTGTTATTAGAGAATCCGGCCCAAAGTAATTGGTTAATCCGACCTATGAAATCGACAAATATAAACATAAGTAGTTAAAGGAAACTATATTGCCAAAACGATATTGCTGTATAAAGCTAAAGACTGTAGGTGAATATTTCACTTTAATTTTGTCTCTAATATCTAAAAATGCTGCGGAAGAAAGGATTCCTCAGTTTGGCTGTCGCCAACAGAATGTAAAAAATTCTAAGGACTGACAGTTAGCACCACGTATACGTGATATCAGAAAAATATGTGGGCATATGTACCTTCGTGCCTTCTTTAGTCTTCCCATTCTGAATCAGCTCAACTGCCTTGTCAGTAGTTTCGTCCATAATTTTTTGTTGATCCTTGTCAATCAATCCAAAATTATAGAGTGCCTGACCTCTATAAAGTTGCTGTGCATCGATAAAAGGTGACCCAATGATGAATCCTTTCACGTTTATTTTCACGTCGTCTTTTGCATTTCCTGCTTCAATTTGTTTCACGGTGTTTGGGATCAAGGATGCTAAATAATAAACAAAACAGATTGATGCTGTCTTAGTAGTAGAAAGGCATGAATTCAAAAAGGTAATGAAACTGTCTGTTACCAGCATAATTTTCTCCAGCCAAATAAAAATCCCTGGTTTGGAATTCTTTAAAAAGTGTAAAAAACTGTTTGAGAGCATCATAAATTTCTGTTCCTTCTTCACCTGAGGTTGTTTCATACGATTCTTTAGAGTCGCTAAAACTGAAACCTAAAAGAAAAATTAATTGGATTTAATTACATGCAAAGATACTGTGTGATACAACCAATCGTTCATTTTTCGCCAACGATATGCACTTTCATTATGAGGTCCACACTTTAAAAAACATTTTCCCTGCAAACACCGAGGACCAAATATATTTGGGTATACCAAAGCAAACAAATACAGGTAGAATTCCTCCTCCCTTCTAGCTTACATAAAAGGGGGACTCATATATGCTTTTCACAGTTCGTGGCCAAATTAATTCCAGATTTTAGGAATTAACTTCATTGACCTCAGTCAATATTTGAGGTCGCAGGGTTATGAAACTTCCCACAAACAAGTCTTTCTTGAATGTCAATTTCTTAGCTTTTACTTTTGTAGAACAATAGGAAATTTTACGGGCTTTCCAGGGAGCTACTTGTTTAAGGTTTTTAACCTTTACAGTAGAAATGTGGGCATGACCGGAAAATACCCGGAATAAGATTTGAGAAATAAAACTGAGAAAGATACAGAAAAGGGATTTTTGATTTTTTCATGGAAGGTTCGTCGTTACTAAAAAATGTCAAACGTCGTATTTCTAGTAAAGGTTTTGAGGATTCATTTGTGTCTAACAACATTTTCTTAAGATAGCAATAGCGTCTCAGAAACTAGAAATACAAGCAAAAGTTTATGAATTATTGTTGAAATTAGTTGCCATAAAAATAAATATGCTTTCATTACTTTAATATTGTCTCACATTTCTTGGTTCTGAGACTTAAATTGTTGCGGAAAGAATATATTAGACTTGGTTTAAGCCTCGTAAAATATTGCCGTAACAGAGCGTTTTAAGAAGTTTTACAAATGCCGAACAGCTCAGGAAAAAAATGGTAAAAACTTTTCTGCATACTTCTTCAAATTTTGCTCTTCAAACTGAATTTCTCTAACATTACTCTCGACGTTTGCGGATCATGTCCAAAATTCTCAATGTTAAGGTAGCTCTCTGGAAATCTTATGAAAAATCTTTCAAAAACAGGTCAAAGTATATTCTGAAACAAGTTTTATGTGAAAATAACCAAAAATGAAGAAACCGCTATTACAAAAGAAAACGGCTTTACCTGTTGTTTCTTTCCCATGTGACCTCAAATATTGAACCAAGTCAATTAAATCCAATCGGAAAATCTGGAGCCGAATTTGCTCCACTACCAACTGAAGGAATCAGATATTTTGAGGAGTTACTCCGTTGGGTGCTCCAAATGGTGTCTAAATGTTTGTGCTCAACCTTTATTTCTTATATAAGGAAATATAGCTTAAATATATCCTAAGGAATAGTATTAATAAATTCCCATTCAGATAGCTTGTACTAGAATTTGAAAACAATACTATTATATATTAATATTATTGAGCTGCAATTACCAGTGCCAATGGGTGAGTCAATATACAGCATGGAATGAGATCTGGTCCAAGAGGTATTTCTCTCACTAACGACGTTGTTCGGCCCAACTTGAAAAGGTCCAGTCTCCAGAAATACTGACCTGAGGCAGCTGAAGCCCGGGAGCTCGCTGACCCATAGGATCAGTGGCGCTTTGTCAGAACTTTCCTACAATTTTGAATCAAGCACATATTTTATGGTTGTCAATTATTCTAGTTCTTGAAAAACAGCAGACAAGAAATCTCTCTAAATAAATACACCTTTAGGAACACTTACTTGGGCTGGGAAAAACCAAAAGAATAAATTGGCATTGGTCTTCTCATCAATGGTCAGATATCCGCTGTAGCTTTTGATGTCTTTTTCGGTTTTGATATTCGAAAGCTTCATGTTGTCCTCAGCTTGAGCTCGAGCTTTGTCAAGTTCTCCATTCCTGATAAAAGAAGTTAGGAATAATTCTCCCTCAGTTGGGGCGCCCAAAATTTGATTTATTATTAAGAATGTAGTTACAAATGCGGTGGACTGTTGGAACTTCATCTTTTTACAGGAATTATTACGCTTTCAGTTTTCTGACTACAATAATTTCGACCAGCGCTTTTATATAGCAAGCTAGGACAAGATTTTTGCGAGAGGGGTTTCCAGAACCTTCAACTGGCTCAAATTTTAATCACCTCCCATCCCAAAATAAATTGGTTTCTCGGGGAGAGTTGTGATTGGGGTAACTAAGAACACCTATTGTGTTAATTACTTTTACTTACGAGTTTCTCGAATGAGAACTTCTGCTACCAATGTCAATCGTTGTCCTTGTAAAATTGCTTTTCTGAATGTCAGATAGGAAAAGCTCAAGGTATCAGGTATGGACAACGATTACATCAAGCGAAAAGTGTGTTTATTGAACTCAACAACCCACGATATTAAAGTGGGGGGATACGGAAAGGATGGACATTGCTCAATAATATTAAATAAAGAATTGTGCAAAATATTAAATTTTGAAAAAAATTCTGTCAGCTGAATGTTAATTTAGAGAAGAGGTTTTATTCAACACCTGTAAAATTACTTGTATAGAAGAGGAGATAAAATATTCGGGGAAAAGGCGTATTAATCCCATTATAATCCGGTAAAAATCACTACTTTTCCAGTACATTAATGTCGATCTTGTTAAATTTGGAACATTGCTTCATGCCACGTTGCTGGACATTTTGACGTAATTTTTTTAGATAGCTCATAATAATGTTGGGACTGTTCTTCCCGCCCGGAATAAATTCAGTCCATTCGAAAGTTTGAACCAATCTGCTAATCAGCTTGTTCCAAAATTTTGGACAGGACAATTAGAACTATTCACGTGAAAGGAGCTGACTGGAAAATTTGGTCGTACCAAATTATAAAGTCGAAGGGTTTTTCCTAGCTGAATCTAGTGAAAAGATTACCAACGAGTATAAAAATTCCAACTCAAGGAGCAAATATAATTAATTTCCATTAATTACCCCAAAACATTGTAGATTGCTGGTAAAAATTTGCTTCCAACTCACAACTATTAGTTACAAAACTGGTCTGGTCAGACGTGTGGACCAGAACATGCACTCCTGATCTAGTAAATCCACCGAAGCATATGTTCCTTTGTCTACGATTGTAGAACAGATCACATTAAATGGACCTGTGCTTCGACCAGAGTAGACAAAAAATCAAAGAAAATTTCGGACCATTCCCAGAACCATCTCACATTCTTTGCGCAATTAATCTGTGATATCTGAATTCGATGTCCATAAAAATTTGATAGAATTTGGTGCTTGCGATATGTAAAATGTAATATATAACCTTGTTTGTTCTCTCTTGGGAAAGCTTGTTTTTGGTAATTTGCAAAATATTCTCCAAAAGGTTTAAATTCGACAAAAAATGTGAGGAACAACACCACGTGATGTAATGAATGTGCCCAAATCTGAAAAAACCGACACAAATGAGGGGAACAAAGATTTTAAAAGTAATTCTAACCATATTAAGAGCTGCAGATGGGGCCATAAACACAGTTAAATCTGGGACAAGGATTAAAATTGAGCTCACGCTACTTTTCTTAGATGGCTCTGTGACCCCTTTATGTTGAACTATGACAATATTCTTGGTAGCCAAGGTCTGATTATTTATCACAAGCCTGTACATATGTATGTATACTATATACGCGTTAAATTGTAAGCTCAAGATTTACAATAAAATAGCTTCAGGAAATGTGCTTGTGCTGTTTACTGACTGGAGATTTCTGTGTAACATTGAACCAATAAAGGAAATTCCGATGGAAATATGATGATTGTTTTATCCCTTCTGATACATAATTGTGTATCTAAAGATTGATGAGAACCAGGAATACATGTGTTGCCGACAGTAGTTTCCAAAATACAAGATTATACATACCATCATTAGGCTTTAATGAACAAAAGAGTTTTCAAAAGGTATAGGCTAATTTGGCCTCACTAACAACATACTTACCGGCTCAATAGTATAACTTACCTGAGTGTGTGAGTTGTTAAAGGGCACCCTTGAGTGCTGCTTGAGTGTTTATGAAATAACCTGCTGTCGGGCAAAAATATTGGGATAATGCAATAAAAATAATTTCTTTCCTTTTTTCAACAAAATATTAAAATCTGAAATTTAATAAATAGTGTGAACTCAAAAACAACAGTAGGAGAAAGAGCATTCTCAAGAGTACTTTGCTTCATGAGCAGACTCAACAAGACTCAGTTTCAGCAGGAAGTCAGAACTGAACTTGTAAGCAGTGCTGCGGACAAGTTCAAGTAATACTTGAGTTTTCAAGTCAAGTTCAAGTTCGGGTCAAGTTCAAGTAGGCACATTTTTTTACTTGAATCTTTCGGGTCAAGTTCAAGTACGTACTCGGATTGACCATGACATTCTAAGACAAGTCAGGTTCAAGTACAAGTAAGAGAAATTTACTTGAATCTCGAGTCAAGTTCAGGGTCAAGTAATCGAAAGAAAAAACTTGACCATGAACTTGAGATTTCATGGTCAAGTTCAAGTAATTTTAGATTGCGCATGCCGTAAAGGACGGAAGCAATTTCAAAATCACAATCCAATTTCATGTCGTGTCCAGGGTATATTATTTGCACATGCCAACAATCAAAGGACAAAATTCAAAATCAGTCCTTTTTATGAAGGTCTTGTTTACCAGACGTTGCTCATTGTTAGTTGTTGCAGTGGCCTCTCCATGAAGTAAAGGAATTATCTTGATAATTCATATTGTTGCTTAGAATTATTTGTTTCAACTTTTTTAAATAAATTCCAGTATAAAATGAGCTTGGATGGCTCTTTACAAAAAGCGTTTAATAAATAAGTAAATACTAGTTTATTAAATGTTAAATTAAGAGTACTCGTAATGTTCAAATATCTATGTATAAGTATATATACATATATGAACATTAAATAAAACTTGACACTATGTAAAACTCGTCAGATATACAGTAAAAGTCCGTAATAAGGGCTCAGCTTATAAGGAAATATCGATATCAGGGATGCATTTGTTTGACCCCAACTTTCATTTACGCAATGCTTTAAGACGTTTTGTATAAGAAAAATTCCTTTATAAATTGTATAGTCCCTTATAACGAACTTTTACTGTATTCAGTACATGCTCAAAGTTGTCCTCGAATGGTTTTAAATAAAAAGTAGTAGTAAAATTGTTTTCTGAATGCGTTTTGGTTTTCAGTCTGAAAGAAATAATTTGCTGCAGCAAGTTCGACAAGTTATTGTGGCCATGTTTAATTTTTTGTGATACTTTACTTGAATAATCAAGTTCAAGTCGCGTTCAAGTCATGGTCAAGTCAAGTTCAAGTCAAGTTTGGAACTTTAACTACTTGATCAAGTTCGGGTCTTACAAAAGTTACTTGATTACTTGAACTTGAGAAGTCAAGTAATTACACGAACGCGAGTTATCAAGTTCAAGTTGTGTCTTGAAAATTACTTGAAGTTTCGTGGCCAAGTCAAGTTCATGGTCAAGTTTTGAAATTACTTGACCTGATCGCAGCACTGCTTGTAAGGCTAAAATCCTTGATTTATATAGATTCTTACTTCTTTAATTTGTTTGGTGACATTTCCTAAAAATCTTCCAATCGCCAAATTTATATTGACAGTTATGACCTTGCTTTATTGTTATTTCAGACCAAAGTCCTTCAAATAGTAACATTGGTTTTTACCTGTGCTGGGTATTATAATACCTGGGTGCAATGCCCGGATGTCATTAGTACGAAGATAATCTGACTTCCAACAAGCATTAAAACATATTTCAGCAGTGAAAATCACGAATTGATTAATATTCATGAATATCTGGCATTGTATTACCCGGTTCCAGTACCCGCCGGATGTACAACATACTAGAGACTTGTACAATGAATACAGGTAAATTGAGATAATTGATTTATAGGTAAAGTAGATGTCAGTTCTGCTATTTGGAAATTATCATGAATTTGGAGAACATTGACAGAACTTTAAAGTATCTTAATTGTCAGACACTTTACGTTCAAGTATACATAGGTATTTCACAGCTGTGTACCCGTACCTTATGAGTTTTACCCAAAAAATTTGTTTTTGTACCTGTACCCATACCTGCATATAAAATTCAGGCTTCTATCGATTGAACCTGAACCTGTACCCAAACCGAATGGGTACAACAGGTCTGCACTTAAAACGCACCTGTACCCAAATACCCGGGTAAAACCGGTACCCTTGAGGAGCACTACTTGTAATCGTTAGATCTGTATTCTATGTTAAGCGGTCACAAATGCGGTGGATTGTTGTAATTTCCTTTTAGTAATAATAGCTATTACTTCTTTTATTATTAAAATTAAACTTCTGTAATTAATCCAGAAGTTCTCAGTTTCCAGATTTCAGATTACGAAACCAGGATATTAACATAACTGAAAAGCTCAGCAAGAGTTTACTTAACTAATTTCATCAGCATCATCGTTTTTATGTAAAAATTAGACTTTCTCACCTATTAGTAAACTCCCAACTTATTAACATATGATATAGCTCTCACCATTGGGCGTATCTCGAATCGACATTTATCTTTATAGTTTTAATTGCGTACAAATAAGGCCTTTATTATCACTATTAGCTCCAAAATCCAAATTGCAGTAAAGTTACAGTAATAAATTTAACATGTCCTGCCATTTATATGAAAATTATTTCAGTTTTAAATAGCTGCAATTAAATCTTTAAAAACTTATAAATTAATACAAATTGCCGAGTCGGGGTTGGTAAAACGGTTCGAACGATGTATTGCACGTGTTTCTATGGTAAGTGCTTCAAAAAATCCCAGATGATCCGAAATAATAGGACAAAATTGACAGTTTTTTCTGAATCTCGTTGTCGAAGTTTCAAAAACCCGAATATTGAAATCAGAATTAGATTTTTGAACAAAACTGTCAAAACAATATAAAAAATCAACCCCACCTACCAAACCATGATCCAAACTAACCAATCTGTCAAAAGCATACAGAAATGGGTCCACGCGGACAAAGTCAACCATGCAGCAACGACAAGCAAATTTTTGAGTGAATACGTCGTGACTGTCAATGTGTTCAACCAACTTTAGTTATTTTAACGTTGTCAAAAGGAATATAAATGGTAAAAAGCAATTTAGCGTGTGAATGTTCGCCCTGTATTACGTGAAAATGAAGCACCCCAGGAAACCACTACTTTAAGGATCCATATTATGCTAACGTAAATAGCCATCTTGGCCATATGGCCTTCGCTGTGTAGATATTGCTTCTACCACGTCGGTGACATTATGGTACCATTATAATTATGTTGGTTATGAGGACGAACTGCAATTATCCGTTATGAGATCAGCCTGCTGCATATGGTTGCCAGGATGAAACCAAATCGAATTTCGGATATTGATGTAATAAAAAATTAAAAAAATGATACTCCATGAATTATTATAGTAAAAAATTGTATTCAGCTGTTATAAATTTGTATTATTATTACTACTATAGGCAATAACAGAAGCATAAGGCAATAAACCAATAAGTACAAGTAACAAACACTCTTGCTTTCAGGAACATGGTAACATTCAAATTGTTTGGAACAAATTTTTTCGTTAATTCTAGCAACATTTATTTGGCTACATATGTACATATAGATAATTATACATATGTACATTCTATGTATAAGAAGTCTCATGAATATTGTCTTCCAATAAACCATATAAGGAAGGAGGACGCAAAATATGTATTTGTCTCCACTTTCAAGCAAATTATTTTCCAGACTTAAAAATTTGCTTAATGTAAAAAGGCTTAACGTAAAGTCATATTTTTCGTGGATTTTAGACATTTCCAATTTTTTTTACAACGAAATTTGTTTCTCAAATATCTTGGCCAATAGGAAATCTGTGAAAGTATGCACGATCATGTTCATCAAGCAAAGTTTAGAATATTCATCTTCAAGATCAAAGATACGGAAAAAAGAGTTCTGATTTTGATGCTGCCATTTTTCTTCATTTTCATTCAATTTATTCATCTTTCATTTTTCTAGTCTAATGATATCTTCCGAATTCGTAAATTGATCCCATGGGAACCCAACATGGAACTTTACAAGATCTATATTAGACTAAAAAGAATCTGTTTAAAATTTGTTCCAGGCGGAAACAGTTTTTTGAGCTATTATTTTTCGAAATATATTGCTAAAAGGGTCGATCAAGAAAAAAGCCAAGATCGGAAAAGTTTTTTCCGGAAATTTATTCCTGAAGATTATTTTTTCCAAACTTGCCAAAAAAACTCGAACTCAAAACTTGCAAACTTGAAATTGCTTATAACACGGTGCCAAATATTATTATAACAAAAACTTGAAATTTGAGTCAATAGATTGAAACTGTTTTATCCACCACCACCTTTTCCAAAAAATATAATTGTCTTCTCGCCTCATTTCTCATAACGAGTTGAAACGTTGGGTATACCTACCTCTCGTAACGCAAACAACGCTTCTTTGAGTAGGATTTGGTAATAAAACTAACACTGCAGGGTTCATTAAAAATTAATGGAATAAATACTACCAAATCCCAGTTCAGAGCATTTTAAGGAAACTTAATTAACAAAAGGTAAAAATTTTAACAAAGGCTTGTTCAGGACAGTGCTAATTTGTGACGACACCAATTCATCCCACTGTTTTCTTTTTGACCAATTTATACATAATTTGTTCTTTTGAGATTAAAAAATAAGAACCAATAGCCTAGAGCTTCCTTCGGGTTTCCGAAATCCCGAAGTTCCGTGTTCGGAAACGGAACGGAACAATTTCGGAACATTCTTTTTGTTCCGTCATTGAATCGGGACAAAACCGGAACATGAGCACTTGTACCGATAATATTGGGACCGGGACGGTTCAGAGCATCGGTACGAAAAATGTCCCATATAATTTACGTCATCGGAAAGCGGAATCGTTCTGTTCCGTTCCGAACCGATCCCGGTACAATTTCTGAAGTGTCGCGCCATCCTTCAACTAGAATGGAAACACATTTCTGATCGCACTGGCTTGTAAGCAGTTTTTTGCCAAAATAACGAAATTGGATGAACAAAGATTTAATTTACGCAAATGCTTATATGTAATGCGAGTATCGTTTTCCATGAAAATCAACAGAATAACTAATTTTGTTTAATAAACATGGGCATGGGCGATTTTTCTCGAAATGAAAATTCTGAAATCGAAATTATTAGCAGCAATGAAGCAAGCTTGCAGGAAATTAACACTGTTAGGCCATTGAAATCCACACGCTACAAATATTTATTGCTAAAAAATAATTAATAATAATTATATAATACTGCACAGTAGTTCTTTTTATATGGCCTAATTATTATTAAATAGTATTTTATATAATTAAATAATAGCAATCCCTAGCATTCAATCTATTAAAAGTATATCATGTATATTAAGTTGCCAGTAATTTGTATACGCATTTCACGTATATGTTGTGAACAATTCCGGGATATTTCGGAACGGAACGGGTTCGGAACGGAAAAACTAGCATAATACGGAACGGAACACAACCTGTAACGGAACAAATACTTTACTCCTTTGTTCCGAACGGTGTCAGTTCAAATGTTCCGATGTCCCGACAGCCGGAACGGAACCGGGACCAATATTATTTGTAGGTTTCGGAACGGAACAGAATTTCCTACGGAACAAAAATGTTGAACACATTGGAAGCTCTACAATAGCCAGTGAAAAGGTTTTGATCAGATTCGTGTTTTGTTGCGAGAGATAGGCTGTTATCTTTGACTCGCTATGAGTAGTCAGAGAAGACTATTGATACTTAACGGATGTTTAATTTTTACAAAAGTAAACATTTTGTAGCTGAAAAATTTTCTTTTGAGGTGTAGTTTGATGCTCGATGATGGAAAATTGTTTTTGCTTCAAATACGGTCTGAAGTTCCCTTAGTTCAGAACCGTTGGCATGACCGGCAAAATCATTTGCTCATGTTTACTGCAACTACAATAGAAATACAAAAAAAAAATTAAAATTAAAGATATTCCAACGTATTCTGTGGAACAACTGTGGAGCGCACAACCGACAACAGAATTAATTTGTTCTAGTGAAGGAATGTTTCGGAATTTTCTGAAATTCTCAAGGAAGTAACATCTGTAATCTTGATCATTCTATTAACTCAGATTACTGCGGAAAAACATTCTTTGCATTACTTTTCATTTTAAACGATTACCGAGATCGACTACCAGAGGAATTCTTGCAACACGTGGTGTTTGTTTGAGTATACAGTTCAAATGTCATGGTCGAATAACTTAAAAAATGAAACAAATAATAAACTTTAGGACATATAATTAACTTTTTTAAATTTTTTTATTTTACATGTAACAATTATTTGGATACACCGGAATCGAAATTAAATTTAATCAGGTATGTATATAGTAATTGGAAGCGGAATTTTTATTTTTCCGATATTTCATCCCTGACAGTAACAGTAGAGGAAATATGTATATCGAAGTCATAATGGCTAGTAGAGTAGAGACCAATAGAGTCACTTTACTTGGGAAAATGCGACAGAGTAGAGTAGCATACGTCACTGAAATGTCCATCACTCCCCAGAACTAGCTCTTAATCGAAATCAGTTACAAGCTTCCCAGAAATTTTATGTTCAAATCAATAAGGTTTTAATATATGTACTAGCTTCATTTGCTATATTTAGTGAAAATTTAATATTTAAATTTAGCAAAACAAGGCAGGATCCATACCACACCTGCTTACATGAGCTAACGGAAAAAAATTACATAAGCAAATCTTCAAAAGGCCATTCCATTCCACAGTTGTGCTTCAATGAAAATAAAAATTATGTGCTTTCACCTGTGGACATTATACTTATTATTAAAGGGCACTTTCGGTCCGTTTATTTAAAGTTTGGCACTTTCAATTTCAATGACCTCACACAACGCCCAAAAGGTGGCATGCCAAGCACTCCTTATCGGAATTTAAAACAATGTAAAAGTAGGTATTGGAATTATTCTATTCAGAATTGGAAAGTAAGTATCAGTATTTGTATTAGAATTTAATGATATTCCGATGAATTAATATTAATCCTATTATCCGTTAATATTATCTCTACATTATAACGACCACTTGATGGAGTCTGTGCCTTTTCAAATTGCGCGCTCTTCTGCTTCAAGCACCAATAGATGCCAAGAGTACATATATACCATAAGCGATCCTCCCCTCACCGTGCATCGTATAATTGTTAGCTTGGATCAAGCCGGTGGTATACAATACACAGCAAGCAAGCCGAGAAGCACAAGCACAACGAGCTTGAGTGAGCTGAAACTCTGTCGTCGCAGAGGAGAGCTTTTTCAGCTCGCTGTGCTGCTCAGCTTGCTTCCTTGCTGTATATCGTCGCTGAAGAGGCAAAATGGACTAAGTGCAATTTCGAATAGAAGCAAAATGGTCTACATGCCTTTTTCCTTAAAGGCAAAACGGAATAGTTGCAAGCTTTCCTGAAAGCAAAATGAACTACATGCAGTTTTCACTAAAAGCAAAATGGTCTAAATGCGTATATACTTTCATAATGTATGTAGACCATTTTGCTTTTAGACGAAATTGCACTTATTCCATTTTGCTTTTAAAACTTGATGCATCTATTCCATTTCGTATTTAGTAAAACTGCATGTAGACCATTTTGATTTTAATCCAAAATGCATGTATTCCATTTTGCCTCTTCAGCGACGATATATACCACGGGCTTGCTTCGACATATAGTGAAGTAGTTTACTACAAAGCGGCTTGCTACAAAGTGGAATGAGCGTGACTGGCAAGTGATGTTAGGGAAAAGTGATTGTCTCTCTCGGGACTGAGTGGATAAAAAGGGAGTGGAGTGGGAGTGGAGTGAGAGTGGGAATGATATGTAATAAAACGGTTGGGACTGAGAGTGAGTGGGACTAACGGATTGAACTAATTCAAGTGCATGGAATGCGCGGGACTGATGTGCATACAATAATAAGAATTTTTTAAATTTTAGCGCCATATATTAAAGCCCAAGGATGGAAATTAGCGCTATTTTGTATCCTTGGGGACTGAGTGGGAGTTTGACCAAGGAGTTTGTTGGGACTGAGACTGAGTTGAACTCACACTATAATAAGTAAGGACTGAGTGGACTGAAAGTATCTCAGTCCTTCTGGGACTGATCGGGAGTGGGAGTTGTGAACTGGGAGTTTACCTATCATTACTGGCAAGCTTTAAATTACCACTCTCCGACTCTCCTCCTCCGCTACTCCGCTCCTCCTCCTGTCTCCTGCAATATCTATCGCATCATCGAACTCAAATATAGCTTCGGCTTGCTGTCGCTGTATGTATATACCACAGGTTAGGTTAGGTTATATATACACTATATAGCGAAGTAGGTCGGTGGTCTATCTATACAGCAAACCGAGGCCAGCGCCAGCGAGCCGAAGCTTCTATCCAGTCGAAACTCAAAACCACTCTCCTTCATCGCTCTGCATTTACAACGAGGATTTTCAATAGTGTGGACTTTTCTGGATATGGTTGAACTTTTATGTTTGGATTTACGGATATTTTTACACTTGCTTTGGGAATTGTCTTGATGTTTCTTAGGATATAGTTGGCTTTTTTTTGTCTTTAGGTATTGTGGGAACTTTTCCTTGGCTATTGTTGAACTTTTATTTTAATATTATTTGGATTTACCCATTTTTAAAACTGCTTTGAGACGTGGTTTTTACCCATTGGGTTAAACAAGGATGTAAAGTAGAGGAGACCCATTGGTGTAATCAAGGGTGGAAAGTAGAGGTGGCCCATTGGTTCACACGGTTTTTCAATTAGGTTTTATACATGGCCAATTATCAAGGAACATACATCAGGGAAGAGAGTTAAAGTCAAAATTGTCGATACTGAACATCAAGTAAAAATACTTGATGGCAGAAATGAAATATTTAGAACAAATGTCGTATTTAAATAAATTTTTAAAGGATAAATTAACATTTGTATGTTAAAGCGGGACTAACTCCCAGCCGCGATCTACGGGTCAAACATGGAGCAAGGGCAGGGCCTTGGTGGGAAGTTCCCAAGTGCCCGCAACCATGATATATTGCTTGAATTATTCTAATATTTCAAGTCTTAGATCTCATTATACTCATCCAAATTCTAGCGTATATGTAAGAGTATCCCTAACCTATAAGTAATTATCCCTGCTGAGCAGGGCTTTCTACTAGTTCCTATTAACGAGCACTAACTGTCCGTTTAATTAAAGCGCTGCTCTTTATATAATCGCGCACGATTTAGGCGTACAACAAGTCCCTGCGACAGGGCTTGATTCGTAAGCTGTTTGGGTTTTAATTTCTACAATCACACTAACACCTCTTCAAGTAATCGTCCCTGTGAAGCACAGGGCTTTTACTAGTAATTTATTAAAACGTATTATTATTAAAACATTTCCCCGCTCGTGAACCTTTCCACCATATCATAGCACCATTTGGGTTGATCCATAATGCCATAGAAGCCAGTGTTTCTCAACATAATGTACAGGAGGTTACCACTTCATTTGACATAGCCCGCCACATCTCCATCCACTCTCCAGATCTTCTGCCCTGCCAATTCAAGCCGTTCATGGTTCTCTCTTGTCCCAGTCGGGGCACGAAAAAATCGAATTGGGGTGAGTAAATCAAGACATTCATTCCTTTGTCCAATAGTTTCTCCAAGGGTTCCACATCAGTATGCGTCGCGTCCGAAAAAAAGTCTTTAAAAACGTTTTGATTGAATATCTCGAATTTGTGAAGTCCAACATGGAGATAATTATGAACTTCATTGGAATCAATGAATTTCGCAAAGCGGGAGAGTCCCTCTGGAGCCTCGGATTGTAAAAAACTATGAACATCTGTGAACCCTGGCATCGTGTTAGTCATGGCATCGGGACCGAAATGAATCTTTAAAATTTTCTGATGAAAATAAAATAAACAGTTTGTTTTAGTTTAAATACACGGATGTAAATGCATTCCAACGTCGTTTAAAAAGCACAGACAAACTCACTGCAGCCGCATCCGTTCGTTTTCCCTGATTCAATAACTCCGCCAGTTGGGATTCCTCAACTTCCAACATTTTTGATTCGCTCTCATCGATAAGCCCAACTTGAAGAAGGACATCACTAAATTTCAGTACCAATCTCGGGACTAACCAAGATGACCCAATAATGACCCCTTTCACGTTAAACTGGATCTTGTCACTTGGACTTTTGTATTCAATTGTCTGGATCAATCTGGTATCGTTCTCCCTAATTTTAGATTAGTTGAATTAAAAACCAACTACTTCACTCATAATTACAAAAATTACGTCATAATTCATCGTAAACACAAAACATGTACAAGCATTTTTCATCCAAAGTCTAAATTGTTATTGTAGTCGTAATTACCTGCAGAATCCACGCCATCGAAATAGAAATCCCTGGATTGATACTCTGGGAAGAGAGTGTAAATGTTTTTCAGAGCTTCGTAGATTTCCTCGCCCTCCTCTTGAGATGAGGATGCGGAGCCAGCGTCTTTGTTAGTAAAGCTGAATCCTGAAATGATCCGAATTTGTTATTCAAACATTTTCATAGGAAATATTTTTGAAATTTCCGGATTTTTCTCTGATATTACCAGCCCCCACAGGAGAATCAACATACAGGAAAATCTGGATAAACTACCCGGGTACGAGTACGGGTACGACGCTGAGATAACCGAGTATGGGTACAATTTTCGAGTATTTTTCGGGTACGGGTGCAATACGGGTAGAGGTACATGGATTGAGTGTACATTGCGGGTACGGGTATAGATACCAGATATTGCAATACCCGCACTTCGGGTACAGATACGGGTACGGGTACCGATTATTCGTAACCGTGCCGCGCACTGGTTCCTAGGTCTTCTATGTTTCAAACATTACGTGGAAACAGTTTTCGGTAGCGTCAGTGCTGCAGTAACCCCATGTCGTCTTCTTGTTTTTGTTCCCGTTTCTCCATTTTCCTCAGATTGCATTTAGGTAGGTAATTTTATAATTGATCCTCACTCATGGTTTGCCTAATCTTAGGTTCTGTAGGAATTTTATGAAGGGCCAGCTTTGCTCCTCGAAGATGGTTTCTTTAATTGCATGTCTTTTTAATGAAATATATGATGGGAATTCAGTTCTCTTACATCATCAGTAATCGGAGTTCGGTAACTATTTTTTGTGGATGTACCTCATGTTTTCAACGAGGTTATTTTGGTCCAGCTTGTCAATATCGCCTTTTGTGCTGTATTTCTGAAAAAGCTTTCTCCATTGTGTTACATATTTGTACTCTGGTGTTTGTTTTTGTTGGTTTTAAAATTTAGGCAGTCTTTTGCTTCTATTGTTGGAGTTTTGGTGTACATTGTGTTACACATTGTTGTCAGGGTAGCCTTAAATAATGTGTGCATGGTTTTGACTGATGTTTTATATGAATCATTTCACTAGATTATTTGTTTGATTATAATAATTATTACATTTGAAATAGTGATTCATTTAAAACACCTCTCTTACTCATGAAGCACTATTTCAAATGGAATGATTAGTATAGTCAAAAAATAGTCTAATGAAATCTTAAATCTCTTTATTTCGTTCATTAACTTATTTATTTCATTCGTGACACCTTCACGAAGTTCTCAAGGAATGAAAAGATAGCTTCATCTCTGCGGACTGATAAAATCAAATAAAGTTAACTATAAATAAATACACTATTACGAGCCATTTCCTTCGTATTGACTGCGAGGTAAATGCTTGCCAGTATTGTTGCTTGCATTAAATTAAAATTGATGCATAACGGGCTCCATCTTCAAATAGTCTTGCAGTAGAGTAAGTACACAAAGTCCAACAGAGGAAAAAATATTGAGTTTAAGAACTGCCATCAGTTAAATATTTATTGGCAGCTTATAATGAAACAAGTCGATTACGATACTTTAGGTCGTTAACTTTTCGAAAAATTCCAGAACCCCGGCATTGGTTTCTCCAAATAAATACAAAGAATATTAATCAGCTGATTTCATGAACGACGATGATGGTTCAGGACCTGCACAACCTTAGAACATTATAACAAATAAAAGTCTGCGCGAACAAATAGGAGTGGTAAACTAGCATGCTACTTCCTCTTAAGGTAGTGGTAGACTTTCTTATGTTTATTTCTAAAATTTATAAGCCCATCATCAAAAATGACTATACCATTTGCCGCAAAATACAACACAAGTGCCACATATTTAATGCATACAAATCAAAGCTTAGAACTCTTTATTGTTAAGAAATTTCTCGACCAAGTCCGACACCCAAACACCCTGGTCGATGATAGCATAGTGTCCTGCGTTGCGGACAATAGCATAAGCGAAATTATCCGCCATTTTAACGTAACCCGCAACATCATCATTAACTTTCCAAATCTTCCGCGGTGCTTTAGAAAACTTGTCAGCCCCATTCCATTTGAGATTATTCACAGTTTTAGTGATCCCTTCTTGAAGAACAAATAGATTGAATTGTGGCGAATAAAGTAGGATACGGTAACCTTTATTCAGCGTCTCTTCGAATAATTTTCCTTGAGAGTAAGTCAATTCGCTGATGAAATGCTCGAGCACACCAAAGTCACCATCAATGTATTTATGAAGACCAACGTGCAAGTAATTATGAACTTCCTTAGAATCTATGAAATTTTGAAACCATCCAACTTCAGGTGAGGGTTTCGAAGATAAAATATTAAAGTAGTCTTCAAACCCAGTAAATTTTGTTATTAGAGAATCCGGGCCAAAGTAATTGGTTAACCCCACCTACGAAATGAATAAATATCCACATAAGTAGTTAAAAGGAACTGTTATTGTCAGAACGATATTGCTATATTTAGCTAAAGCTTGTAGGTGAATATTTCACTTTAATTTTCTTTCTAATTTCTAAACATGTTACGGAAGAAAGGATTCCTCAGTTTGGCTATCGCCATCAGAATGTATAAAATTCTAAGGTCTGCCTTTTAGCATTATTTTTACGCGATATTAGAAAAATATGTGGGCATACCTTCGTGCCTTCTTTAGTCTTCCCATTCTGAATCAGCTCAAGTGACTTGTCTGTATTTTCGTCCATGATTTTTTGTTGATCCTTGTCAATCAATCCAAAATTATAGAGTGCCTGACCTCTATACAGTTGCTGCACATCGATAAAAGGTGACCCAATGATGAATCCTTTCATGTTTATTTTCACGTCATCTTTCGCATTTCCTGCTTCAATTTGTTTCACGATGTTTGGGATCAAGGATGCTAAATAATAAACAAAACAGATTGATGCCGTCTTAGCAAATGAAAGGCATGAATTGAAAAAGGGTATGAAACTATGTATTACCAGCATAATTTTCTCCAGCCAAATAGAAATCCCTCGGTTGGAATTCTTTAAAAAGTGTAAAAAACTGTTTGAGGGCAACATAAATTTCTGTTCCTTCTTCACCTGAGGTTGTTTCATATGATTCTTTGGAGTCGCTGAAACTGAAACCTAAAAGAAAAATTAATTGGATTTAATTACATGCAAAGATACTCTGTGATAAAACCAATCGTTGAATAAGGTGCAAAAAGAAACAAGTTCATTTTGAGCGTGATAATTACAAAACGCATTACCTTCCTCATGCTTAATGAGCTAAAGTTGCAGCATACAAAATGGTTCATTTTAATGACTCGATGTCATTTGGTACCTTTTAAAATAACCAAAAATTGGAGTTGGAACTTCATGGAAATATGATTTTTCACGTTTGGTGCCTACTGAACTTTCGCCAACGATATGCACTTTCATTATGAGGTGCACACTTTAAAAAAACATTTTCCCTGCATACACCAAAGGCTAAATATATTTGGGTATACCAAAACAAACAACTACAGATAGAATTCTCCCTCTCTTCTAGCTTACACAAACGGGGGGCTCATATATGATTTTTACAGTTCGTGGCCAAATTAATTCCAGATTTTAGGAATTAACTTCATTGACCTCAGTCAATATTTGAGGTCGCAGGGTTATGAAACGTAGCACAAATTCGTAAATTTCGATTTCTTAGCTTTTACTGTTGTAGAACAATAGGAAATTTTACGGGCTTTCCAGGGAGCTACTTGTTTAAGGTTTGTGACCTGGAGAAATGTGGGCATGAGCGGAAAATACCCGGTATAAGATTGGCGAAATAAAACTGAGAAAGATACTGAGAGGGGATTTTTGATTTTATGATTTTTTCATGGAAGGTTCGTCGTTCCTACAGATTGTCAAACGTCGTATTTCTAGTAAATGTTTTGAGGATTCATTTGAGTCTAACACCATTTTCTTAAGACAGCAATGGCGTCTCAGAAACTAGAAATACAAGACAAAGTTTACGAATTATTGTTGAAAGTAGTTGCTGTAAAAATAAATATTTTCTTTACTTTAATATTGTCACACAATTCTTGGTTCGGATAATGAAATTGTTAGATTATAATGTTGAAGATTATATTAGACTTCGTTTAACCCCCATGAAATATTTTCGTAACAGATCATTCTAAGAAGTTTTACAAATGCCGAACTGTCCATGGAAAAATTTTAAAAACGTTTCTGCATAATTACTTCTTCAACTTTTGCTCTTCAAACTGAATTTCTCTAACATTACTCTCGACGTTAGCGGATCATGTCCATAATTCTCAATGTTAAGGTCTGAAAATCTCATGAAAAATCTTACAAAAATGCGTCAAAGTGTACTATGAAAGATACCTTATGCAAAAATAACCAAAAATGAAGAAACCGTCATTAGAAAAGAAAACGCCTTTACATGTTGTTTCTTTCCCATGTGACCTCGAATAATGAACCAGGTCAATTAAAACCATTTGGGAAATCTGGAGCAGAATTTCCTACACTACCAACTGGATGAGATAAATATTTTAGGAGTTTTTTCTTTTACTGCTCCAAACGGTGACCAAATGTTTGTGGTCAACCTATATTTCTTGTTTTTAAGGAATAGTATTAATAAATTCCCATTCAGAAAACTTTTACTACAATTTGGAAACAATACTATGTATACCTATATGTATTAATATTATTGAGCTTTAATTACCAGTGCCAATGGGTGAGTCAATATACAGCATGGAATGAGATCTGGTCCAAGAGGTATTTCTCTCACTAACGACGTTGTTCGGCCCAACTTGAAAAGGTCCAGTCTCCAGAAATATTGACCTGAGGCAGCTGAAGCCCGGGAGCTCGCTGACCCATAGGATCAGTGGCGCTTTGTCAGAACTTTCCTACAATTTTGAAACAAGCACATATTTTATGGTTGTCAATTATTCAAGTTCTTGAAAAACAGCAGACAAGAAATCTCTCAAAATAAAAACACCTTCTGGAACACTTACTTGGGCTGGGAAAAACCAAAAGAATAAATTGGCATTGGTCTTCTCATCAATGGTCAGATATCCGCTGTAGCTTTTGATTTCTTTTTCGCTTTTGATATTCGAAAGCTTCATGTTGTCCTCAGCTTGAGCTCGGGCTTTGTCAAGTTCTCCATTTTTGATGAAAGATGTTAGGAATAATTCTCCCTCAGTTGGGGCTCCCAAAATTTGATTTATTATTAAGAATGTAGTTACAAATGCGGTGGACTGTTGGAACTTCATCTTTTTACAGGAATTATAACGCTTTCAGACTTCTGACGGCAGGTATTATTCTGACTAGGATAATTTCGACCAGCGCTTTTATATAGCAAGCTAGGACGACATTTTTGCGAGATGGGTTTCCAGAACCTTCAAATGGTTCAAATTTTAAACACTTCCATCCCCAAAAAAAATTATTTCTCGGGGAGAGTTGTGATTGGGGTAACTGAGAACACCTATTGTGTTAATTACTTTTACTTACGAGTTTCTCGAATGAGAACTTCTGCTACCACGTGTCAATCGTTGTCCTTGTAGGGTTCCTTTTCTGAATGTCAGATAGGAAAAGCTCACGGTATGGACAACGATTACATCAAGCGAAAACTCCGTGTATTGAATTCAACAACCCAACGATACTAAAGTGGGGGGATATGGAAAGGATGGACATTGCTCAATAATATTAAATAAAGAATTGTACAAAATGTTAAATTTTGAAAAATGTTTGTCAACTCAATGTTAATTTAGAGAAGAGGTCTTATTCAACACCTGTAAAATTACTTGTATGGAACAGGAGATAAAATATTCGGGGAAAAGGCGTATTAATCCCATTCGACAAAATCATTAATAACAGGACCTATATGACTTGGTATTGAAATATCAAACGACAAAATCTACATTATTGCCAATTTATTTGCTCTTTGAGTTTATATCGCCGACTCCAATTTTTCGTTTAATGTGTTTAATTTTGGACAGACACTCCGGAATGGGGACGCAGAGGGTACATTGTCCCTCACAGAAAAATTCATGGAGGGACAGGCTATGAAAGTGTCCCCCAAATTTCCGGTATCGCATGAAAATTTTGGAGACTTTTGCAGTTATGTAAAATAACTAGGAATATTTCAAAAAGGTAACTTTCGAATTGCATGGGGTTTATAGTTCGACAGGATAAATTATTTAGAAATATTGACCTGAACACATGTAACTACTGAATCTACCTGATTGATAATATAAAAACGCAAAATATGAGGGTAATTTGTGCAAGGGTTGCTTTTCGAAAGTCAAATGCGGGTCCAGAAGTTGATTAACATTTTCGGACAAGGGCACAGATTGCATTGTCAAATCATTGGTCATGTTATGGCTGTCCGGCATAGATGTTTTAAATGCAACCGTGACTTTGACCCAATTTTCACTCTTGTTTAATGTTTTTGAATTTGATTGAGTATTTTTATATTAAACAGTATTAAAATAAAATTCCATAGCTGAAACATTATAGTAGGGTAAACGCACCACTTTTCCAGTACATTAATGTCGAACTTGTAAAATTTGGAACATTGCTTCATGCCACGTTGCTGGACATTTTGATGCCATTTTTTTAGATAGCTCACAATAATGTCATAATAATAAAATAATCAGTCCATTCGAAAGTTTGAACCATTTAAAATCTACTAATCAGCTTGTTCCAAAATTTTGGCTTATCAAAGATTATCAACGAGTATAAAAATTTCAACTCAAGGAAAAAATTTAAGTTCCAATAATCACCCCAAAACATAGATTGCTCATAAAAATTTGCTAGCTTCAGATGGGGCCATAAACAAAGTTAAATCTAGGATAAGGATTAAAATTGAGCTCACGCTACTTTTCTTAGATGGCTCTGTGACCCCTTTAAAATTGACCTATGCCAATATTCTGGGTAGCAAAGGTTTGATTATTTATCACAATCGTGTACATGTGTATGTATATTACGCGTTAAATTGTAAGCTCAAGATTTACAATAAAATTGCATTAGGAAATGTGCTTGTGCTATTAACTGACTGGAGGTATCTGTGTAACATTGAACAAATTTAGGAAATTCCGATGGAAATATGATGATGATTGTTTTATTATTCTGATACATAATTTTGTATCTAAAGATTGATGAGAACCAGGAATACATGTATTGCCGACAGTATAGTAATTTAGAAACACTATTATTCTTTATTGCCTTATGGAGTTTCCAAAATACAAGAATTTGCTCTTATTAGACTTTAATGAACCAGAGTTTTCAAAAGGTATAAGCTAATTTGGCATCACTAACAATAGCCTTACCGACTCAATAGTATAAATTACCTGATTGTGTGAGTTGCTTGGTGAAGGGCACCGTTGAGTGCTTTGTGAGTGTTTATGAAATAACCTGTACTCGGGTAAAAATATCCGCATAATGCAATTAAAATAAGTTGTTTCCTTTTTTCAACAAAATATTAAATTCCGAAATTTAATAAATAGTATAAATTGAAAAACAAGAGTAGGAGAAAGAGCATTTTTAAGAGTACTCTGCTTCAAGAGCAGACTCAACAAGACTCAGTTTGAACAAGATATTAGATCTGAACTTGTAAGACTAAAATCCTTGCTTTATAATAATAATAATAATAATAATTTATTAAGTCGATTTGGCCTTAGCCCTTACAACGTTGCTTGTATTATACATACCGAAATCATCTCATAATATGAGTTCCTTAAATTATATCCAATTCAGTCGCGGTTATACTTATTGTTAGTAATTTCTTACACCTAAAACTCTTTAAAAAATTCTCTCATTTTCATTGCCGACTTCCAGAACCAGAAAATTCTCATATACTCTTCAGTATTGCGGTGCTCCGTAAACATTTGGATTAGATAGTTGCTTCTATTGATATCTTCGCTGCCTCTGAATGAGCTGATGAGGTGTCTATATTGCCTGTAGTGTACACATTCCCACATTATATGAAAGTGATCCTCAATAATTTGACTGTTACAGAGTTCACAGATTGTAGTTTTCTCCTTAGTCTTCCATACATTGTACATACCATTGAGTAAGTAGGCCTTGCCCACACAGACCTTTGGTATTCCGCTACGCAAGTTTTGTACTAACTGTACAGCTGCCCAGGGTAAATTTACTTTAAAGAAGTCACTAGCTAGTACATGTGTTTTAATTGTACGAAGCTGTATCAACATAGGATTATTTTGCAATCTCCCTACATCGTTATTCACTGACCACATGTAGTACTTAGCAATGATACTAGAGAGTTTCACTTTTGAGGGATCAGCTATGATTTCTTCAAAGTCTTCTTCCATCTGTGATTCTTTGAACATTTCCTGGACTGTAATATCCAATTAAATTTAACATCAGATTGTGTGTTTACCATTTCTTTAAAGCAGTTATATGTTATATCTTCTTCGCCTCTATTCAGTACAAACTTAAACAGGAATTTCAAAGTTGCTTTAAATATCGTACATCTTATATTGATGGCTCCTGTTTCCAGGCGTATTACATAATCTGGCGTATTATTGGTGACATTCAATAGCCTTCGGAGAAACTGCGTCTGGATCATGACAAGTTCCTTTAAGTATCTTAGTCCCCATATTGGGGTGACATATAATACTATAGACAAAACTAGAGAGTCAAACAGCGCAATGCATGTCTTCACATTGTTAATTTTAGCTTTCCAGCACAAGGCGAAGAGATTCGCTAGTGCAGGTTTGGATTTACAAATAAAGTGAGTTTTCGCCATGTTAAAAACTGATGTGGATTGAAAGGGTACTCCTAAATATGTGTAAGATTTAACAGTTTCAACCTCGTTTTGATTCCACACGAACTTATCCTTCTTACTGTGTCTTCCTCCTTTACTAAATATAACAATTTTTGTTTTCCCTAGATTTACCTTAAGATTATTGTCGTCAAAGAATTTGCTTAATACATTAATTTGTCTTTGTAAATCATGACTCGTTTTTGCCGTAAGTACAATATCATCCGCATATAGGAGAATATTAATTACCTTGTTATGCATTTCAATTCCTTTCACGGAGGTATCATTCAGAATCTTTACAATCTTATCTATGTATATACTAAACAATGTAGGAGATAGTGTCTCCCCCTGCAGCACACCTTTGAGAATATTGATGGACCCCGTAAGTCCATTGTTCCCTCTTATTTGTGTTCTTGCTTTGCTGTATATGTCCTTGATGCATTCAACAAGATGCTTACTTATTCCTTCCTCCAGCAGTCTGTTCCATAGGCGATTTTGCACTATCGAATCGAACGCTTGACTAAGATCCACAAAAAGAGTGTACAACTTGCCTTTTGGCTTCGAGATCATTTTACATATCATACCATAAAGTGAAAATACATGCTCAGCACACCCTTTACCGCCCCTATACGCTGCTTGGTTGTCCGAAATAGTCTTATGGGTTGTGCAATGATCTTGCACCCGCTTTGCAATAACAGCTGTGTATAATTTTACAATAGTATTGAGCAATGAAATTGGTCGGTAGTTACACGGGCAATTCTTATTTCCTTTTTTGAAAATTGGACAGGTGATTATATTTCCCCAACTATCAGGAATACTTCTAGTGTTCAGCGCATGATTTAAAAGCCCAGTTAGGTATGTCAGGTTCACTTCATCAAAGCTTTTCCAGACTTCATTTGGTATACCATGCTTGCCAGGCGATTTTCTGTTGGCTAGTTTCTTTAGAGCGTTTTGCACTTCTGTAGTTGGGATCAATACCTCTTATTTGCTTCCCAATCGTTTTCAAACAGTTTCTTGAAATGACATTCCCATTGTTCATCTATAATATCGTTTTCGGTCTGTGTAAACCTAGAGTTCCTGAATACCTTGATTGCTTGCCAAAATTTGGCTGAGGTTTTGCTGTACGATATTTGTTGCTGAATATTTGAGTAAAAATCTTGATCTTAAAGATGGTTTTTTGGTATAATTTCTTTGTACTAGCGTAGTCCTCCAGAGCTGATCCCATGTTTAACTGATTGCATTTTCTCAATTTCTTCAATTTTTGAAGTACATGCTTCTTTTTCATTTTACATTCTATGTCGAACCATTTTGGTCCAAAGGATTTGTTTCTGATATGGAATCCTCGGCAAGTCATACCGTTGGCTGCAGCTGCTTCATTTACAGCTTCAATAAGTTGTTCTAAGCTGTGTTGGGCTTTCGGGCAATTGTGTATGCAACTCGTCTTTAAGTGTTCCTTAAACTCTTCCCTTCGTTCCGGATTCCAGTGTATTTTATTACACACTATTTTCGCATGGCTCATTTGTTCTGCTTTAAAATTGAGAAGTATAATGTTGTGGTCTGATTCAACTGTTTCAATTACTTCAAAGTCACGAATTTTGTCTAGCGTGCTCAGGGTACATATTCCCAGATCAATGGTGCTAGCACCCATGTGGTTTACAAATGTGAATTTCCCGTTTGGGTCTGACAAGCTTCTACCATTAAGTATGCTCGTGTCCTTGCTTTATATACAGTCTTACTTCTTTAATTTGTTTGGTGACATTTCCTAAAAATCTTCCAATCGCTAAATTTATATTGACAGTAATGACCTTGCTTTATTGTTGTTTCAGACTAAAGTCCTACAAATCCTTCAAATGGTAACATGGGATTTTACCTGTGCTGGGTATAGTGTTTCTGAACGGTACCAAAACATGGACTCGACCCGACTCGTTTTCCCGAACCGAAAAAAATCCCATTTCTGTTCCCGAAACCGGAACCGATATATTCGAGTCCGGGACATTTTTGCCTTCCCGGAACCGATCCGGAAAATAAAAGCGGTTCCCGAACCGGTTCCGGTTCCTTTCCGAACCGGTAGAAAATATATAGGATTCATTTTCATGGAAGTCAAAATTTTGTCGCGTTTCCAAATGATAGTTGACAGATGCTTGACAAATGCATGTTTCGCGTTTTCATCCAAAACGACCGCTTTAACAAGCCCTTCCCGAACACTTTCGGTTTTAATTTTTGTACCCGAAACCGGACCGAAATGTAACGGTTCTTCGCCCCGTGACCCGAAACCGGACCGAAATTTAACGGTTCTTTAAATCGTTGACCCGAAACCGTACTGGAACCGAAACCGAACCGGAACCTCGGGAATTCTCGATACCGAACAGAAACACTAGCTGGGTATTATATAATATTTGGGTGCAATGCCCGGATGTCATTAGTACGAAGATAATCTGACTTCCAACAAGCATTAAAACATATTGCAGCAGTGAAAATCACGAATTGTTTAACATTTATGAATATTGGGCATTGTATTACCCGGTTCCAGTACCCGCCGGATATACAACATACTAGAGACTTGTACAATGAATACAGTGAAATTGAGATGATTGATTTATATGTAAAGTAGATGTCAGTTCTGCTATTTGGAAATTATGAGTTTGGAGAATATTGACAGAACTTTAAAGTATCTGAATGGTCAGACACTTTACTTTAATGTATAGGTATTTCCTGGGTGTGTACCCGTACCTTATGAGTTTTACCCAAAAGATTTGTTTTTGTACCTGAACCCATACCTGTACGTAAAATTCAGGCTTCTATCGATTGAACCTGAACCTGTACACAAACCGAATGGGTACAACAGGTCTGCACTTAAAACGCACCTGTACCCAAATACCCGGGTAAAACCGTTACCCTTGAGGAGGACTACTTCTAATCGTTGGCTCTTTATTCTGTGTTAAGCCGTCACAAATGCGGTGGATTGTTGGAATTTCATTTTAGTAATAATAGCTATTACTTCTTTTATTATTAAAATTAAACTTCTGTAATTAATACAGAAGTTCTTACGTTTCCAGATTTCAGATTACGGAACCAAGATATTAGCATAACTAGAAAACATCCACCCCAACAAGAGTTTAGGTAACTAATTTGATCAGCATGATCATTTTTAGGTAAAAAATGTCCAGAAACTTAGATTTTATCACCTATTAGTAAACTCCCATCCCACAGAAACAATTTATGAACATATGATTGGGCGTATCTCGAATCGACGTTCATCTTTAGTTTTAATTGCTTGATTGTAATGTGGATGGTTCTTAAATATGAGAACTCGGCTTCCAGTTGTTATAATGTTAACCTTGCAGCAGGGTTGGTAAAACGGTTCGAACGACGTATTGCACGTGTTTCTACGGTAAGTGCTTCAAAAAATCCCAAAGATGATCCGAAATAATAGGACAAAATAGAAAGTTTTTTCTAAATCTCGCTGTCGAAATTTCGAAACCCCGAATATTGAAATCAGAATTAGATTTTTTAATAAAACTGTCAAAACAATGCAAAAAATTAATAGCTAAAAATCTTTAAAAAAAGTTGCTTTTGTGCCCTCAAAAGTTGAAAACAAGTTTTCTGGTAGATGCTGTCAGAATAAAACCCAATAGTTTATTGAAAATTATTAAAACTCTTGAAATGACGAAAAGCAACGCCACGATTGATAATTTCTTCTTGAGTGCTCTTTCAATAGTATTAATTTTCCAACTTACATCTCAAAATTGCTAAATTCAGTATTCATTGCAAACCAACTTTTCCACAGCTATTTCTGCATCAGCTACAATAATATCGTGGCGTTGATTTTCGTCATTTCAAGAGTTTTCATCATTTTCAATAAACTATTGGGTTTTATTCTGACAGCATCTACCAGAAAACTTGTTTTCAACTTTAGAGGGCACAAAAGCAACTTCTCTTTTTAAGCTTTTTTTAGCTATTAATTTATTTCGACCTTTTGGACTTATAAAACTATCGCTTAGATTAGTAGGAATCAAGTATCGGACAATAATTATGTTTACGAGTGAAATACATGCACGCTATTGTTGGCTAATTTTTGGAGATTTTGTTTACGTGGACGTGAAACATTCAAACTTTGCTTACAAAAATTGATTATTTACTTGATTTTCAACCACGAAAGGGCTAAAACTTTTTGAACCATCCAGAGAGCGCTATCAATGCATGATAGCTACAACATTTTAATTCATGTCGGATATGTCTTAATGAACCCCAAAGTTAATCTTATACTGTACTTACTCTCATCCCAAAGTTAGAATTTAATCGTTTTGGTTAAAAGTTGATGACTGATCATATATTAGTCACACTTAGTTATTTCCAACAAATCTGGAAAGGTGTCATTAGAGTCTAATGATATCTTTCGAATTCGAAAATTGATCCCGTTGGAACCCAACTTGGAACTTTACAAGATTATATTTGACTAACAAGAATTTGTTTAAAATTTGTCCAGGCGGAAACAGTTTTTTGAGCTCTTATTTTTCGAAATATATTTCTGAAAGGGACGACCAAGAAAAAAGTCAAGATCGGATTTTTTTCCGGATCTTTATTCCTGGATATTATTTTCTTCAAACTTGTCAAAAAAAAAGAACTCAAACTCAAAACTGGAAACTGCTTACAACTCAGTGCCAAATATTATTATAGCGAAAATTTGAAATTTGAGTCAATAAGTAGTCAGATAACACTAAATGACACATAAAATAATTACACAAACAAGGGATTTCATATTTGTAATTCCATGCAAAAATACACGATATTGAAATTTCTTATAAAAATACTATTTCGTGAACTCAAAAATAAAAAAATTACAATTAATATTGTGTTTCAAATACAAAATTTGCAATCATGTTGTCGATTTAATTCATCTGCTTTTCAATCAAAGTTTTTCAAATGCAATGAAACTTGGAGCATGCCTTAATATTTTCCCCTTGAACAGTTCGCATAACCGGTGGTATTAGAACAGTAGAACCGCATTATAAAATATTACGTGAAGATGTCGGGAAAAATGATTGTGAGGTTGTGTATGCCCTATAGTAGTAGTAGTTTACCATGAATCAATCGAGTATTTATCGATTTTTTGGTTGAATTATGGTTAACGTGGGGAATGATGGGATAGTGTGTGTGCGAAAAGAGAGGGATGAAGCTCCCGATGGTGTACAAATGCATGCATGCGTCACACGTGCATTCTCGCACCCTTCCCTAACGTACTTTTTTGCACTTGTCCAATAAGACAATGGTGCATATATGTACATATGCACATACATATAATGCATGTATGTCTCAGACATGTATCCTCATCGCGGCACCCTGCCCTAACGTATTTCATACGTTATGGACGAGCTTGTTATCGTACAAAGGACTTGTTCCTGTTCTTTTTTCTTGAATGGCGTGACATTGCTCTTGTTAATTTGGAATCGATACCAATTAACAATTTGTGAAAAAAAGGAATATTTACAAGTTTGAAATAAGTGTACAGTGTGCAGAAAAATTTTGCGCATCTGTTGATATAAGAGTCAAGTGGAGGAAAATTCGGATTTGTTTTTTTTTCAAGTTTAAAGTTGTGTATAAGTAAATAGTGGCTGGGAAAAAGTATATGAAAATTGATTGAAAGTTGGAATAATTAGTTGGAGAAAGATCAATGATCAAAATTATGAAAGTGATTTTGCAAGTGTTGTTGCAATTGTGTGTATGTACATTACGTGTATAAGTATACGTAAACAAAGCAACTTTTTCTTTAAAACTTGCGGCGCCCACCAGCCCGCCCAGGACCGTCAAATTGGAATTTGGTGTATTGGATCGAGTTTGTATTGGTAAGGCAGTACTTTTGTATACACTAACTATAATTAAATCGATAAAATACATATTTTAACAAAATTGGGAATTTTCTGGTTTTTCGACTAGTGAGTAGGCCCGCTTTTACGGCCGTCAAGTATAAACTTTAAAACTTTGGTAGGGTGCTTTTGTTATACAGCTTTTCCATCGGGCATGTGTCACTGCTGACCTACCCGGGTGATTTTATGTCAACCCGAATTTCTTAGACCCGATTTTTTCCCCAATGTGTTTTATGTCAAATGCTTGTGTTAATTAGCAATAGGGGTGGAATTATCATGTGGCCCGTCAACGATGGCTTTATGTATTCTTTAAAAAAATCAAATTAATTCAATTTCCGAATGAGGGTTAAATATTATATATGCATTCAGGCATATGCACTGGTTATTGACACCCCTGACCACTGAGATTAATTTGGTTCTAATTTTGTCTTTGATCAGCATGAAATTGAATGCAATCCCGAAGTAGTAGTAGTAGTGCATTAAACCATACGGTCCTCACTCGGTGGAAATTAAATACAAATATGTCGACGAGCATAATGCTTTCAAGAAAATTTTTAATCAAATATGGAATCATTTGTCAAGTATAAAACTCGAATGTAAATAAAAATTGTAAGCAGAACCAAATGGAAAGTCGATGGTGAGAAAAAATATGGAGAGTCATATTGAAACCGTAAAAGCAATTGAATCCAGATATTTACACGATTATCCATGAGTTTATTAGGTCCTAGCCCTAATTATTGCAAATTGCATATACCATTTACTATTATGCTGTATGCAAGTTGTGTTGTGAAGAACTCAATCGTACAAGCAGGGTTATTTATTATGAAGTTAAAAAAAAGTTTTACATAAATATTATACCAATAAAGCATACAATAAGGGTTCAAAGCACTATAATGTGTGCAATATGCGGCAAAATACAACATGGAAAATTTTGACGAACAATGTAATAATTATTCAACTATATAACCATGGCATTTATTAAACAAAAAGTTAACAAAACTGAATTTTGTTATTATGAAATTTGTCATGTGAAAATAGATATGGTATCAGTGGCACAATGAAAGTTTTCATTGAGCGCGTTACCTAGCGAACTAGGTCCATGTCAAAATCACCGGGGGAAACAGGGTCCAAAACTTCAACACATCTTGGTCTGTTGATGCGTTCGGTCTGCAGAGGAGCAGACGACCCGGGCGGATGTCTTCTTCCATTGGAGCTGCTAGCGCCATTCCAGTTCCGTAAATCCAAGTCGTAATGTAGGTCAGACCACCCGGCTGTTCTTCCCAATCTGTAGACGGTCGTCTGACATAGGAGTTGTTCCAGTCACTCAACTCCGAGGTCGGAGATGCTGGTTGGGTTTGAAACCGTACCACGGGCAATGTTGGCGGATACAGTCCACCGGTTTCGTTCCACCAGTTGCTGACTGACGCACGCTTATATAGTTCTTCAAATCCTTCACGACTGTAGTCATTGGGAAACATTTTCTCCCCATTAGTCGGAACTTTAATAAAAATAGAAACGAAAAATTATTTTCAATCAATGTGCTATTGGAAATGATTTCATAAACGTATTTACTAAAAACTTACTTTTTGCTAGAACAGCATCATCCAAGGTGTACAATTCCTCAATGTGGGGTTCCAACTCGTAAAACCACCGGCATGCCGCAAAGCATGTGTCACAAAACACAGTAAAGTCCTTGTTTTCAAGTCGCATTGATGAAAGAAACAACGACTCGAGGCTGATGAGGAGGTAGCTCAGATGCCACCCATGGTCATATCCAAAGTACGTAATATCCGACAATGGACGGTTCTTGGCATTGCTGACCCAGGAGTAATGTCTCCAAGCCCGAATCCCGGTCGTATTGAACTCGTCAATCAGGTTCCAGTACGAATGGCCTTGGCCGTTTAGCACATTTGATTTTAAAGGCCAGACAATGTTCCGACAAGTTGGTGCGTTTTTCAAGCTTTGAAAGCAAATTTGACATGATCTATCCATGACTGAAGAAAACGTTTTCAATGCTTTTGAAGTTATGAAAGTTATATCGTGTGCACTGTATGACAATAAAAATACGACTAATTTCTCAGTGAGAAAATATTTCTACCAACACCAACTTTATGCAATTATTGAATGCTTTTACCTTCGAACGTGGTGCAAATATCAAGTACATAACTAAAAAGGAAATAATCTTTTCGTGGACCCAGATGGTCGTTTTATTCGGTTAAAAGCAACATTTCAACATCAGCATGATGGCTTGTGGAGAATAAAAAGATGCAAAAGTCCAAATCTAGGCTTTGTAAATGCTGCATGTGCTGGAGGCTTAAAAAAATGTACTATTTAATCCTGATTGGAATACGTTTGAAGAGTTGGATAACAAGACAGAAGAAAATGAGAAACATGCAAATTTGAATGCAGACTCTCAGCCAACTACTTTTAGCGAAAGTACTAGTAAAGTGGGGCAGGTGAGAAAGAAACGAGAGAAAAAGCCCGTAATCGAGTAAAATAGGAAATTGCGTGCTCCACGACGACAGGTTGCGGTAAAGGAAGGAAGAAGAAGAACAAGGTCATTAAATATGGACGAAACAGGAAAAACATACGTTAATCATCGCCTGGCAGGAGCTTCCTCTGGTCTATCAGGATTAGTCCGGAACAGACCAGAGTTCAAGGACAAGGATGTTGTTGCAAAAAGCTTGCGGACGTTAGAAGCATTTTCTCTACATAAACCTGTTTAGAAACGGTTTCCCCCGGAGGAAAGTGATGGTCAACGTTTTAAACGAAATTTTTGTGAGCGATTTAAAGGACATTCAAAACGTTTCCTGGCACAACCGAGGATTCAAGTTCATACTGGTTGTTGTGGACGCTCTTTCGAAGAAGGCATATTGTCGGCTTTTAAAGGATAAGAGTTCAGAGTCAATAATTCCAGCATTCACAAGTGTGTTTCAAGAGGCTGGGGTAGCCCCTGTTTACTTGTTTACAGACAGGGGAACTGAATTCACCTCTGCTCCATTTGGAAAATTCCTCAAGGAGCGGGATGTTCAATTATATCATGTGAGCTCGTCAATGAAAGCATCCATTGCCAAAAGATTTATACGAACCCTGTATTCCAAAATACAACGGTATCTAACGTATAACAAGACGAAACGTCTTGAAGACGTCCTTCAAAACTTTGTGTCCATCTATATTAATACAATCCACAGAACCATCGGGCGTACCCCTAACCAAGTCAACAAGAGAAATGCACATACGGTGTGGGAATACATGTACAAAGACTTTTTAAAGAATGTGAACGCCCCTCGTGCAGATCCCAAATTTAAAGTTGGAGATATAGTACGTATATCGAAAGCCAAGCTACTGTTTGCTAAAGGATATAGTGAAAACTGGTCCAAGGAATCGTCTGCAAAGTTTGGAAAATACAACATTCTCGCGATGGACTCCATCGAACCAAGGATGCTCACAAAGTGGGCTGTCAGATGGAAAGCATCAGATTCACCCGAACCTGCTATTCCAATTTCCGATCTCAGCTTACAAAAAAGAGTCGTTTTAGATCAAGTAAAGCAGCATTTAAACAGACCCGAGAAAGTTCAAATGGCAGATTCTCTACGGATATTAATCCAAGGATTACCAGGCAGTGGCAAGACTCTATTAGGTCACCATATAAAGTAAATTCTCGAGCAACATCGAAAAATCAACCCATCTTTCAAGTTTGCAATTACGGCCTACACTGGATCGTCTGCATCCATATTGTCTGGAACAACAATTCATTCCCTGTTTGGAATTCCATTGTACTTTAATTTGGAAGACCAAGACAAATTTCTTCAGTCTTTTAGTGTCACGAGTCAAAAAGCAATTAGATTGAGGTTGATAAAATTCATCTTGGTTGATGAGGTTTCATTTGTGGGAAAGCGAATGCTTCAACTAATTGACAACATTTTAAAGAAATTCAGCTTTGTAGACAAGGACAAGCCTTTTGCCAACAAGAGCAATAATATGATGGGCAATATTTGGCAGCTGGGACCAGTTGGGGATTTCGAACTCTATACAAAGCCAGTCCTTGACTCTCCACAACACAATTTAGCGTTCGATCTCTACCGTTTCTTTGAGAATGTCTTTGCTCTCAAAAACTCATATAGACAAGGTGGGAGTGACGAATCATCTGTAAAGCATCGACAGTTCCTGGAGCGGTTGAAACGAGGTGGATGTAGAAAAGAGGATGTAGATTTCCTCTCCACCAGAATAATGAGTAGACTTTCCGAGAATGCAATTCGGTTGTTCAAGAACAGTCTACACATTTTTCAAACGAATTCTCAAGTACGCGCTCACAATTTGTAAGTTTTTTAACAGTGTTACATTAGTTTTAGTTTTGAAGAAACAAATACAGGTATGTATATGTACTAGGTCCGTATTAAAATCTACAAATAATCCGGATGAGATTATCGTCATTGAAAACGGTGACGAAATTCTTCAGATTGCAGTTGGGGCATCAGTAACTCTTCAAAAAAATTTGAATGTTGACTGGGGACTTGTAAATTCAGCTTTCGGAACTATCAAACGAGTCCATTATAAAGATGATCTAGCTTACTGTATTGTAGTTGACTTCCCAAACTATACAGAAAACATGACAGAAATGGAAACATTTGGCGGAGTTCCAATTTTTAAAACGTTTACAAACACGTATTGTCGGGATACCAATCGATTTATTTGGGTGAACAAATTCCCAATTGGTTCATGTTATGGTTCCACCATTCATAAAATCCAAGGTCAGACCCTACCTTCGGTAGCAGTTTAACTAGGAAGCTCGCAAATGTTTCCCGGTATGAACTATATTGCACTCAGTCGGACAAGAAAGATTGAAAACCTAATGATTTTGAATGGAAACATTTCCAAAAATAGATTCTCCAATCAGAACATGGGCGAAAAAATTGAAGAGGAAAAAAGAGTGATGGGCGAGGAAAAATATTCTGAATTTGCTTCAAGAATGGGTAACCAAATATAACCACCTACTTGATGTATCGTGAAATAGATACAAATGGGTGTAAGTAGGTATATGAATATATGTGTATGATTCATGCATTTCTTGATATTTGAAATTGATCAATATCAATAATAAAAATTAAATGGAGAACCAGTAATTTACAAATGTTTGTATTTATTTTAAACATAATGCATGCATATTAATAACATTACATATACATCCTTAGACGATAATGCCTCTACGATAGTTTGTGCGGGAATAGGGGGATAAAGCTGCTATTGGTGTATATTTGTAGATATACATTATCACGATCACAGTTGTTTATACAACATTTACATGTTTTTTTTATTTATTTATTGCATATACATACTTAAACGGTGGTGTCCTAGAGATAGGGAAGAGTTTATATCTGTGGGGATGGGATAAACTCTGTATATATCCACACAGTGAAATCCTACTTTTGCAATTGTTAAATTATACACCTTATGCTTAAAGCTACGAATCATATTTACATTAAATGTCTGCTGTCTTTTATCCAGAATAATTTTCTTGTACTGCTCATGGCTAAACGTTTTCAAATTTGAGGAAGGGACGCCTTTTGATTTTTTCTCCTCGACCATATTAAAGTATAGTATGGAGTACAGCTTGGATTTTATCGTAACAAGCTCTGTGACGTCCATACTCTCGATTTTGCACAGACCGGATACACCTTTTTTTCATTCCGTAGGTCCGGAATATGGTTATATTTTTTGAAAATGTCATGTTTGGTGGGAATTTTTGAAAAGTCAAAAAACTGACGGCTAGCAACTAGATCGTTCCAAAATGTGTTGTGTGGGTCTCTGATAATACTCAAAGATGAGTCAGTGTCGACATACAGATTTGTGATCCGATCACCGAAAATAGGCTTGAGACGTTGATAGTAGTTGGTATAGAAAATGACTTTGGCCAAGTCTAGTACAGTCATTCCTGTTATGGTAGGCTTGTCCAGTTTATAAGTGATCGGTGTCAGCATAAACATACTCAGTGTTTCTGTGATGGGAATAAAGTCTGCACACCTATTCATGGAAATTAATTTCCGAGCCTGCAGAGAGGAGGAGTAGAATTTTAAAATTAAATTGTTCTTGTTTGCCTGCAGACTCTTTCCATAAATTCCATTATTCATGAGCTTTAGCAGTGACCACTGGGATTCACTTTTTGCAACCTTTCTCTGGTCGATATTAAATTGAATGAAATCCCGAAAATATGGCTTTTCGCAAAATTTAAAACCACAAGTTATTTTGTTTTTAAGTCACGCCCATTTGCAAGTAGTAGCGAAGGGCTTTGTAGTGTAACACATAGTCTTTCCGCGCTCCACAGTGCAGTAAAAGTCGTGGTGCGCGCGTAAAACTTTCCCCCATTTTCATGTCAAATATGTCTTGTTGCTGCTCTTGAGAAAGTTCCGTAACTATCACAACCACCTTCTCTGGCGCCAGAGGTAGGTCTACAGTAGCATCCTGTAGGGTCTCGGGATACCCTAAATCTACCTTTAGTATGTAACCTATATCATTTGTCCCATCATAACTTGTCTAATCAATATTTTCCAATTCTTGGTTTTCCACCCATTCGTAATCGCCCTGTGGAAACTTGTCCAACATTGCTATCGCGTAGAGGCTCACTACGTCCAAGTATAGTAAATGAGTCCTCTCTTTCATTGGATCAAAGCCTTTTGGGCTATTCTCATTGTTGGCTGTATTGATTTTCTGTGTGCAAAACGAAGTTCCCACTCGTACTCCCTCTTTAATAAGATTTAACATTTTGATATCCCGAACATAGTCAATTTTGGCTTTAGTAAAATGTAAAAAGCACTGCCATGCGAATCCATTTGTTGTACACATGTACGCTGGTTCTAACCCGTAGGTGCTTTTACATTGTGTTCTAAAGTTTTCAAATACCATTGAGAGGAGTATTGTGTCAACCATTGTATAGACACGAGTAAACTCTCGAAAGTCCTTTAGACCGAATTCGGTAATAACCCTTTGAACAGTTTCCCAATCCCCGTCTGTGGGAGCTTCGCGTTTAAGCTCATTGTAAAACATTTCCCTGTGTGGTATTGGACATCCATCTTCAAGAACCCATGAGTTTGACAAGTAAGAGTAAGGATAGGTCAATTTTTCGGTCAGAAGGTTTATGGATTCATAATTTTGCTGGTTTGGGAATATATACGGGAATTCCTGAAAAATCAATTGATTACTAGCCGATTTCTAATTCTTGACCGCAGTTGCCAACTCATCCAGGCTGTTAGGCAGGAATTGACAACTGTCTATGAATCGAACCTTTACTTTACGATTCCCGCAAAATCTCTTGGATTCGTTCTTGCTGTATGTTCCACGTATTGATAGTATCAGCATATCCTTGGCAGTAATTTCCACTTGCACGATTTTTTCACTTCCTTTTGTAATTACATTAACTTGACTTGTATCAAATAAATCCGAGAAGAAAATGTGAATCGAACCCACTAAAATTATGGGCAACGCATACCAGTTCATTCTTGTATTTAATTTTCAAATTGCATGACTGACACAGTGCGTGTAGGTACTTGCCCGACTGATGATTGTGATGAAAGCATTTAATCACCTTTTTCACCCCATCCCCATTTCTATCTTCCAAAGTAAACTTAAGACCACAAAATTCGCAATGCGGTGCTTTTTCATGTCTCTCAAGTTCCTCTTTTGCAGGCTGGATAAAGTTGTTTGTACTTCTAATCTCTGAGAGTACATTTTGAGTGTGAAAAAACACGCGTTGAAAAATATGGTTAACAGGCTTGGGCCCGTCATAGTATTCAAAAGCTTTAACGATTGATTTCACTCCGTCGTGGTAGACAAAACAGAGAGAGTAGCTGCAAGGTTGGTATTCCGAGTTTATTCTTGTTGACTCGCCCTTACGGATATCGGAAGTTGCTGAGTAACACTCAAAGTCCCAGTACAGAATGTATGGGTAGCTTATTGTCAATTCTATTCTTTTAAATTCAATCCGTTCATGATTCTTGGGCAGTTTCTCCTTGATGGTTTTGTTTCCACAAGTTTGTTGATGTTCAACTCTGGTTTTTACCGTCATGAAGCTATCGAAACATATGTCACAGTGATACCTATGATATGTCCTATTGTCGCGTAGAAACATGTCAAGGTTTGTAACCAACACATAATGAAACTTTGTTGATCCAACCCCATCTTTTTTCTCAGTCAGAAAAAGTGTGACTCGTTGAAGAAACTTACTCGAGGCTTTTCTGAGTACAATCACTTGTCCGGCTTTATGTGTCAGAACACTAATTCCAATGGTGTTGTTTTCCTCAAATTTACAAAGGTCCGTGCCGACTTCAACAGGACAATTAACATTGGACATGACAAAGCGATGAAAACATTTTCCCAACGCTTAAATGATTCTCTTGATGTTGTTGGTTCTTCATTTTTAAAGAGAGCAGCGGCAACACAATACAGAAAACACATTTCATTACTGTTTTTAAAGTTGATGTAATTCTTCCTTCCCAGCAGTGGCATAGGTAAATATCCTCCTCCTGCTTGGTGTAAAACTCTAATTTCACCCATTTTAATCTCAAATGACTTGATTGATTTAATTTTCCATCCCGATCCATTGCTGATAAAGGTGTTCTTTTTTTCAGTTATATCCGATGCAGTAGCCAAAAGGATTTCTGAGATTTGAGATTGCTGCAAAAGTTCGTAATGGTTGGACTTGAAGTAAATAACTGCAGATGTTTTCGCAAAATTTCCATCATTGTCATTTATTTCCTTTTCCATTTCTATTCCCATTGATACTTCCAATTTTAAATGACCATGAATGGCAAAAATTTGTTCCAGAAACGTTGTCACAATACTATTAAGTTCTGTGAATACTGTCTCAATGTCTAGAGTGAGGATGGATTTATTGTACCTGTACATTAAAACAGTTCCACCATGGCTACGAGACAGCTCATGGAAATGACTCAAATCCAGGTTACCAAAATACCAAGCTCTCATAATGCATTTAGTAATGTATGTGTAAAATATAAACTTGCGGTATTTTTATTGCCTGTTTTAATCGCAGACGGTTTAACGGTAGATTCGCTATTATCCGTGTTAGCGGGATAGGGTTTCACCGAGTTGTGCTAGCCCGATTTGTCTGAGCTTGAAGTAGTTCTTGAACACAAAATCCAGGAGCTTGAGTACAGCAATGAATATGAGGCATATACAGATTACTGAAAATACAAAATGGGGGTTCACGCAGGGTTCATAGCTTTCAAGTATTGATTAACTCACCCTTCCATTCATTACCCTGCGAGTTTGTCGACTCAACGCCTTCCCCCTTGCCAATAGACATTTTTTTCAATAAAACCCGAATAATGCTAATCATGAAATCGGATGCAGATGAATCCTGTAAATATCTGGATTCAATTGCTTTTACGGTTTCATTATGACTCTCCATATTTTGTCTCACCCTCGACTTTCCATTTCGTTCGGTTGACAATTTGTATTTGCATTCGCGTTTTATACTTTTTATTTAATATTTATGTTTTCTTTTGTTTGACTATGTAGAATAGGCATCGATGTCTTTCGGGGAAAGGTATACAACCAGGATGGTAAAGGAAAACCTTGGACTTGGAAAGAAGTTGCTTGTTCTCCCTTGAGCAATATAACTCCACCAAAATTTACAAGAAATGATCTAAAAATCAGAGAAAATTCCATGTCTTTTGATCACGTTATAGAAGTGGGATTTGAGAAAGCGAGGAAGAAATGGTTCGAATGTCCAGCCATTTTGCTTAACTTGAAATCCTTTGATTTCATCCCGAGTAAGCATTAGAGCTCGCCTAATTCCGAGTTTAAAGAACTAAGGGATTATGAATGGAAGCGATTTGAACTACCGAGGGGGTCAGATGAACAACCACTCTCGTTCTTGTATGATGTGAGGGTAGAAAATCACGCAAGGTCATCAAATGGTAAATATAGTATTCCTTCTATTCTAACGTTTAGCTACTCGTATAGAATGTTTATAGAGAATTTTTATACCCCTGTATGATTCTGACTTTATTACAGTTTATAATATTGACAACAATATTAGGGCGGAAAAGTATATTGTTTCACGCTGCTGAAAAAACTATCCAACATTTGGTAAATACGATTCGTGAATCGTATCAGGATAATCGAATTGTGACGACTGCTCCGGTGCATACTATTGCCTACTCACCATACCAGGGAAATCCCGATTACATTCCTGCATTCAACCCCGATCATCTTGACAATGCAATAAAGTATTTATCGGGAAATGGTGTTCTCGGAGTCACGACACCGTGTATGGTGACTCTGAATGCTAACATGATAACTCCTTTTGGATTCAACGAGCAGAGTGGGTTTAGTATAATTCTGGACTGTATGGTATTCCTAGTGCGCGTTCATAGATATTAATATTCTTCCACATTTTAGAACTTGGTGAGCTGGATATTGTCACCCACAACTGGAATGATAAGCACCCAGAGTGGATTCAAAAACTTTTGGTGGTGGTTCCTCCATCAGCATTCGATAATCTTACAAAGGAGTCGTTGATCACTAGGATTGCTAAATTTGAGAGCGATCAGCTGAACGCTGATGAATTTAGCGAGTATCAGAATTACCTAGACAGTCACAGGTTTTTCTTAACGCTCAAAACACTATATATGCTCGACATTGGATTCTTTGTAGAATTCTTAAACGTCGGGGATGCTATAGTATTTCAACCGGGCTGTCCAAAATTCACATTTTCTTGCACAATTAACCAGAGGTACTTACTCATCATTCAAGCCCTACGTTTTTTAATTTACTATTTTTTTTACTCTGTAAACAAGATTTACAACAATTTATCTGTGCACAGAAATATGACCAGATTTTGAATCAGCGAGTCGAATGTACAGAAAATTGTGAACAAATGCACGGAGCAGAGAAGGTAAAGTTCAGTATTGATGCCTTTACGAGTGCTTTATTCCAGTCTCTACCAGTCAACACGCGGTAGCACAGGATGACAGTGATCCGGGTCAGAGTCCTAATGATCATGATAGTCCAAGTTCTGGTAACGGTTCGGATAAAGATGGACCAAGTCCGGGTGGCAATAGTGGGTTGGGTGATGATGACGTACCCGGATCTGATGACCCGCATTCAGATGGAAATGGTACTCCGAGACGTGATGCTGTGCAGGATCAGGCCATCCTTTCACTTCTTTTCAGGAATCTGGAACATGTATTGCCTTGAGCAAGCAATTGTGTTTCCCATCAAGTACTTTCGTCAGGACAAAATCATCTCATGTGCCTAACACAAATATGGTATATCTAGCAATTCTCTTGAATGTATACTCATGTTTTTATAATTAGCAAACAAAAAAAAATATTTTTTTTGTCCACGTGCATTACAAAACTACATATTTACTATTATTATACTAGTGTTAGTATATTTTTAGTAAACATGTAATTTTTTTGTTGTGCACATGGATAAATATATTTTTGTTTGGTTTTTAATTATAAAACCACGAGTATGCAATCGAGTATCGAATCTAATTTCATTACAGCAATGTGAATGTAAATGATCAATGTAATCACTATTGCATGCGCGCATAAAGAATGTTTTTTGCTTTGCAGCAAGGGTATCGTCAGAATTCATTCTCACAAAAGAAAAAATAATAAAATAATAAACAATAAAAAAATAAATTTTTTGACTATCTACATTACAAATATACATGTTTACTATTATTGCATTTTTGTAATGCACATGGACAAAAATATTTTATTTGTTTTCTATTTATAAAACCATAATAAATACATTCAAAACAATCGAACCTAATTTTCTTACAGCAATGAATATAAATGATCAGTGTAATTACTATTGTATGCGTGCAAAAATGTTTTTTTACAGCATGGATATGGGCAGACCTCATTCCCGCCCATAAGTGGAGATAGACCCACATCAAGTTATCCAAATGGAAACTTATTCGCTACTAGCATTCAAGTAATTTTGTATTCCCACGAATAAAGAATCCCGTGTTTATTAGATTGTTTTTATTATAATTATACTAAGACAACAATTTCTGTTACAGTATAATGTTGGGGAAACACCGATCCAGTTCTTACCTAGGGTTGGGCGTTTGTCTAATCACTTTGCAGATGAATGGAACTCGAAACAGATGGAGACAGGTGTCATGCCTCACACATTTGGTCAAATCAGTGGACCATATTTGAATAATTATTAATGATTTTTATTACATTCCCTCAATTGACATGGAACGTTTTTTTATTCTTTTGTTTAAAAATGGACAATTACTGTATTTATGGTAACCCACAATTGCTCATTCAATATAATTTAAAACTTTATAATTGTTTTGTTTTGGTGACATTAATATTTTTAATTTTGAAAGCATTAAAAAGATAATTACATGTACAAGCTGATTTGGAACAATTTACCATGTTTATAATAAAATCCTTACATATAGATACTCCATTATATTGTTTGCTCTCCAACAAATGTTTTAATCTATATAAGCACTGTTTTTAACGGTTTCACATTACCTGAAATTTGTTCTTGGGTTTAGTAAATATGTGTACACTCAAAGACATAGTCTACTTTAGTGTTTTATACTTATACTCCTCGTCAACAACGGGTATTGGGATGGGCACGTTCGAGGTGTAGTCTGGTCGACATGACATAAGGGGACACCTGTCTGCATAACCCTTGTGCTCCACCTCTGGGTCATCACCGGGAATCCAGTCACAAAGTGTGACGTTACACCAGTGGCAAGAAACAGAGTCATTCCTCCCGGTATAGAAGAACACAAGTTTTGCAAGTTCCATAGGCGAGACGAAATGGCTCGCCCATGGTAACTTACCGTATTGATCCCTGTTGAAGAATGACTTGAGTCGGTGGTACTCATATCTTCTCAATTCCATCCGAGGAGCAAAGTCGCTAAAATATATTTTAGAACAGGGTATAAGTTGTTAGTTTTGTAATTATTATAATAACAACTTCTTGTACTTACTTATACTGCTCGGTGTTGAACTGAACAACTTTCCACTTTGAAGCAAAACTTAACGCCTGGAAAGAATCCACCACATCTCCCATCTTGGTGGAGATCTGATCAGCGTTCGTTGTGGTATGTGTAGTTTCCGCCTTGCTTGTAGATGGAATAGGTTCCGTGGACACTTTGGCACAATAATAATTAATAAATAATTAAGACTTGACATTATGTTATTTGATTACCTTCACTTTCCGATGACACTTCAATAGGCACATTTGGCTTCCAGTTGGGTGTATACTTCCAGATAAATGGACACTCTTCCCCACCATATAGTTTATGTTGGTGTATCGGATCATCAGTGGGTATAAAGTCAATTATTGTCACTCTACACCAGTAACATGTTACTGCGTCGCCCATTCCAGTGTAGTAGAATCCACTCTTGGCAAGGTTCAAGGGTGAAACAAAATGACTCGTCCATGGAAAGTTTCCAAATTTGTCTCTCTTGAAAAACGATGCAAGTCGATGGTACTCATACCTTCTGAGTTCCTCCAGTGGAGCAATCCCACTGTAAAAATAATATATATTCACATTTGGTTTAACGCATTGTGTGATGAAAAGTGTTATAAACTTACTCGTCCACTTGAATATTGTAGGAAACACGGTCTCGCATCCTCCTACGACTGAGATTGAACCAAGCTTGATTGCGGTCAAAGTTCCTCGATCCTCTTGAGTTTCTATCGGTTCTAACCACATCCTCAGACTTTGTAGTTTCCATTCTAGTTGCTGCAAATAAGGATAGTCCTTTACCCATATTACTGGAAATGAGCAGTGATGAACTCGAGTAAAAGTTTAGCTGTATTTATACCCATAATGTTTTCCGTTGTAAATTGTATATGAATCACACTACTTGGAAAATTCGGTTTCACTCCTTTCCCACAGTGATGCTATCACAAATATATGCAAATTAATATACAGGTAGGATACCACAGACCGTTGAGTATTCTACAGACCTGTCCTGTGATTAACTCGACCTCACATCAAGCACACACATTTACATAATAGGGGAAAGTAACTTTTTTTCATGTATACATATTCACGTAATGTACATAAACATAATTTCAAACACTTAAAAATTCACTTTAATGATTTTTTTATTAACAGCCTTTCTCCAACAAATAATTCCAACTTACAATCAATTTTCATACTTTTTCCCAGTCACTATTTACTAATGCTCACCTCTCAAAAAACAAATCCGAATTTTCCTCCACTTGACTCATAATAAAAGATGCAAAATACGGTAGGAAATGGTGCCTCGATGATGATACACGTATGACGCATACATTATATGCATATGTATGTATATACACCAGGGCAAGTGAAAATTAACAGAGCTTCATCCCTCTCTTCCCGCACACACACTATCCCATCATTCCCTAGGTTACCCAAGCCACAACATGAATCAACCAAAAAATCGATAAATACTCGGTTGATTCATGGTAAACTACTACTACTCCCTACGCAGTCAATATGGAAGGGAAAATTGCAGGGGAGAAAATTCAATTTCAACTTCAGTTCAACTACCAAATAAAGCTTTTCATTTGAGAAGCATGTTGTTGAAGTACAAATAGTTGACAGTTGAACTTGATTAATTGACAATTTCTGAATGAATTAAATATGCGCGTTGGAAAAACCTTTGTAGTAAATTTGGTGAATCCAACGGTATTTTTAATGAAAAAAAGATAATGATCAACTAATATTTTGTTTCAAATTGAAGTTAACTTTAATTTACAATTTAATTTTTTAAATAAATTGAACTTGAAGTTGTAATTGAAATTGTAATTTGCAACTACTACTTGAAGTTGTGACGAGCCCTAGGGGACACTAAGACTATATAGTGATACAAATGACCTGGATTAATAGTTGATTTCCAACATTATTTCCGGCTTGCTTTCAAGGGAAAATCTATAGAGAGGCTAAAAGCTTCTTGAGTCATAAAATTGCAGCTATAATAACTAATACAAAGAACTTGATTGGCTTTTCGTGTCCTGGAACACTTCCAATACCCTAAAATAAATCAAATGTTAGCTTTAGGTTAACACCCTTGTATAACAATATGTTCTGGTGGTCTATGCTCAGGAATAAATTGCATGCCAACAATCCGTGGAAAGCTGCTAATGTTTTTGTATTTACCAGGTATATATTTGGAGGGCTGTAACCAGATAGCCTTTTTGGCCTCAAATTGGATAATATTGGGATCTGCAGGTTTGTTGTCCTCCGATTGATCAATATTCGCACAAAGGTCACTGGGGGTCAATACCAGATTTTCAACCTAAGCGATGATGAAATCAGCCAAAAATATATGTACATACTTCAAGGCTTGGCTAGACACTTAACAAACGTTTTTGTCGAGTTTGGATTCACTTAGTGACCTCATGGCCCATCATTGACCTCGTATGTCAATATCGAACCCATACCAGATGATATTCTACCCAAAACTTACCGGAACTATTTTCCCCAAATTGCACCACGTTGTTAAAACTTTTAGCCCATGAAGAAATCATTTTTGTCTGTCACAATTTACAATTAGTTTAATATGGTAGTATGAGCAAGAACTAAACCGTTTACCGATTTACCGAACAATCAGAGTTTGATCCTTAATCGATTGTCTGAACGAGTGTGCATAGTGAGAGAAATATAAACATATTTGGTAACCCTGAAATTTGCATTTGTAAGGCTGATTTAAATATATTTATTCTAATTTTACTTTAATTTAAATAAACAAAATGGGGTTCCGCATAAATTCCTAATAAATCGTACGTAAACGTTTTTTATTGATTATATCCAATTTATCTATTAATATTACTATTATTTATATAGTAAAATTAGTAATTATTTATATCCCGCTAACCCATGTTGGGAACGATGGTAAATTGGAAAGGATGTTTAAAAAAGTTCCACATGCATTTACAAATAATTATGTCTACAGCTTATTTAACTGCTCCAGCCTGATGACAAAGTAGAGACTTTTATTGAAAACAACGAAGGCTCGAACATTTTTACCTAAACTTCAAGTTGTTTTTCAACATTTTTGTTTAGTTGCCGCAAGTATGTACAAAGTGAAATTGAAAAACTATAAAACCAGACATCGGTAGATTTTGTTGCAACTTTTTAAAACAATTATGAAACTTTTCCTCGTATTATTAGGCCCTGTGTCCGCAAATGTTTGACCTAAGAAGATGAGATTAAGGTCAAATGAATCCCTATGAAATTTGTATCAAGCGTAGCATTTTGTAATGCTAGCAATCAAGCCATCCGCCGAGGCGGATGGGATGCCTGGCAGCCGTGAATTTTAATTGCAACAATAATATTTTACATACAAATACCCTAGAAGTTCTATTTTTTGCAGTAATTAAACATAATTATTATATAAAATACCAAAACAGCTAAATAATTTTAGGACTAAATAGGTTTAACTATCCACATTGCCCCATCTGTAGCCTATTTCAAAAATTTCATAACATGAAATTTTTACTGTTACAATATTTCGTAAATATCTATTTGTAGTAACTGCTTATCTGTTGTAACAATAAACAAAAATTGTGGGGAAACTGACCTGGAGTTTTATAACCCATCAACAAAAATAAGCTCATCCAATTTATGTTAGCACCGTTACACATATCGGATAAGCTGTTTTTTAAATTAGGTTAGGATACCTGTAGGTCGGTTGATAAAAAATAAATTGCAGAATTGGTTTTAAATTAATCTGATGGTATAAATGTTTTTTAAAATAATTAAATGGGATAAATAAAGGCTACATATCGTTGGATAACTTTTAAAAGGTTCCATTTTCATTTCGTTACCTATGCTTTTGAAATGGGAACTCCAATAAAGACTTTTTAGAATTTAGCCAACGATGTGGTGCTTTTAAAACGGCAAATTAGGCAGACTAAATTTGTTAGCCAGCCTTGTTTTGAAATTATCTTAGTTAATATGGATTATGCTGGACAACTTTACTAAAATTATTAGACCTGGTCACAAATTTTTTGAATGAACACTTTGATTTCAGGAAAAGACGCTTTTCAACATTACCACGCTATATAGTATTGTTGCAAGAAAGTCTAAATATTTTCAATCTTCCATTGTAATTTCAATATATTGATGACAGCGGCTCTCTCGCTAAAGTCGAGCACCAGTGACGAATTATTTTTAATATCGAGTGGGCTAATTATTAATATGGTTATATGAGCCAGCTAACTATTTCCACGAAAGTGTGGGCCATTCGTTGGAGATTTTGTTAACGTGGAAGTGAATCATTCAAACATGGTTTACAAAAACTGATTATTTACAAAAAAAATTGAACATACTTAGGTTCTCGACTATTACGTTACTTGATGCGTAAAAATTTGTGCACCATCCAGAACGCTATCAGGGAATGACAGCTACATCATTTTAGTTCATTTAATGTCTAACATGTATTGATTGATGATTTACCCAAAGCATTGCGGTATTTCTGTTCTCCCTTTTTTACATTATTTTTACATATTTGTATTCTGATATGGCATTATTTTTTGTTGACTTGGACAGAATTAAGCTGAAAACTTGGTTACTTTACCTAAAGCCTGCGCAAGTCAACAAAAAAGAAATGTTAAAAATAAAAGAATAAATGTCTTGATTTTTATTATAAAACTTTTTTTTTTCATTAAATATGAAAGAAAAAAATGAACCGCTATGCTTCAACATGGCATGTACATAAGGACGACAACCATCACTACTACTACTACGATGAAGCTTTTAGTAAAAAGGATTTTTTAGGAACTGCATGCATTTCATTCAAAAAATGGCAAAATATGAAACGAATGAAACCTTACACTCTGTTCTAATGGGTCATAGCCACATTTCCCAACGTAGTGACCTGTTGAATAGCTCCTGGAAAAGCCCATTTCTGACGGAAAATTTCTCACAATAAATTTCCTACAGAAAACGTCCTACTGATGATCTGATTGGTCACCATAACATATGCTGTCCTTAGTATAGCATGTAATTGTAACCTACTCTAAACATCTTACCGACTCCCCGCTATTTCTCATAAATGCATGCAGCAGTGCTGCTCTGTCAATGGGAAAATGTAGGGCGGGAAACGAAATACCACTTGTTTCCAAAGCTCAGGAGAAGAGGCCTACAAAATCCAAAACTGTCAGTCTTAAACTTTCTGAATGCTTAATCTCATATTATATTAGCCAATGTCACAAAACAATTTTCTACTCCCCTAGCCACACTCGTGACACACCAAAACAAATAAATTTTTGCATATATAATTACTTCAAATTTTTCTTAATTAATCTTGGTAAATGACTGTAGAAAAAGTGAGCAAAAACATGACGTAAAGTATGACTTTTTGTAAAGGAATTCAGATGTTAAAATTTGTTGTTTGTCGTAAAATTATGTTGCAAGTATATTAAAGACACTTACAGTATACACCACAAAACTCAAAGGAAGATCGCAACACTGTAATTTTTGTGAACAGTTCTGTAAATGCAAAGGTTAATAAAAATTTATTTATGTCAGGGTTGCGAAATCAAATAAATATCGCTTCCGTTTACTGGTAGTATTTGTTTTGTTTTCGGTTTTCTGAACCATGATTCTTCGCTAAAATGGTTTTCCCTACAAATAAAACCGGTTATAATGGTTAATAACGGTATGCATGTAGTTCAAAACAAGTATAATAGTGTAGACTAGAACTCTTTATTATACAGAAATTTCTCAACCAAGTCCAGCACCCAATCGGGCTGGTCTATAATAGCGTAATTGCCAGCGTTACGGACACTTGCAAAGGTGAAATTATCCGCCATTTTGACAAAGCCCGCAACATCATTATTAACTCTCCAAATCTTCCGCGGAGCTTTAGAAAACTTATCAGCCCCATTCCATTTAAGCTTAGTCACAACTTCATTGATCCCTTCATGAGGAGTGTATAAGTTGAACTGCGCCGCATAAATTAAGATGTGGTAGCCTTTGTTTAACATTTCTTCAAAATATTCCCCTTTTAAAGAAGTCATTTCTTTGACGAAATGATCCAATACGCCAAAGTTAGCCCCAATGTATTTATGAAGACCAACGTGCAAGTAATTGTGAACTTCCTTAGAATCTATGAAATTCTGAAACCATCCAAATTCGGGTGTCGGTTTCGAAATTAAAACATTGAAGTAGTCATCAAACCCAGTAAACTTTGTTATAAGAGAATCCGGTCCGAAGTAATTCTGTAATCCAAGCTACAAGATAGACAAATACACGCCATTATTGAATAGTTACTTTCAAAGATGAGTTGCGTCTAAAAATGGTAAGTTTTTAATTAAAATTATTTTTAATTTTGGAGCATAGTTCTCAATTTGCTCTGATTTGCTATTACTCAGATATTAATTTTAAATGATTAAATATTTTTCTGTTTACCTTTGTCCCTTCTATCTCGTCCCCATTCTGAACCATATCAATTGCCTTCTCAATAGTTTCATCCATAATTTGTTTTTGTTCCTTATCAATCAACCCTAAATGATACAGTGCCTCGGCTTTGTGAAGTTGCTGTGCATCGATAAAAGGTGATCCTATGATAAATCCTTTCACGTTTATTTTCAAGACGTCTTTGGCATTTCCGGTTTCAATTCTCTTCACAATGCTTGAAATTAAGGGTGCTATAATATTCACACACGTTGCATAATTTTTTGAAACTCTCAAACATGATTGCCGTGTCATAGTTTTTTTAAAAAGGAATAAAACTATTACCGGCATAATTCCTTCCAACCAAATAAAAATCCCTGGTTTGGAATTCTTTAAAAAGGGTAAAAAACTGCTTGAGGGCCTCATAAATTTCGGTCCCTTCTTCACCCGAGCTCGTATCAAAAGATTCCACAGAGTCACTGAAACTGAAACCTGGCAGCAAACAGTGAGATCAAAGAAACTATTGTCAATATATTACCCTGATACAAAATTCAATACACACAAAATATGCGAGCACATTTATCATCACAACATGGGCTAGAGGGTGGAACCAATGATTACGGTTATCCTATATTACACCAGGCTATGTAATTTATTTTATTTACCAATTATAAACTCTCATTTAAAAGCGATCTGTGACTAGAACTGAAGTGGAAAGTCACCAACGGAGTTAGTCACACTTGATTAACCGGAGTATCGGTCGACATCAAACATGGGCGCCTGCCTAGATTCTAGGCCCTGGCTAAGGCTCAAGGATGCGGCAAGTTGGGATATAAATCTAGTCGAGGTTCTAGGCTAGGCAACCACCACTACAATATAGGCTTAGGGGAAATCTAGGCTATTCAGATATTTCCGAACAAGGGACTGGGCTATTCAGGCAGGCTACAAGTTAGTTCAAGTAAAGGCTAGGCGTCGTTCGTGGTGAACATTCTCAAAGCACGAATTGGTTAGGACAGGATTACAAGATCTTTGGGAAAACGTTTGCAGAAACGAACGTACAATGAGGCGGGAATTACTTGATACCAGTAATTGCCAGAGTATATGCACATGTATACCACAATACATGCATAATCGTCCCACATTTATTCTCACTAGATACTATGTAGTTTACAACAGAATTTTAATCAAACCCCTACATTGTTATTCAAATTGCATGTGATAATTGCATACGGCTTGCACTATCTAAAACTCACAATTATATCGCCTGTATAGGCAGGCATAGCTCTGTCAGAAGCTATACAACAAAAATATAGGCAGGCAAGCAATGTACACTAGGACAGATATAGGCTAATAGACAGGCAGTTAGAGTACTTGACCCTTGGTATTAAGGCTCTTCTTTTCGTGGAAACAGCCTATTGGCCTACATAGGATGGCAGTATTTTTTCAAAGAAAATAGGCAGGCTATAGGCTTAGGCGCTTCATTTGCCCATCTTTGGTCGACATTGTAGCACATCCATAAATATCTTGTACGGAGAACTTCGTACATATGCCAGGGACTATGTCGTAGCCTTATGCGTTACAGTAGCATGAATTTAAACGGGGCATATTTTAACTTGGTGAGATCAAACGGATGACCTGATATAATCCAAAATAAATAGTGTTCTGACACAGTAAAGTGTCACTGTAAAACAAGTGAATGGTGTGGTGACATTGGTTTGGCAGTTATCATAATGATGTACCAGCGGACATTCAGACTACCAGACGTCAAAACGATAACAATGGTGAATTTCGCCCCTTAAAACGTATATTGAAATTTCGAATATTAAGATAATCAAACTGTAATAATCATTATTACCAGTGCCAATGGGTGAGTCAATATACAGCATAGAATGAGATCTGGTCCAAGTGGCGTTTCGCTCACTAACGACACTGTTCGGGCCAACTTGAAAAGGCCCATTCTCCAGAAATATTGACCTGAGGCAGCTGAAGCCCGGGAGCTCGCTGACCCATAAGATGAATGGGGCGTTGTCAGGACTTTCCTGCAATTTTTGAAACAAGCACATATGTATATTGTAATTGTAAATTAAAGTTCTTGAAAAATAGCAGTCTCTCTAAATAAATACAGTACACCTTCTGGACACTTACTTGAGCTGGAAAAAACCAAAAGAACAAATTGGCGTTCGTCTTCTCATCAACGGTCAGGTATCCGCTGTAGCTTTTGATATCTTTTTCGGTTTTGATATTTGAAAGCTTCATGTTGTCCTCAGCTTGGGCTCGAGCTTTGTCAAGTTCTCCATTCTTGATGAAAGATGTTAGGAATAATTCTCCCTCAGTTGGGGCTCCCAAAATTTGATTTATTATTAAGAATGTAGTTACAAATGCGGTGGACTGTTGGAACTTCATCTTTTTACAGGAATTATAACGCTTTCAGACTTCTGACGGCAGGTATTATTCTGACTAGGATAATTTCGACCAGCGCTTTTATATAGCAAGCTAGGACCACATTTTTGCGAGATGGGTTTCCACAACCTTCAAATGGTTCAAATTTTAAACATCTCCCATCCCCCAAAAAAAATTATTTCTCGGGGAGAGTTGTGATTGGGGTAACTGAGAACACCTATTGTGTTAATTACTTTTACTTACGAGTTTCTCGAATGAGAACTTCTGCTACCACGTATCAATCGTTGTCCTTGTAAGGTTCCTTTTCTGAATGTCAGATAGGAAAAGCTCACGGTTTAGACAACGATTACATCAAGCGAAAACTGATGGAAGTTGAAGTCAACAACCCCACGATATTAAAGTGGGGGGATACGGAAAGGATGGACATTGCTCAGTAATATTAAATGAAGAATTGTGCAAAATATTAATATTTGAAAAAAATTCTGTCAGCTCAATGTTAATTTATAGAAGAGGTCTTATTCAACACCTGTAAAATTACTTGTATGGAACAGGAGATAAAATATTCGGGGAAAAGGCGTATTAATCCCATTATAATCTGGTAAAAAGCTCCACGTTTCCAGTACATTAATGTCGAACTTGTTAAATTTGGAACATTGCTTCATGCCACGTTGCTGGACATTTTCATGCAATTTTTTTTAGAAAGCTCACAATAATGTTGGAATCGTTCCCGCCCGGAAAAAATTCAGTCCATTCGAAAGTTTGAACCATTTCAAATTTACTAATCAACATGTTCCAAAATTTTGAACCAGACAATTAGAACTATTTACGTGTACGGAGCTGACTGGAAAATTTGACCGTACCAGATTATAAAGTCGAAGGTTTTTTGCTAGCTGAATCTATTGAAAAGATTACCAACGACCATAAAAATTCCAACTCAAGGAGCAAATTTAAGTTCCATTAATTACCCCAAAACATAGATTGCTGGTAAAAATTTGCTTCCAACTCACGACTATTAGTTACAAAACTGGTTAGGTCAGACTTGTGGACCAGAGCATGCACTCCTGATCTAGTAAATCTACCGAAGCATATGTTCCTTTGTCTACGGTTGCAGAACAGATCACATTAAATGGACCTCTGCTTCGACCAGAGCAGATAAAAGAAAGAAGATAAGAAAGATACAAGAAAAGTTCGAACCATTCCCACAACCATCTGACAGTCATTGCTCAATCAAACTGTAATAGCTGAATTCAAAGTCCATACAAATTTGCTAGAACTTGGTGCTTGCGATATATAATATATAGCCTTGGTTTTTGTCTCTTGGGAAAGCTTGTTTTTGTTAATTTGCAAACAATTCTTCAAAAGATTTAAATTCGACAAAAAATGTGAGGAACGACACCACGTGATGTAATGAATGTGCACAAATCATCAAAAAATCGAAACAAATGAGGGAAACAAAGATTTTAAAAGTAATTCTAACTATATTAAGAGCTGCAGATAGGTTCATAAACACAGTTAAATCTAGGACAAGGATTAAAATTGAGCTCACGCTACTTTTCTTAGTGACCCCTTTATGATGAACTATGACAATATTCTCGGTAGCAAAGGTCTGATTATTTATCACAACCCTGTACATATGTATGTATATTACTCGTTAAATTGTAAACTCAAGATTTACAACAAAATTGCATTAGGAAATGTGCTTGTGCTATTAAGTGACTGGAGGTTTCTATGTAACAATGAACAAATAAAGGAAATTCCGATGGAAATATGATTGTTTTATTCATTCTGTTATGTAATTTTGTATCTAAAGATTGATGAGAACCAGGAATACATGTATTACCCACAGTATAGTAATTTAGAAACACTATTATTCTTTATTATCTTATGGAGTTTCCAAAATACAAGATTATCTCATTAGGCTTTAATGAACAAGAGAGTTTTCAAAAAGTATAGACTAATTTGGCTTCACAAACAATAGCCTTACTGACTCAATAGTATAACTTACCTGACTGTGTGAGTTGTTTGGTTAAGGGCACCGTTGAGTGCTTTCGTGCTTTGTGAGTGTTTATGAAATAACCTGTACTCAGGCAAAAATATCCGGATAATGCAATAAAAATAATTTCTTTCCTTTTTTTAACAAAATATTAAAATTCTAAATTTAATAAATAATAATAATAATAATTTTATTCAGGTCGATTTTTGGCCAAAGCCTTTACAACCATTACGATTTATCTTCATTTACATTCGCCAGATATGATTTTAGTTAATTAAATTACGTACAATAAAGAAGGAAAGGTACTGGAAAGGGAAATAGATATATATATATATATACAGTAGATGCTTGGATAAAATAATTACTCCAAAACTTGCTTCATTCATCTTCCATTAAAAATAAAAAATATTTCCTAATTTTAAGTGCAGTGCACCAAAAGTTGTAAATATTCCTGCATACAGTTATGCTGGGTTCAGAGTTAAAAATTGTTTGTATATAATTATCTCTGTTAATACTGTCGTTACAATATTCACTGAGTAGACTAGCTCTTACAGATCTGTAATGTGGACATTTAAACATTACATGGTAATTATCCTCATCATCGTTGAGGTTACATAGTGTACATTTGCTCGATTTATCTTTTACCCTAAAATTTTTATTCAGTCCATTTAGAAAAGCGTATTCTCCTTTTATGGAGATTATTATTAAATTCGACAAAAAATGTGAGGAACGACACCACGTGATGTAATGAATGTGCACAAATCATCAAAAAATCGAAACAAATGAGGGAAACAAAGATTTTAAAAGTAATTCTAACTATATTAAGAGCTGCAGATAGGTTCATAAACACAGTTAAATCTAGGACAAGGATTAAAATTGAGCTCACGCTACTTTTCTTAGTGACCCCTTTATGATGAACTATGACAATATTCTCGGTAGCAAAGGTCTGATTATTTATCACAACCCTGTACATATGTATGTATATTACTCGTTAAATTGTAAACTCAAGATTTACAACAAAATTGCATTAGGAAATGTGCTTACTATTATTCTTTATTATCTTATGGAGTTTCCAAAATACAAGATTATCTCATTAGGCTTTAATGAACAAGAGAGTTTTCAAAAAGTATAGACTAATTTGGCTTCACAAACAATAGCCTTACTGACTCAATAGTATAACTTACCTGACTGTGTGAGTTGTTTGGTTAAGGGCACCGTTGAGTGCTTTCGTGCTTTGTGAGTGTTTATGAAATAACCTGTACTCAGGCAAAAATATCCGGATAATGCAATAAAAATAATTTCTTTCCTTTTTTTAACAAAATATTAAAATTCTAAATTTAATAAATAATAATAATAATAATTTTATTCAGGTCGATTTTTGGCCAAAGCCTTTACAACCATTACGATTTATCTTCATTTACATTCGCCAGATATGATTTTAGTTAATTAAATTACGTACAATAAAGAAGGAAAGGTACTGGAAAGGGAAATAGATATATATATATATATACAGTAGATGCTTGGATAAAATAATTACTCCAAAACTTGCTTTCATTCATCTTCCATTAAAAATAAAAAATATTTCCTAATTTTAAGTGCAGTGCACCAAAAGTTGTAAATATTCCTGCATACAGTTATGCTGGGTTCAGAGTTAAAAATTGTTTGTATATAATTATCTCTGTTAATACTGTCGTTACAATATTCACTGAGTAGACTAGCTCTTACAGATCTGTAATGTGGACATTTAAACATTACATGGTAATTATCCTCATCATCGTTGAGGTTACATAGTGTACATTTGCTCGATTTATCTTTTACCCTAAAATTTTTATTCAGTCCATTTAGAAAAGCGTATTCTCCTTTTATGGAGATTATTATTAAATTCGACAAAAAATGTGAGGAACGACACCACGTGATGTAATGAATGTGCACAAATCATCAAAAAATCGAAACAAATGAGGGAAACAAAGATTTTAAAAGTAATTCTAACTATATTAAGAGCTGCAGATAGGTTCATAAACACAGTTAAATCTAGGACAAGGATTAAAATTGAGCTCACGCTACTTTTCTTAGTGACCCCTTTATGATGAACTATGACAATATTCTCGGTAGCAAAGGTCTGATTATTTATCACAACCCTGTACATATGTATGTATATTACTCGTTAAATTGTAAACTCAAGATTTACAACAAAATTGCATTAGGAAATGTGCTTACTATTATTCTTTATTATCTTATGGAGTTTCCAAAATACAAGATTATCTCATTAGGCTTTAATGAACAAGAGAGTTTTCAAAAAGTATAGACTAATTTGGCTTCACAAACAATAGCCTTACTGACTCAATAGTATAACTTACCTGACTGTGTGAGTTGTTTGGTTAAGGGCACCGTTGAGTGCTTTCGTGCTTTGTGAGTGTTTATGAAATAACCTGTACTCAGGCAAAAATATCCGGATAATGCAATAAAAATAATTTCTTTCCTTTTTTTAACAAAATATTAAAATTCTAAATTTAATAAATAATAATAATAATAATTTTATTCAGGTCGATTTTTGGCCAAAGCCTTTACAACCATTACGATTTATCTTCATTTACATTCGCCAGATATGATTTTAGTTAATTAAATTACGTACAATAAAGAAGGAAAGGTACTGGAAAGGGAAATAGATATATATATATATATACAGTAGATGCTTGGATAAAATAATTACTCCAAAACTTGCTTTCATTCATCTTCCATTAAAAATAAAAAATATTTCCTAATTTTAAGTGCAGTGCACCAAAAGTTGTAAATATTCCTGCATACAGTTATGCTGGGTTCAGAGTTAAAAATTGTTTGTATATAATTATCTCTGTTAATACTGTCGTTACAATATTCACTGAGTAGACTAGCTCTTACAGATCTGTAATGTGGACATTTAAACATTACATGGTAATTATCCTCATCATCGTTGAGGTTACATAGTGTACATTTGCTCGATTTATCTTTTACCCTAAAATTTTTATTCAGTCCATTTAGAAAAGCGTATTCTCCTTTTATGGAGATTATTATTAAATTCGACAAAAAATGTGAGGAACGACACCACGTGATGTAATGAATGTGCACAAATCATCAAAAAATCGAAACAAATGAGGGAAACAAAGATTTTAAAAGTAATTCTAACTATATTAAGAGCTGCAGATAGGTTCATAAACACAGTTAAATCTAGGACAAGGATTAAAATTGAGCTCACGCTACTTTTCTTAGTGACCCCTTTATGATGAACTATGACAATATTCTCGGTAGCAAAGGTCTGATTATTTATCACAACCCTGTACATATGTATGTATATTACTCGTTAAATTGTAAACTCAAGATTTACAACAAAATTGCATTAGGAAATGTGCTTACTATTATTCTTTATTATCTTATGGAGTTTCCAAAATACAAGATTATCTCATTAGGCTTTAATGAACAAGAGAGTTTTCAAAAAGTATAGACTAATTTGGCTTCACAAACAATAGCCTTACTGACTCAATAGTATAACTTACCTGACTGTGTGAGTTGTTTGGTTAAGGGCACCGTTGAGTGCTTTCGTGCTTTGTGAGTGTTTATGAAATAACCTGTACTCAGGCAAAAATATCCGGATAATGCAATAAAAATAATTTCTTTCCTTTTTTTAACAAAATATTAAAATTCTAAATTTAATAAATAATAATAATAATAATTTTATTCAGGTCGATTTTTGGCCAAAGCCTTTACAACCATTACGATTTATCTTCATTTACATTCGCCAGATATGATTTTAGTTAATTAAATTACGTACAATAAAGAAGGAAAGGTACTGGAAAGGGAAATAGATATATATATATATATACAGTAGATGCTTGGATAAAATAATTACTCCAAAACTTGCTTTCATTCATCTTCCATTAAAAATAAAAAATATTTCCTAATTTTAAGTGCAGTGCACCAAAAGTTGTAAATATTCCTGCATACAGTTATGCTGGGTTCAGAGTTAAAAATTGTTTGTATATAATTATCTCTGTTAATACTGTCGTTACAATATTCACTGAGTAGACTAGCTCTTACAGATCTGTAATGTGGACATTTAAACATTACATGGTAATTATCCTCATCATCGTTGAGGTTACATAGTGTACATTTGCTCGATTTATCTTTTACCCTAAAATTTTTATTCAGTCCATTTAGAAAAGCGTATTCTCCTTTTATGGAGATTATTATTAAATTCGACAAAAAATGTGAGGAACGACACCACGTGATGTAATGAATGTGCACAAATCATCAAAAAATCGAAACAAATGAGGGAAACAAAGATTTTAAAAGTAATTCTAACTATATTAAGAGCTGCAGATAGGTTCATAAACACAGTTAAATCTAGGACAAGGATTAAAATTGAGCTCACGCTACTTTTCTTAGTGACCCCTTTATGATGAACTATGACAATATTCTCGGTAGCAAAGGTCTGATTATTTATCACAACCCTGTACATATGTATGTATATTACTCGTTAAATTGTAAACTCAAGATTTACAACAAAATTGCATTAGGAAATGTGCTTGTGCTATTAAGTGACTGGAGGTTTCTATGTAACAATGAACAAATAAAGGAAATTCCGATGGAAATATGATTGTTTTATTCATTCTGTTATGTAATTTTGTATCTAAAGATTGATGAGAACCAGGAATACATGTATTACCCACAGTATAGTAATTTAGAAACACTATTATTCTTTATTATCTTATGGAGTTTCCAAAATACAAGATTATCTCATTAGGCTTTAATGAACAAGAGAGTTTTCATTTACATTCGCCAGATATGATTTTAGTTAATTAAATTACGTACAATAAAGAAGGAAAGGTACTGGAAAGGGAAATAGATATATATATATATATACAGTAGATGCTTGGATAAAATAATTACTCCAAAACTTGCTTTCATTCATCTTCCATTAAAAATAAAAAATATTTCCTAATTTTAAGTGCAGTGCACCAAAAGTTGTAAATATTCCTGCATACAGTTATGCTGGGTTCAGAGTTAAAAATTGTTTGTATATAATTATCTCTGTTAATACTGTCGTTACAATATTCACTGAGTAGACTAGCTCTTACAGATCTGTAATGTGGACATTTAAACATTACATGGTAATTATCCTCATCATTGTTGAGGTTACATAGTGTACATTTGCTCGATTTATCTTTTACCCTAAAATTTTTATTCAGTCCATTTAGAAAAGCGTATTCTCCTTTTATGGAGATTATTATTAAATTCGACAAAAAATGTGAGGAACGACACCACGTGATGTAATGAATGTGCACAAATCATCAAAAAATCGAAACAAATGAGGGAAACAAAGATTTTAAAAGTAATTCTAACTATAACATTAACTAACATCTAACTTAAACATTACATGGTAATTATCCTCATCATCGTTGAGGTTACATAGTGTACATTTGCTCGATTTATCTTTTACCCTAAAATTTTTATTCAGTCCATTTAGAAAAGCGTATTCTCCTTTTATGGAGATTATTATTAAATTCGACAAAAAATGTGAGGAACGACACCACGTGATGTAATGAATGTGCACAAATCATCAAAAAATCGAAACAAATGAGGGAAACAAAGATTTTAAAAGTAATTCTAACTATATTAAGAGCTGCAGATAGGTTCATAAACACAGTTAAATCTAGGACAAGGATTAAAATTGAGCTCACGCTACTTTTCTTAGTGACCCCTTTATGATGAACTATGACAATATTCTCGGTAGCAAAGGTCTGATTATTTATCACAACCCTGTACATATGTATGTATATTACTCGTTAAATTGTAAACTCAAGATTTACAACAAAATTGCATTAGGAAATGTGCTTACTATTATTCTTTATTATCTTATGGAGTTTCCAAAATACAAGATTATCTCATTAGGCTTTAATGAACAAGAGAGTTTTCAAAAAGTATAGACTAATTTGGCTTCACAAACAATAGCCTTACTGACTCAATAGTATAACTTACCTGACTGTGTGAGTTGTTTGGTTAAGGGCACCGTTGAGTGCTTTCGTGCTTTGTGAGTGTTTATGAAATAACCTGTACTCAGGCAAAAATATCCGGATAATGCAATAAAAATAATTTCTTTCCTTTTTTTAACAAAATATTAAAATTCTAAATTTAATAAATAATAATAATAATAATTTTATTCAGGTCGATTTTTGGCCAAAGCCTTTACAACCATTACGATTTATCTTCATTTACATTCGCCAGATATGATTTTAGTTAATTAAATTACGTACAATAAAGAAGGAAAGGTACTGGAAAGGGAAATAGATATATATATATATATACAGTAGATGCTTGGATAAAATAATTACTCCAAAACTTGCTTTCATTCATCTTCCATTAAAAATAAAAAATATTTCCTAATTTTAAGTGCAGTGCACCAAAAGTTGTAAATATTCCTGCATACAGTTATGCTGGGTTCAGAGTTAAAAATTGTTTGTATATAATTATCTCTGTTAATACTGTCGTTACAATATTCACTGAGTAGACTAGCTCTTACAGATCTGTAATGTGGACATTTAAACATTACATGGTAATTATCCTCATCATCGTTGAGGTTACATAGTGTACATTTGCTCGATTTATCTTTTACCCTAAAATTTTTATTCAGTCCATTTAGAAAAGCGTATTCTCCTTTTATGGAGATTATTATTAAATTCGACAAAAAATGTGAGGAACGACACCACGTGATGTAATGAATGTGCACAAATCATCAAAAAATCGAAACAAATGAGGGAAACAAAGATTTTAAAAGTAATTCTAACTATATTAAGAGCTGCAGATAGGTTCATAAACACAGTTAAATCTAGGACAAGGATTAAAATTGAGCTCACGCTACTTTTCTTAGTGACCCCTTTATGATGAACTATGACAATATTCTCGGTAGCAAAGGTCTGATTATTTATCACAACCCTGTACATATGTATGTATATTACTCGTTAAATTGTAAACTCAAGATTTACAACAAAATTGCATTAGGAAATGTGCTTGTGCTATTAAGTGACTGGAGGTTTCTATGTAACAATGAACAAATAAAGGAAATTCCGATGGAAATATGATTGTTTTATTCATTCTGTTATGTAATTTTGTATCTAAAGATTGATGAGAACCAGGAATACATGTATTACCCACAGTATAGTAATTTAGAAACACTATTATTCTTTATTATCTTATGGAGTTTCCAAAATACAAGATTATCTCATTAGGCTTTAATGAACAAGAGAGTTTTCATTTACATTCGCCAGATATGATTTTAGTTAATTAAATTACGTACAATAAAGAAGGAAAGGTACTGGAAAGGGAAATAGATATATATATATATATACAGTAGATGCTTGGATAAAATAATTACTCCAAAACTTGCTTTCATTCATCTTCCATTAAAAATAAAAAATATTTCCTAATTTTAAGTGCAGTGCACCAAAAGTTGTAAATATTCCTGCATACAGTTATGCTGGGTTCAGAGTTAAAAATTGTTTGTATATAATTATCTCTGTTAATACTGTCGTTACAATATTCACTGAGTAGACTAGCTCTTACAGATCTGTAATGTGGACATTTAAACATTACATGGTAATTATCCTCATCATCGTTGAGGTTACATAGTGTACATTTGCTCGATTTATCTTTTACCCTAAAATTTTTATTCAGTCCATTTAGAAAAGCGTATTCTCCTTTTATGGAGATTATTATTAAATTCGACAAAAAATGTGAGGAACGACACCACGTGATGTAATGAATGTGCACAAATCATCAAAAAATCGAAACAAATGAGGGAAACAAAGATTTTAAAAGTAATTCTAACTATAACATTAACTAACATCTAACTTAAACATTACATGGTAATTATCCTCATCATCGTTGAGGTTACATAGTGTACATTTGCTCGATTTATCTTTTACCCTAAAATTTTTATTCAGTCCATTTAGAAAAGCGTATTCTCCTTTTATGGAGATTATTATTAAATTCGACAAAAAATGTGAGGAACGACACCACGTGATGTAATGAATGTGCACAAATCATCAAAAAATCGAAACAAATGAGGGAAACAAAGATTTTAAAAGTAATTCTAACTATATTAAGAGCTGCAGATAGGTTCATAAACACAGTTAAATCTAGGACAAGGATTAAAATTGAGCTCACGCTACTTTTCTTAGTGACCCCTTTATGATGAACTATGACAATATTCTCGGTAGCAAAGGTCTGATTATTTATCACAACCCTGTACATATGTATGTATATTACTCGTTAAATTGTAAACTCAAGATTTACAACAAAATTGCATTAGGAAATGTGCTTGTGCTATTAAGTGACTGGAGGTTTCTATGTAACAATGAACAAATAAAGGAAATTCCGATGGAAATATGATTGTTTTATTCATTCTGTTATGTAATTTTGTATCTAAAGATTGATGAGAACCAGGAATACATGTATTACCCACAGTATAGTAATTTAGAAACACTATTATTCTTTATTATCTTATGGAGTTTCCAAAATACAAGATTATCTCATTAGGCTTTAATGAACAAGAGAGTTTTCATTTACATTCGCCAGATATGATTTTAGTTAATTAAATTACGTACAATAAAGAAGGAAAGGTACTGGAAAGGGAAATAGATATATATATATATATACAGTAGATGCTTGGATAAAATAATTACTCCAAAACTTGCTTTCATTCATCTTCCATTAAAAATAAAAAATATTTCCTAATTTTAAGTGCAGTGCACCAAAAGTTGTAAATATTCCTGCATACAGTTATGCTGGGTTCAGAGTTAAAAATTGTTTGTATATAATTATCTCTGTTAATACTGTCGTTACAATATTCACTGAGTAGACTAGCTCTTACAGATCTGTAATGTGGACATTTAAACATTACATGGTAATTATCCTCATCATCGTTGAGGTTACATAGTGTACATTTGCTCGATTTATCTTTTACCCTAAAATTTTTATTCAGTCCATTTAGAAAAGCGTATTCTCCTTTTATGGAGATTATTATTAAATTCGACAAAAAATGTGAGGAACGACACCACGTGATGTAATGAATGTGCACAAATCATCAAAAAATCGAAACAAATGAGGGAAACAAAGATTTTAAAAGTAATTCTAACTATATTAAGAGCTGCAGATAGGTTCATAAACACAGTTAAATCTAGGACAAGGATTAAAATTGAGCTCACGCTACTTTTCTTAGTGACCCCTTTATGATGAACTATGACAATATTCTCGGTAGCAAAGGTCTGATTATTTATCACAACCCTGTACATATGTATGTATATTACTCGTTAAATTGTAAACTCAAGATTTACAACAAAATTGCATTAGGAAATGTGCTTACTATTATTCTTTATTATCTTATGGAGTTTCCAAAATACAAGATTATCTCATTAGGCTTTAATGAACAAGAGAGTTTTCAAAAAGTATAGACTAATTTGGCTTCACAAACAATAGCCTTACTGACTCAATAGTATAACTTACCTGACTGTGTGAGTTGTTTGGTTAAGGGCACCGTTGAGTGCTTTCGTGCTTTGTGAGTGTTTATGAAATAACCTGTACTCAGGCAAAAATATCCGGATAATGCAATAAAAATAATTTCTTTCCTTTTTTTAACAAAATATTAAAATTCTAAATTTAATAAATAATAATAATAATAATTTTATTCAGGTCGATTTTTGGCCAAAGCCTTTACAACCATTACGATTTATCTTCATTTACATTCGCCAGATATGATTTTAGTTAATTAAATTACGTACAATAAAGAAGGAAAGGTACTGGAAAGGGAAATAGATATATATATATATATACAGTAGATGCTTGGATAAAATAATTACTCCAAAACTTGCTTTCATTCATCTTCCATTAAAAATAAAAAATATTTCCTAATTTTAAGTGCAGTGCACCAAAAGTTGTAAATATTCCTGCATACAGTTATGCTGGGTTCAGAGTTAAAAATTGTTTGTATATAATTATCTCTGTTAATACTGTCGTTACAATATTCACTGAGTAGACTAGCTCTTACAGATCTGTAATGTGGACATTTAAACATTACATGGTAATTATCCTCATCATCGTTGAGGTTACATAGTGTACATTTGCTCGATTTATCTTTTACCCTAAAATTTTTATTCAGTCCATTTAGAAAAGCGTATTCTCCTTTTATGGAGATTATTATTAAATTCGACAAAAAATGTGAGGAACGACACCACGTGATGTAATGAATGTGCACAAATCATCAAAAAATCGAAACAAATGAGGGAAACAAAGATTTTAAAAGTAATTCTAACTATATTAAGAGCTGCAGATAGGTTCATAAACACAGTTAAATCTAGGACAAGGATTAAAATTGAGCTCACGCTACTTTTCTTAGTGACCCCTTTATGATGAACTATGACAATATTCTCGGTAGCAAAGGTCTGATTATTTATCACAACCCTGTACATATGTATGTATATTACTCGTTAAATTGTAAACTCAAGATTTACAACAAAATTGCATTAGGAAATGTGCTTGTGCTATTAAGTGACTGGAGGTTTCTATGTAACAATGAACAAATAAAGGAAATTCCGATGGAAATATGATTGTTTTATTCATTCTGTTATGTAATTTTGTATCTAAAGATTGATGAGAACCAGGAATACATGTATTACCCACAGTATAGTAATTTAGAAACACTATTATTCTTTATTATCTTATGGAGTTTCCAAAATACAAGATTATCTCATTAGGCTTTAATGAACAAGAGAGTTTTCAAAAAGTATAGACTAATTTGGCTTCACAAACAATAGCCTTACTGACTCAATAGTATAACTTACCTGACTGTGTGAGTTGTTTGGTTAAGGGCACCGTTGAGTGCTTTCGTGCTTTGTGAGTGTTTATGAAATAACCTGTACTCAGGCAAAAATATCCGGATAATGCAATAAAAATAATTTCTTTCCTTTTTTTAACAAAATATTAAAATTCTAAATTTAATAAATAATAATAATAATAATTTTATTCAGGTCGATTTTTGGCCAAAGCCTTTACAACCATTACGATTTATCTTCATTTACATTCGCCAGATATGATTTTAGTTAATTAAATTACCTACAATAAAGAAGGAAAGGTACTGGAAAGGGAAATAGATATATATATATATATACAGTAGATGCTTGGATAAAATAATTACTCCAAAACTTGCTTTCATTCATCTTCCATTAAAAATAAAAAATATTTCCTAATTTTAAGTGCAGTGCACCAAAAGTTGTAAATATTCCTGCATACAGTTATGCTGGGTTCAGAGTTAAAAATTGTTTGTATATAATTATCTCTGTTAATACTGTCGTTACAATATTCACTGAGTAGACTAGCTCTTACAGATCTGTAATGTGGACATTTAAACATTACATGGTAATTATCCTCATCATCGTTGAGGTTACATAGTGTACATTTGCTCGATTTATCTTTTACCCTAAAATTTTTATTCAGTCCATTTAGAAAAGCGTATTCTCCTTTTATGGAGATGTGTGGAATTCCTGTTCTTAAGTTTTGTATGAGTTTGACTTCGTTCCACCTGAGTCCTATGTTGTAGAATTCACTGAGTCCGATCTTTGTTTTTATTTGGGAGTAGTGTTTCATCGTTCTCTCTTCTACCAGCTTTCGCACATCTTCGTTTACTAACCACTGATTGTAAGTTCCGATAATTCTAGAATAATTTGCCTTCAGGAAGTCAATGCTGATTTGGTCATATTCTTGTTGCAGTCCAGCTTCTGTAAAAACGCATTCAACCCTTTTCCACCAGTTGTATGTTTCCCTTGTTCCGTTCACGCGCTGTTCACGGAGGGCAATGTAACTTAGAGTTGTGTCGGGTTTTGTTAGTAGTCTCCAAATGAATTGCATAGTAGCTTTAAAAAAGGCGGATTTTATGTTGGGAGTGTCTGTTTCCAGTCGAAGTATATAGTCCGGTGTGAGATTGCTTGCATTTAATAGTCTTCGAAGAAATCTGGTTTGAAAACTTTCAATTTCATCTAGGTATTCTAATGCTCAAATGGGTGAGCAATACAACAGTATTGAATTCACTAAGGAATCAAACAGCTTAGTACATCCCTTGATGTTAGATATGCGGCTCTTATATATCAGTTGTGCTTGCGCTGCTTTAGCTTTTCCCACGAAGTGATCTTTTGCCAGCGTAAATTTCCCATTGTATTTAAGAGGAACTCCAAGATATGTGTAGCTATTCACCAAGTCAATTACTTCGTTACCCCAGTAAAATCTTTCGGTCTTCCTTATATGGTGACCTCTTCTGAAGACAACTATTTTGGTTTTCCCAAGATTAACCTTAAGATAATTTGCTTGAAAGAATTCTCGCAATAAATTAATTTGTTTTTGCAGTTCTCCGACAGTTGTGGCCATGAGAATTATGTCGTCGGCAAATAGAAGGATGAGAATTTCGGTGGTGAGAAGTTTAATACCGGTTATTTTGCTGCGTTGTAGTATTTCTACAATTTCATCTATGTAATTATTGAATAACGTCGGCGACAGAGTTTCACCCTGCAGGACTCCAGTTTGTATTTGTATGTAGTCAGTGAACCCGTCTTCTGTTCTTATTTTTGTTTTTGCTAGTTCATAGAGCTCTTTAATTCTACGTAGACATGTTCCCTTAATACCTATGTTCTCCAGTCTTTCCCACAGTTTATTATGATTGATTGAGTCGAAAGCTTGCGACAGATCTACAAAGAGAGCGTAGAGTCTCTGTCCTTTAACTGATAGTCGCTTGGAAATCGCACATGACATTGTGAATACATGGTCAGGACAGCTTCTGCCTTTTCTATACGCGGCTTGATTTTCTGACAAGAGTCCATTCAGTCTGCAGAATAAATTGATCCTACAAGAAAGTACACTTTTGAAAAGTTTTGTCACTGTGTTAAGAAGGCTAATAGGTCTATAATTCTTGCAGCTATTTATGTCTTCCTTCTTATGCATTGGGACCGTTATGATTTGGCCCCAGTATTCCGGGATTCCCCGATAAAACAAATTGTTTAGCGCCTCGGCAAGTCCGTCAATGCATAAATCATCCATAAATTTAAAGGCTTCGTTTGGGATCCCGTCCGTACCGACCGCTTTTCCATTGGCGAGGGATTTAATGGCATACTTCAGTTCGGTTCCCGTAATGTTCCTGTCTAGGGCTGGTTCCGTGGCCGTTTGAGTGGATAGAGTATGAGAAGTGAAGTCTGCAGTTTTTTCAAAAATTGTTCTGAAGTAACGTTCCCATTCCGTTTGCGTAATTGAATTATTCACTACTTTGTATTTGCTTGGTCGCAGGTTCCAATGGCTTTCCAAAAATCGGAGGAGTTTTTACTTGAGTTAATACTGTGCTTAATTCTTTCATAGTAGATCTTTTACTTCACATGACATAGCTTTGTGTGCTCTGACTTTTTGATATGGTAGGTATTCAATTTTGTTCTAAAGAAATTGTCCTCTCCTTTTCCTTTCGATTTCCTTATTGCTCGCAATGCCTTGTTTACTTCGTATTTGCTTCTGCGGCACTCAGTGTCAAACCATTTTGCATTTCCCATAACCCTGTCGTGCTTTCCCTAGCATGCCATTCCTGGCGTTTTAGCTGCCTTCCAGATACATTCCCTTATTTTTTCAATGTTGCATTCTTGATTGTTGTTGCCAGCAGCGCGCTCAGATTGTCTCGAAATAAAATTCCGTTTTCCGGTTTCCAGTGGATTTTTTCACACTTAGTTTTGATCGTTGCGCCATTTGTGCCTCTAAACTGTGTACTGAGAGTTACTTTTATAGCCATGTGGTCCGATATTTCAGTGGGAAGAACTTCTAGATCTGTTATAATATCTGTTGATGATTTTGTAATACATAGGTCAATTAGGCTAGCACAATGTTTATTAATAAACGTGTATTCCCCTTGATTATCTGATTTTGTACTTCCATTAACCACTGTAAGATTATTTTCCAATAGTTTTTGACGGAGTAGTTTACTAGAGCATCACCCCGTGGGATATTTTAGGCCCGTGCCCGCCCGTGGCTCGTAACGTTTTACCCGTACCCGCCCGGCCCGAAATTAATGTTTATCAGAAAAGCCCGGCCCGGCCCGCAAAATTAAAAAAAGCCCGTAGCCCGCCCGCAAATACCATACATCTTAAACACTGAAAAACTGTATTTTAAAATATTGGTGTTCTTGACTGTTACATAAAGTCGTTAAACTACCTTGTTTATTAAGAAGGCAATACAAAAGCTTATGCTGCTATTTCGGCTTTGGTAAGCACTTCTGGTGGCGTTCTTGAATTTATTACAATGTTAACTTCTGGATTCTATATACTTGAACTACTAGCAGGATTCATCTTCTATACTAAATGGAATTTTCCACAGAAATGAAGAGCGAAGTGAAACTTACTAAATAACAAAGGCAGGTATGCAAGAAAGCTTTTCTTGAGACAGACGGGCACGGGCCGTAAAATATCCCACGGGGTGATGCTCTATCGTACACCAAGCCTTAGTTTGGTTGAAAGCTAAAATTGCAAACGTCTGAAATTCGTTCAAGTCATTCAAGTCTATGTACATTCACAACCGCTGCTCCTGCATTCACAACTAATGGAATTTCTCACGGGCTTTTACGGGCTTTCACGGTCTTTTTTAACCGCGATGAAAAGACCGTACCCGCCCGTAACCCGTCAAACGTAATAATTTTTACCCGTACCCGCTCGAAGCCCGTGCGGGCCGGGCTTTTTGCGGGCTTACCCGTAAATTTTAACCGCCCGAGATGCTCTATAGTTTACCTCGCGAGTTCACAAATTTATCTTTGCTTTCTCTTTCATTATTTAAATTTTGACCCCTGCATCCCTCATTGTATAAGCCAATTTGAGCATTCATGTCACCTATTATGATTACATTTTCTATCTTATAGCTATGAAATTTGTCTATCATTATACTTATTTCGTTGTCGTATTTCAATTTCGGTGGTATGTAAACAAACATTGCAGCAAAACCCACCAAATCACATTTAGCTTTCACTGTACAGAAAAAATTGCATTGATCCTCAATCGTAATTTCTAAGCCTTTTTTCCAGCCAAAAATAATTCCACCACTTGTCCTCCCTCTACTTTCTCTTCCCCAAATGCAGTGAGTATCTAATTTATCATTAAATTTACAGGTAACTTCATTCGCTTTTATCTCATCACTAATCCAGGTTTCAACTAAACAAAAAACATCATCGTTATTTTTTAAAATTTCTTGAATCTTCTCCATTATATTTTTTCTAAGCCTCTGCAGTTACAGAAGTTCAAGCTGTTTACATATTTCGTAGTTGGTTGTGAGGGCTGGCCAATATCTCAATTAGGTTGGTGCATTCCATCCAGACTGTGGTAAGCATCTGTGTTGAAACGTACTTGTTTCTTGCTACGGTTAGCCTTTGCTTCTTGTTGCCATCGGCTGGGGATGTCCTTGTCAATAAATATTTTCAAGTTCTTGTTGCGGAGCATCATCTTTTTTGAGAAAACGAGATCTCTTTCTGATCTTCTGACAAAGCTTACTTGTATCTTTCTGTTCCAGTTTTCTGATTTCTTTCCTAATCTTCGTACTGTATCCACATCAGTGCTTGATATTTCCAAATTTTCCGTGAAGAGTTTAGTTACCCTTTGCCTGAGAATTCCGGAGTTTTCCTCGTCTGTTTCTTCTATTCCACTGATGATTAAATTGTTCCTTCTTATTTCAGCCGTTAGCATATCATTTTCGTGTCTCAACACCTCGATTTCTTCCTGTAGCTTACTGCACTTGTCATGGAGCTCATTTAACCCTTGCATAAAATAATTCATGTTCCTTTGTGTGACTGCATTTTGGCTTACTATATGTCGCAGGAGGGTTTTCTCGTCAGCGGTTTCTACATCGATCTCTGGAGCAATCTCCATTTGATAGGCTGGCGTATGTGCGTCATTTGCGTGTTGCTCTCTTCTGAATCTAATTCTTGAGGTCTCTTGGAATCCGGCATTGTTGCTGGACCTTTTTACTCCCCTCCCTTGTTGGCCATTGCTCGTGTTTATTTAGCGGAACCCCCAGGTCGGATATTCATTTAGGTCGCATGAAGGATTTGAATTTCCAGGTTGACGTAATTGCCGCTCCATCATATTGTTGTGTGATTGCTCTGTAAAAGTCATTCTTTTAGCTTGCTTTTAGTTCAAGTGGCAGGTTCCCGATTCTAGTTATTATAGTATTCAAGGTAGTTATCTTTGTGTGGCTGCCCAGCCAGCTTTAGGCAATGCAATGCAGTTTGAAGCGGTGCATGTAGGTCAAGCTGCTGGGCTGTTAAATGTTGCCTATTTGAGGGAAAGATATATACTTTCAAGCTACTATGCTGTATTTTCCAAGCTGTTTTGTAGGTACATACACTGCACTGGAGTATTACTGTACCCTATCTCTTCCTTATCGCAAGGGCCGTGAACTGATAGTAACTTTGCTTATATTCCCAGTTTTTTTCTACCCCTTTGAATTTCTCAAATTAGTAAAAAATGAAAAATAATTCGGCACTAATTTTTAGACGGGATGAATCACAACTAAAAAACCTTCAGGTTTGTATTAGAGTCAGTCTTTAAAATCACTTTTAACGGAGCCGGAAAAAAACAACGTCCTTCTTGCTTGAACTATCCTAAAAATTTAATAAATAGTGTGAATTGAAAAACAAGAGTAGGAGAAAGACCATTCTCAAGAGTACTCTGCTTCAAGAGCAGACTCAACAAGACTCAGTTTGAACAGGAAATCAGATCTGAACTTATGAGGTTAAAATCCTTACTTTATATAGATTCTTACTTCTTTAATTTGTTTGGTGACATTTCCTAAAAATCTTCCAATCGCCAAATTTATATTGACAGTGATGACCTTGCTTTATTGTTATTTCAGACTAAAGTCCTACAAATCCTTCAAATAGTAACATGGGTTTTTACCTGTGCTGGGTATTATATAATACCTGGGTCTAAAAACCCGGATGCCATTAGTACGAAGATAATCTGACTCCCAACAAGCATTAAAACATATTGCAGCAGTGAAAATCACGAATTGTTTAATATTTATGAATATCGGGCATTGTATTATCCGGTTCCAGTACCCGCCGGATACATAACATACTAGAGACTTGTACAATGAATACAGGTAAATTGAGATTACTGATTTATACGTAAAGTAGATGTCAGTTCTTCTATTTGTAAATTATCATGAATTTGGAGAACATTGACATAACTTTAAAGTATCTGAATGGTCAGACACTTTACGTTAATGTATAGGTATTTCCCTGATGTGCACCCGCACCTTATGAGTTTTACCAAAAAGATTTGTTTTTGTACCTGTACCCATACCTGTACATAAAATCTATCTATCGATTGAACCTGAACCTGTACCCAAACCGAATGGGTACAACAGGTCTGCACTTAAAACGCACCTGTACCCAAATACCCGGGTAAAACCGTTACCCTTGAGGAGGACTACTTCTAATCGTTGGCTCTTTATTCTGTGTTAAGCCGTCACAAATGCGGTGGATTGTTGAATTTCATTTTAGTAATAATAGCTATTACTTCTTTTATTATTAAAATTAAACTTCTGTAATTAATACAGAAGTTCTTACGTTTCCAGATTTCAGATTACGGAACCAAGATATTAGCATAACTAGAAAACATCCACCCCAACAAGAGTTTAGGTAACTAATTTGATCAGCATGATCATTTTTAGGTAAAAAATGTCCAGAAACTTAGATTTTATCACCTATTAGTAAACTCCCATCCCACAGAAACAATTTATGAACATATGATTGGGCGTATCTCGAATCGACGTTCATCTTTAGTTTTAATTGCTTGATTGTAATGTGGATGGTTCTTAAATATGAGAACTCGGCTTCCAGTTGTTATAATGTTAACCTTGCAGCGGGTCCTAAGCTTATAAACACATGTACATATGTACATATACGAAGAAAACCTCAATGTAAGGCAAAAAGGGAATCAGACAAGAACTTGCGTGCATAACAGGCCTTTATTAACACTATTAGCTCCAAAATCTATATTGCAGTAAAGTTACAGTAATAAATTTAACGTGTCCTGCCATTTATATGAAAATTATTTCAGTTTTAAATAGCTGCAATTAAATATTTAAAAACTTATAAATTAATACAAATTGCCGAGTCGGGGTTGGTAAAACGGTTCGAACGACGTATTGCACGTGTTTCTACGGTAAGGGCTTCAAAAAATCCCAAAGATGATCCGAAATAATAGGACAAAATAGAGTTTTTTCTAAATCTCGCTGTCGAAATTTCGAAACCCCGAATATTGAAATCAAAATTAGATTTTTTTATAAAACTGTCAAAACAATGCAAAAAATTAATAGCTAAAAATCTTTAAAAAAAAGTTGCTTTTGTGCCCTCGAAAGTTGAAAACAAGTTTTCTTGTAGATGCTGTCAGAATAAAACCCAATAGTTTATTGAAAATTATGAAAACTCTTGAAATGACGAAAAGCAACGCCACGATTGATAATTTCTTCTTGAATGCTCTTTCAATAGTATTAATAATTTCCAACTTACATTTCAAAATTGATAAATTCAGTATTCATTGCAAACCAACTTTTCCACAGCTATTTCTGCATCAGCTACAATAATATCGTGGCGTTGATTTTCGTCATTTCAAGAGTTTTAATAATTTTCAATAAACTATTGGGTTTTATTCTGACAGCATCTACCAGAAAACTTGTTTTCAACTTTTGAGGGCACAAAAGCAACTTCTCTTTTTAAGCTTTTTTTAGCTATTAATTTATTTCGACCTTTTGGACTTATAAAACTATCGCTTAGATTAGTAGGAATCAAGTATCAGACAATAATGATGTTTGCGAGTGAAATACATGCACGCTATTGTTGGCTAATTTTTGGAGATTTTGTTTACGTGGACGTGAAACATTCAAACTTTGCTTACAAAAATTGATTATTTACTTGATTTTCAACCACGAAAGGGCTAAAACTTTTTGAACCATCCAGAGAGCGCTATCAATGCATGATAGCTACAACATTTTAATTCATGTCGGATATGTCTTAATGAACCCCAAAGTTAATCTTATACTGTACTTACTCTCATCCCAAAGTTAGAATTTAATCGTTTTGGTTAAAAGTTGATGACTGATCATATATTAGTCACACTTAGTTATTTCCAACAAATCTGGAAAGGTGTCATTAGAGTCTAATGATATCTTTCGAATTCGAAAATTGATCCCGTTGGAACCCAACTTGGAACTTTACAAGATTATATTTGACTAACAAGAATCTGTTTAAAATTTGTCCAGGCGGAAACAGATTTTTGAGCTATTATTTTTCGAAATATATTTCTGAAAGGGACGACCAAGAAAAAAGTCAAGATCGGATTTTTTTTCCGGATCTTTATTCCTGGATATTATTTTCTTCAAACTTGTCAAAAAAAGAACTCAAACTCAAAACTTGCAAACTGGAAACTGCTTACAACACAGTGCCAAATATTATTATAGCAAAAATTTGAAATTTGAGTCAATAGATTGAAACTGTTTTATCTACCACCTTTTCCAAAATATATAATTTCTTCTCGCCTCAATTCTCATAACGAGTTAAAACGTTGGGAATACCTACCTCTCCTAACCAAGCTCATCTCAAAAACGTAAACAACGCTTCTTTGAATAGGATTTGATAATAATATTATCACTGCTATGAGCAAGGTTAATTAAAAAATTAATGAAATAAATACAACAAAATCCCAGTTCAGAGCATTTTAAGGAAACCAATTTAACATAAACTAATAGCTAAAAAAGCTTAAAAAAAGAAGTTGCTTTTGCGCCCTCAAAAGCTGAAAACAAGTTTTCTGGTAGATGCTCTCAGAATAAATCCCACTAGTTTATTGAAAGTGATGAAAATTTTTGAAATGACGAAAAGCAACGCCACGATGGATAATTTCTCCTTGAGTACTCTTTCGATAGTATTAATAATTAACAATTTCCAACTTACATCTCAAAATTGATAAATTCAGTATTCATTGCAAACCAACTTTTTCACAGCTATTTCTGCATTAGTGACAATAATGTCGTGGCGTTGCTTTTCGTCATTTCAAGATTTTTCATCACTTTCAATAAACTAGTGGGATTTATTCTGAGAGCATCTACCAGAAAACTTGTTTTCAGCTTTTGAGGGCGCAAAAGCAACTTCTATTTTTAAGCTTTTTTAGCTATTAGTTTATTTCGACCTTTTGGACTTGTAAAACTATTGCCTAGCCTAGTAGAAAGATTTCAGACAATAATGATTTTTGCCAGTGAAGTACATGCACGTAATTGTTGGCTAATTTTTGTTTACGCGGAACATTCAAACTTGGCTTACAAAAATTGATTATTTACTTGATTTTTAACCACAAAAGGGCTAAAACCTTTTAAACCATCCAGAGCGCTTTAATGTATGATAGCTACATCATTTTAATTAATATCGGACATGTGTTAATGGACCCCAAAGTTAATCTTATACTTTACTTACTCTCTTACCCAAAGTTAGAATTTAATCATGGTGGTTAAAAGATCACTGATTGTATTAGCACACTGTACTAAATATTCAAAGGCGTAGACAAAAAAAGTTAATTTATTCGAATTAACCATTTGGTAACTTGTTTAGCATTGCGGTATTTCATTTCTGTTTTTTCTTTTTTTGTACTCTAAAACGGCATTATTTTTCGTTGACTTGGACAGGACTAAGTTGTGTTAACACTTGGTTACTATAATTTAAACCTGCCCAAGTAAACAAAAAAGAATAGCGATTCATTGTTTTCTTGCATTCGTGCAAAATTTAAACCTTAAAAAATTTAATTACAAATTTTTAAGAATATTATTCTTAAAAATAAAAATCGACTTTTTTTTTTTTTGCACGAATGAAAGAAAAAAAGAACTGGTATGCTCAACATGTCATGTACATAAGTGACCGGTAATCCAACTTAAGGATTCAACTAATATTTAAGGGGTGATCCCTTAAAGATCACAGTACCAAAATTTTATAGCAACATCCTAGTTATGAAAAGCGTCTTACGATAAAATTTCATGCATTTCTGATTAGTGGAACACCTTCAAATATTTTCCAACGTTAAATGAACGGTCACCATGCAACTTAAATTCGTCATTTGCCTCCAATTTTTGTTTATTTTTGCGAAGGGCTCCTAAAATTTAAGGGTTACGCGAACATAAATATTCATGGAGGTTCGCAATGATCTCCCATTGACTTTAAGCTCTTGATAGTGGAATTACATCAAGTTGGTCAGGAGATATCAGGAAAAGACACTTTTTGAGGTATGGGTGAAAGCATAGAGGTTGCTTTTTTAGGGATTCTGGACAGACTTGGGCATGCACATAGACCTGGGCACGTAGCCTTTAAAAGCAACTTCTCAAAAAAGTAAATATTTTAACAAAGGCTTGTTCAGGACAGTGCTAATTTGTGACGACACCAATTCACCACAGTGTTATCTTTTCGTCCAATTTATACGCAATTTGTTCTTTTGAGATTAAAAAAATAAGAACAAATAGCCAGTGAAAAGGTTTTGATCAGATGTTTAATTTTTACAAAAGTAAACATTTTGTAACTGAAAAATTTTCTTCTGAGGTGTAGTTTGACGCTCGATGATGGAAAATTGTTTGTGCTTCATATATGTACGGTCTGAAGTTTCCTTAGTTCAGAACCGTTGGCATGACGGGTAAAAACTGGTAGTCATTTATAGAGGTAGTGGTAGGTAGTAGAATCGTTAAGCTATGTGAAATTATATTAGAGGTAGAGTAGGAGTAAAAATCCTTATAAATTAATGGCCTAGGAATGGAGTTTGTGGCTATTAAATTTTCGCGCTCTACTCTTAAGATCAGCGCGCAAGATTTAGACATACAGTAAGTCTCCACGGCTGGGCTTGATTTGTAAGTGATTAAGCCTCCACACTCACACTACAACCTCTCCAAGTAATTTCTCCTGTGAAGCACAGGGCTGCTGCTAGTTTTAACAAATAGTTGTAGAGTTTGATTCCAATTACATTTTTATGAAATTACATTACAGCCATATAGAGCCCCTTGTGCCCACGCCTTACACACTTGCGTAAATAGTTCTTTACTGCAGTAATATAAATATAAAGAAAGAATCCGTTACTCATGATTACTGCGACTACAATAAAAATACAAAAAATTCAAAATGAAAGATATTCCAACGTATTCTGTGGAACAACTGTGGAGCGTACAAGGGACAACTGAATTAATTTGTTTGAGTGGGTATCCTAGCTAAACGCATAAAGAGCTAAACGTATAACAGCTAAACGCATAGAGTTATACGCATAATCAGCTAAACGTATAAGGTATCTAAACATATAATCGTCTATACGTATAAGGTATCTAAACATATAATCGTCTATACGTATAAGGTATCTAAACATATAATCGTCTATACGTATAAGGTATCTAAACATATAATTAATCGTCTAAACGTATAGGCTTTAAAAACGTATAATCGGCCAAACGTATAAGGTATTTAAAAGCATTTACATGTACATTTAATACATGTCCTTGCAAGACCTTCGTCGCTAAAGAGACCAAATTGTCTCATGCATGTAATTTCAATAAAAGGAAAATAGTCTACGTATAGGCAACGAGTACAGGTAAACCCCACGCAAATAGTTTGAATCCCACTGTTTATCAGGAGCCGTTGATGACTCCGTAAAAATCAGTATTTACGCCAGTTAATCCAGGGGTGGATTAATAAAATAATTTTTACCCTGGCCCTACCCCCAAAATGGATTTGTGGGCCTTTGCATTTCCAGGAATGTAATCTGAGCGCCTTAGTCAACATTTTTGTTACCCTGGCCCCTAAATGTTTTACAGGGTGGGCCACCCCGTAAATCCACCCTTGAATTTTTCTAGAACTCAAAATTAACATGTTTGCTGGAAATCTTGTAGGATTTCCGCTGAAATGCTGTAAAGTTTAGTTAGTAAGTAAAATTGAATATAAAAAAATTAAACCATGCGTTACATTTTTGGCTCCGGTGACCTCATTGAAGCAGGATAATAAATAAATAAGATCATCATTACTCACTTAATTCTTGTAGCTTACAATCAAAATAGGTGTTTTGCAGAGCTTTATATTTGCAAAATCAGGTGTCAAAAACGTTTTGCAAAGGGAATTCAAAATTATCCTTATAAATTACCCGCCTAGGCATGGAGTTTGTGGCTATTAAAATTTCGCGCTCTACTCTTAAGATCAGCGCGCAAGATTTAGGCATACAGTAAGTCTCCACGACTGGGCTTGATTCCTGAGACATTTATAGCCTCTACACTCAAACTCACGCTACCATCTATCCAAGTAATTGTCCCTGTGAAGCACAGGGCTGCTACTAGTATTTGTTATTATCCTAAAACTGTTTGAAAAAAATAATTTTGGCGCTTGGTTCTAGAAAATTTCAATGACAGTTTGCACATATATTAGACTGATACCTAAATACTTAGACCTAGATCCCTGTAATTGTATTGTATTTTGAGACGCCAGCATGCGGTAAGGTAAAAATTTTGTCCAAAATTAAGGTTGTAGGATCTGAAATGTTTGACTTGAAGTATTTGAGTTGCGGGTATTTTCGGAAAATCTGGAAATTTTTTATTATTCGACCAGTATTTTTTCCATTATATAGAATTTTAGCCAATATGTGCTAAACATGTTCTTTCCATAATTATGTATCAAATTACTAGTACACTGAATGTAAAAAAATTATTGCAAATGGTGAGTTCGAGGATTAATAAAATTGTCGACAGTGAGTCCATGAAGACGTGTATGCTCAACACGTGGTACTCTTCTGGACTCAAATGCATACGAAATACATAATGGACTGAGATTTTTGCTAGGACTGAGACTGATAGGGACTAGCGCATGGTTACTACACGACTGACAAGGTAAGATTTTGGGATGGTACAAGCCGATTCAAAAAAAGCATAGCACATGTTTTAGTACTCACCTAGTATGTTTCAAAACTCATGTAACTCGAGTGCATTTTGCCCCGTTCTCCTAGGACACGTCACCAAAGTTTCAAAATTTAAAACGATACCACAGGGGTGGACCTGTCTTTTTAAAAAAAGTTAATGTTAAATCCCATAAGGATTTTGAGTTTTTGAAAGTCGATGAAATTTTGATTTTCGCTATTTCAATGAAAATCAAGTTTTTACGTACACATTTATATATCCTTCAACAAAATTCCCCCAAAAGTAATCCCTCCATCATGGCGCATCTGTATGCATGTTGTCGATACGATATATTCACATATATTAACATTAACTCTTTTTGAAAAGACAGGTCCCCCCACCTGTGGTATCGTTTTAAATTTTGAAACTTTGGTGACGTGTCCTAGGAGAACGGGGCAAAATGCACTCGAGTTACATGAGTTTTGAAACATACTAGGTGAGTACTAAAACATGTGCTATGCTTTTTTTGAATCGGCTTGTACCATCCCAAAATCTTACCTTGTGAGTGGACTGACAGAATGTTAGAATGCTACTTACTTGGGACTATTAGAGTTAGAGGACTTGCCTGTACACATTGCCTGTACATACTTAGACTATTATTATTAAATATTAGTATATATTCCTTTTATTTAAATTACATGTAGACATGAGTTTAATATACAATAGACAATTTGATCCCTTTAACGACGATGCTGCTGCAAAGGAATGTGTTGAACGCTAAATATTGTTTTTATCCCTGAATTAAAGTACTAGCCTTATTCAAACGAATGTCAATATATACATGTACATTATTATACATTTTGCTACCTTATGCGTTTAGATACCCTATACGTATAGGTGATTATGCGCTTAGATACCCTATACGTTTAGACGATTATGCGTTTAGATACCTTATACGTATCGATGATTATACGTTTGGATACCTTATACGTTTAGCTGATTATGCGTATTGAGCTTATACGTTTAGCTTTTATGCGTTTAGAGGTGTAATCGTTCGAGTGATGGAATGATTCGGAATTTTCTGAAATTCTCCAGCAAGTAACATCTGTCATCTTGAGCATTCTATTAACTCAGATTACTGTGGGAAGACTTTCTTTGCATTACTTTTCATGCTAAACGATACCGAGATCAACTATCGGAGGAATCCTTGCAAAACGTGGTGTTTGTTTGAGTAAACAGTTTAAATGACATGGTCGAATAACTTAAAAAATGAAACAAATAATAAATTTAAGAACATAATATAATAAATTTTTTTTTAATTTTAATTTTTAATTTTACATGGAATCGGAATTGAAATCGGAATTATTTCAAATTATTCCAATTAATTGGTTTCGGAGTTCAAAATTAATTATTTGGATACATCAGAATCTAAATCGAAATTAAATTTAAGCAGGTATTGTAATTATGGGAATCGACATTTTTATTTCATCCCTGACAGTAGCAGTAGAGGAAATATGTACATATATAGAAGTCGTAATGACTAGTAGACCAATAGAGTCACTTTACTTGAGAAAATGCGATAGAGTAGAGTAGAATACGTCACTAAAACGCCCATAACTACCCAAAACTAGCTCTTAGATGAAATCCGTTAAAAGGTTGCCAGAATTTTATGTTCAAATCATTAAGATTTTAATATACTAGCTTCATTTGCTATTTTTAGTGAAAATTTAATATTTAAATTCAACAAAACAAGGCAGGATCTATACCACGCCTGCTTATATGAGCTAACGGAAAAAAATTACGTTAGCAAGGTGAAAGTTGATTCAATTCCACAGTTGTACTTCAATGGAAATTAAAATTATGTACTTTCACCTGTGGGCATTATAATTTATTAAAACGTATTATTATTAAAACATTTCCCCGCTCGTGAACCTTTCCACCATATCATAGCACCATTTGGGTTGATCCATAATGCCATAGAAGCAGAGCTGCGCTCAAGTACAAGTATTACTTGACACGTACCAAGTCGGGTCAAGTTCGGGTCAAGTTCGGGTTGAGCTTTTAAATGTACGTGATAAATAGGGTCAGGTACAAGTAAAAGGGGAATCCGAACTTGGTAATTCAAGTCGGGTAAATTGCAAGTGCAGGTTGAGAAATTATACTTGCATCAAATTATCTTGCAAGTGCGAATCTGAGCTCATAGAATACCTGCACCCGAACGTGTAAATGCAAGTATTATTTCAAGTATTTTGATTCTCAATAAAACGATTTTTCAAATACCCCACCGGTTCAGTCATACTTTTTCCCGAGAACGAGCTGCTTTCGCGCTCATAATGAAAACGTTACGGACTCGTTAAGCATACGCATTACTCCGCAATGTTTGGAGGATAAGGACTAGACGAGGGTTCCGTTTGCTTTCGGATTCACACTTCATAGTACACGGGTATTGTAAGTACATTTATTTTTTTATATACAAATGAGTTCTCGTGCTCAGAAATAATATTATAAAATTAACAGAAAATGGTCATTCTGCAAAACCGGAGATTGAGAGGAAATTCAATTCTACAATTGCCCATCAAGATTTTACATATAATGGGAGTAGAGAATCTTTATGAATTTAATTACTGAAATTAAGTACTTATAATTTTTAATTATTGGATTTTTTATAAATGGTGTTCGCTTCTTCAAATATCGTATGTTAATGTTATCAGACACTGTTCGTACTTGTCTTTGCATAAAGGGGTGGTTGAAATTTAAGAAATGCGACGATTATCTCAAGCTGAGAGCTACTGCGGTAGTACAAAGAATACTGGGGGGTGCGTAATAATAGCTGCAGCAATCAGTTTGTTTGTAATTATGTAGAATAAGTATGACCACCTCACTATAACTTCTTAACATCAATCTTTTGTTTTATTAAAATATTCACCACAATTTGTTTCGTAAAATGTAATTTTCGTTGTGTTGCAGAAATTATTGTATGAAGTTTTATATTTTAAAAAATTACTTGCAATACTTGAAATTCAAGTTCGGGTTCAAGTTCAGGTTCAAGTTCGGGTTACACAATTTTGGAACCGAATTGCAGGTATTATTTCAAGTTCAGGTAGCTCAAAAATACTTGGTTAAAATTACTTGAATGGTCAAATACTTGACAAGATTCAAAATACCAAGTTCGTGTCCATGCAAATTAATACTTGCTAGTTCAAGTGCAGGTCAAGTTCAAGCTCGGATCCTCAATTTACTTGACCCGAACGCAGCTCTGCATAGAAGCCAGCGTTCCCCAACATAACGTACTGGAGGTTACCACTTGATTTGACATAGCCCGCCACATCTCCATCCACTCTCCAAATCTTCCGCCCTGCCTTCTGAAACCCCTCCTTCCCTTTCCAATTCAAGCCGTTCACGGTTCTCTCTTGACCAAGTCGGGGCACGAAAAAATCGAATTGGGGTGAGTAAATCAAGACATTTATTCCTTTGTCCAATAGCTTCTCCAAGGGTTCCACATCAGTATGCGTCGCGTCTGAAAAAAAGTCTTTAAAAACGTTTTGATTGAATATCTCGAATTTGTGAAGTCCAACATGGAGATAATTATGAACTTCATTGGAATCAATGAATTTCGCAAAGCGGGAGAGTCCCTCTGGAGTCTCGGATTGTAAAAAACTATGAACATCTGTGAACCCTGTCATCTTGTTAGTCATGCATGGCATCGGGACCGAAATGAATCTTTAAACTTTTCTGATGAAAATAAAATAAACAGTTTGTTTAAGTTTAAATACACGAATGTGCGTCCATTCCAGCGTCGTTTAAAAAGCATAAAGCTTAAAAAGCACTCACTGCAGCCGCATCCGTTTGTTTGTCAATCAATATGTATTGTATTGTGTCAAGGTTCTAGAAGACGCTAGAAATTGACTGTTTGTTGCGCGTTAGAGTTCTATAGCAAATAAGTAACATGGGAATTCGAATTAACTTGATCCAGGTCGAATTATCTTAAAATCTTCCAGTTTTATTCTTCATTCAATTCATTAGTGAGCATGGATAAAATCCATCATCTCAGAAAGTGTATTAATGGTCAACGTTGATTGAATTATGATATTATTTTTAGCTCAATCAAAATTGCAAGACGTCGAATGAAAGTTTTTTGACCTTGAATATTCTCTGCGTAATATTTGTCTCCCGTATTCTTCCTGAACGGTTCCATATTACTTATTAAGGATAAGGCGTTAAACTTATTAAGGCGTTTCCGTTGCAAATAATCAAGGTTATAACATGTCGTGTAGCACAGGGCGACAGTGATTGTGCCTAAAATTGTTGGGTGAAAATAGGATGAGGCTCAAAACATCCTGAACGTTTGTGCAAAGAAACACATTAAATAAACTACAAGGTTGTGTACGAATGATTCTTGAACTGTTAAAACACAACAAACAAATCATTAATTTAATTCTCGGAGGGATATATATAGACACCTGTAAAATAATTCAATAAATAAAACAAGTTTTTTCTATCCAATAAAGCAGATTGCTACAAAACATTCACAAACTAACACAGACTTGTAAAAAAACAGTCATTTTTCCGTTTGCCCAAGAGACTTATGTGTCAAGTAGTTGTCATTGAGCAGGGACACAAAAACAATGTCAGCCACTCTGATCGCAGTATCTTGTTTTAACGGCACTATTGCGTGCATTGCTCAAAGGATTGTTGAAAGCTCCAGGACTCCGACAATAACATCCACACGCACCAGTGATTAATTATACATATGTACATACATTACATATCCTGTATGCAGAGTGTATAGAGTCAGAGCGAGGAATTTAAAAAAAAAGTAATTTTAATACAGTAGCGTTTATAACATTATATGCCTTGTCTGACTCTGAGGATATTATTCACATGAATAGAGATCTGTGTAATTACGTAGACAGGAATATCCAAAATCACGAAACATGTACATATGTACACCCTGGTCATTGGAAAATTGCGTGTGTCTGAGAAATAATTTAAAACCTAATATTTATGATACTTTTAGTGTCTAAAATCCCAAGGGATAATTTTCATTGCTGTTGGTGTACAAATGTTCCAGTTTTTTAACTGTCACTTCTGGAGCGTGAAATCATGATATGAGAAATTTGATAGGCCATAGGATAAATTTCAAGTTGCAAAATATGAATGACGCTAAGGCCAAACTGGGAAATAACTTTTGAGACAGTGGCTGATGAATTATAGAGGAGTAGGTTTATGTTTATAGAAAGAAACGGATTTTTATTCCCGGAAGTAAATGATGTAATATATTCTCATGTAATTTTATATATTTGAACATGAAGTAGTATATTACGGACAATAATAATAATAATAATATGTAACAAGTATATATATAGTACATATGAGGTATCAAGTGATACAGTGTGGTTTCATTTAGTCTCCCGAGGTGAATACCAACTTAATCCCCATAACAAATGGTAGATCTAGAGCAGACGTCATAATTACTTTGTATATTGTAAATGGGTTGTTTTTTTTTAATTCTTCATATAGTTTTGGCAGTGCTTGTATAATGAACCCTTGACCACATATGTATATAGTATTGTATGCATGAGTCAGTACAGCCTCATTGCTATTATATTATACATAACACTCACAGGTATACTCTACATTTTGTAAAGACCGTATCAAATTTTGAAAACCATAATATGGTCATATTATCAAAACATGTAAAATCAAAATAAATCCCGATTCTCACCCTAATGAATCACTCCATAGAATTGTAGACACACTTATGTAGAACAAGCATTCTAGTACTTAATCATATATATGTATAGGGATAGCTCTCTACATATTATGTAAATGTGTACAAAAGTCCATCGACTCCCACATTACAACGTGTCTGTACAAAAATTCCATAACCAACACAACAGGCTGAGCCAGCAGCAGAACCTAAGAGGTTTTTTTTTACGTATAGAACCCATATATTAATTTTATTCCGTATTATTCAATTTTTAGGGATGCAATCGAGCCGAATTTTGAAGGTTAGGACCAAATGGTGGAAGTTTGACCCATCAGATTTTTTTTATCGTAACTCTAGGATTTGAATAACATTTTTGTTGGATTCGGGCAAATATTTTGCTGAAATCGGGCGAAATTGTTGTTAGATTTGGGCACAATTGTTTCTGAATTGGAGCAAAAATGTTTCTGAATTGGAGCAAACTTGCTTCAGAACTGGGGCAAAATTGTTTCTGAATTGGGCTAAAAATGATTCTGAATTGGGTTAAAATTGCTTCTGGATTTCCTTTGATTTTTTCCTGAAGCTGGGCAAACGTTTTACTGAAATTGGTCAAAAGTTTTGGTGTATTCGGGTAAAATTTGTGTACAATTTGAGCAAAAGGTTCTTATGATTCAAACAAAATTTGTTTTTGAATTTGGGCAACATCATTTCTGAAATGGGATTTTTTTTTCTGAAATGGGAAAAAATCTTTTCTGAAATGGGAAAAAGTCTTTTCTGAAATGGGAAAAAATCTTTTCTGAAATGCGAAAAAATCTTTCCTGCATTTTGGGCAAAAGTTTTTCCTAGATCCGGGCAAAGTCTTTGCTAAATTTGTGAAAATTTTGGTCTGTAAAATTCTCGGAAAAATAAGTGAAATCGTAGTAAAATATTCAGAACAGATTGTTAAAATTTTCAAATCTGTGGTCATAAATCCCGTCAGACTTCAACAATTCCCCTACATCAACTCGTTTTAAAATTTTGATTCAAATTCAAATCCCACATCAAATTCTCAGCTCAAACGCAGCCCCACTGGAATGCACATATGTATTTAAAAAAAAATTATAATCATTTGAACCCATCCAAACGGAAAACATCCAATTTTCCCCCCAAAAAAATGAAGAAAATGTATATAAAAGTAATAAAAACCTTCTAGAATAATTATTATAGCCAACGGAAAATACCTAAGGTTTACCGTACATATTTTAGTAATGCGTCACTATATCGGGATTTGTATTCTTTGAAATTCCCTCCTTTCGAAATCCGAATTGTTTTATTTTTGGCACAGATATAATAATTGTAATTGTTGTAACGACACACTCAATAAACGTTTGTCTCTATAGCCTATAAAAACGTACGTATATATATTGGAGCTTCATGGTTTCCTTATAGTGTCCCGTAAATGTATTTTTTTTATCTCGAGGAAGTATCGAATATCTTCGAATCTCAAAAGGTTTTAATGTACTCTCGGTTTCTCACGACTAAAATTTCTCGCTTACTTAGTCCTACGCACGTTATATATATAATTATATATATATATATCTATATGTAATATATATTCCGAGTAAAGTCATGTATTTATTTTTCATAATACAATAAATAATTGTGTACGTTATCTCGAGTTCTACAAATCGATAAGAACTTTCGGAAATCATTCAAGTTTAATATTTTAAATACACTTTAGTTTTTAGGAGCTATCTTTTACGCTTCCACGTCAAATCCCATTTGCAATATTACGCACAGTTCCAGTAGCAAATTTTACATACATTCCATTTCCTGGCCTGATTTAAATATCAAAATTAAAATTCCAGAAATTTTCCCCAAAAATTTAAATTTTAAATTCTCACCCGAATTAAATTTTTGAGTTAATTATTTCAAATAATTATTTATAATTAAAATATTAAAATTAATTTTAAATAAAATGCTTCTTTTAATCCTAAAGTTTTCTTATCAATTATAAAAAATTGCTACTGAAATTTTACATAATATACAAATGCTAAGTTATATGTCCCCATAAAAGGAATAAATATTGTGTTTTTCATATATTACCATTATTTTACAATTTAAATCTGACCTTTGACCTTTCGTAAATTATTGTTAAATGGGAAGTAATTATTTATATTGAAATACAGGGTATAGTGTAGTATTTTGTTTACGTGTTTATAGCAGTATTGAAAGTTTCACTTACGATTTGAGGTATGTAGATTTTTTATATTTTGAGTCGGTTTGAAATAATGTAATAATTTTTGTAATTTATTATTTTTGTGTCACTCAAGGTTTAACGTACGACTAACTACATTTTAATTCATTTATATATATTAACGCATTCCTTCTTTTCTCTTGACCGTAGGGATATATCCTCATATTATACGTATATCCAATATCTTGTATGTAATGTAACGCTACATACCACATATTCACATTTAACCGTTTTTCTTTGAAATATTTGTTTTGTAATAATTATTATTATTACGGATGCAATACTATTTAATACCAACATCAATTTCTGGGATGATCCGATTCATCCCCCACATCGGAAAAGAGCGCGGTTGAACGAGTCAAGTACAATATGTCCTATATACTGTGGTTATTATTACTATTATAATACTTGTATTATTGTAGCTAGCTGTCATATATTATTTTTTTTTAATAATGTATTTAATTTTACTTACAAGTAATTAATATTCTCATTACCCACCATAGTATTCGCATTGAGCCTGATGTCCAGCTTAGGATTTAGTAATTATTCTCCTGTCGTTTTTTTTAAATCGTAACTCAAAATTTTAAAACAATTTAATTCCAGAGATAATTTAATTTTGAAAATAGAATTTAAATTATTATAACCCTGAAAAAATCATTTTAATTCAGATTAACTTGCATTTAGAGCCTTGGTAAAGGTTGCGATAAGGGCGACCCTATTTAAAGCAAAACTAGGGTAGCTCCGGTCTATACTTCGTTTAGTTTGGATTAGGAACCAGCGTTCGGGGGTAATTTTCAGGGGAATTAAAAACTTAGTTTTAAAAACAAATTTAAGTGAAAATAAAGTAGAAGATAATTAGGATTGAGATTGTGGGAGAGATCCGCATCGGTCAGGAGGACCGATGCGGAGTGACAGGAAGCGGGGTTTTCGTGTTTTAAAATTTGAAGACGACATTGGATCGACTCGAAAAATTTAAATATACTGTTATAAGAGCGTGCTCACAATCTCATATCCTCTTCGAGGGTCTCGTCGAGGGGGGGAGGGGGGAGATCGATGCTCTGATCAAACATGCCGTAGTCACCATGAACACCTCCGTTTTCGTTAATACTATAGTACTTGCCATTGTACACGACCCCACAGTTACACTCACCCAGGACAGTGGCTCTGATATTCCAGATAATCAAGTCATTGTTAAATTCCCTACTCAAGTACTCCACGTCGAGGACTTTGTTGCTGAGACGCTCGAGGATGATTCCGATGTCCTTGATGGTTAAGTGACCGTAGGGCTTGCTGCTGGCCTTGCCCTTGGAGGAGGACGAAGAGGTGGAGGCAGTGGGCGGGGCTTGGAGGTCCGTCGTAGTGAGTTGGAGCATTTTCAAAATCTTCCGCTCCATCAAGGACTGGGTCTCCGTCTCGGAGTCCTCCGAAGAGGATGAGGTAATTGTGGGGATTTCAATCTGAATCTGATGCTGGTGATTGGGGGACTTATTCTTACTCCCTCCATTATTCCCATTGTCCTTGAAACGGACATGGTGGCCGTGGGAGGGCGGGCCGGGCTTGAGCAGCGTCTGGTAGTGCGTCGAGGAGCGACTTCCTTGGTTTTCGAACATTGAAGGGTCAATCGGGGAGGTCGCTACAGCCTTATGTACCTGCAATGCATTTTTAAAGGAGTTATGAGCTTGGGTCACTTAAATTATAGTTAAAGGTCAAGTTTGATATTATATAGGTCAAGGTAGGGATAGCTTAATACGATTTGTTTCAACAGTAACTGTGCAGATATATATTTGGGTCAAGACATGATTTACAAATTAGGGTGTCAAATGGAGAACGTTTGAACCGCGGGTCATTGGAGAGGTCACCTATGCTTTGTTCATGTAAGGTCAAGTTTAACGTAATTATTTGTAATAGAGGTACGGATAAGTTACTTTGGAGACGGGGTCAATGACAAGTTATATTGACATTGGTAAATTATTCGGGTCAGGTGTTCAATAAATTATAAGTCAAGCTTAAATCTCAAGTTTGTTCGAAGTGAGGTCAAGTTTTGACTGAAGTAAAATAAGGTGTCAAGTTAGGATAAAGTTGACATTTTGTCAAGTTTGAGGACACGGTCTAGTTCAATAGATGGAGAACGAGGTCCATTTTGATTCACTGTGATGTGGAAAGGTCAATGAAACTCATGTTCATTTGGAGGTCAAGTTCAAATTACGTTGATACACTTGAAAATATTAGGTCAAGTTCAAGTCGGTCATCCAGATATGTCAAATTTGTCGCCCAGTACAAGTTTCAACTATTTATCAAGTTTCAGTTTCTGAACCTGTCTAAATGAAGTGTAAGTCAAGTCTGACGTCAATCTTGAAATATTTCAAACTGTATTTTAAGTTATTTCCGTTTGTATACCTAGTTTGGGTATATAATGTTTCTGTACAAATGAAGTGACGGTCAAGTTTGATTCTTAGCTATATTTTCAAGTTTGAGGTAGAGTTTAAAGACAAGTATGAGGTCAAGTTTGAGGTAGAGTTTAAAGACAAGTGTGAGGTCAAGTTTGAGGTAGAGTTTAAAGACAAGTATGAGATCAAGTTTGAGGTAGAGTTTTAAGACAAGTATGAGGTCAAGTTTGAGGTCAAGTTTGAGGTCAAGTTTGAGGTCAGGTATGAAGTTAAAGTTGAAGTCATGCATAAAGCCAAATTTAAGTTCAATTTTGAGGTCAAGTAGGAAGTCAAACATGAAGTCAAATTTGATGTCAAGTATTATATCATACTTCAGATGGAGTATGAAGATAAATTTGAAGTCAAGTATTAATTGCAAGTCGAATTCGAATTATAAAAGTTTGAAGTCAAGTATATAAATTGTAAATAGAGTTCGAATTATAAAAGCTTGAGATCAAGTATGAAGTCAAGTTTCATGTAGATTTTCAATAAAATTCAAGTTTGAGGTCAAGTTCTCGCGTCTTATTCTTCTCTATGCCAAGCTTAAGTTCAGGTTCTTCTCAGAATGAACTGAACTGGTCAAGGTCTGGCCGAATTAAATGAAAGGTCACATTTCCTCCGATCCATGACCCCAATCACTCTTGAACAAAACAAATAGACCCAATGGGATTTTCCCACGGTCAATTAAAAACCCGTCAGATGGGTCTTGACCCAAATAAAAAGTACGGCGGAGAGATTTCCACAAGAATAATTTAAATCCACCTGAATTTTTCGTCCCTCCTCGTGGAGAGCACAACAATGGAAGTCACAAGTGGAGGGTTCGGGCGGGCTGTGGGAGCGACTGCAATGGGACTCGTACAGACCGCGTTGCGTACACTCCAGCGTGTGGACGTGCACCGCTGCATTCGTTGAGGACTCTAAACTGGAAGAGCCTTGGCGAGGGAGGCCACGGGAGGTGTAGTCGTATCTAAACACAAACAAAATCCCAATGAGCACACATACAAACACATACACACACAAACACATAATTTATCACCCTTCCTTTTTAATTCCTTAATAATTCGAAACAAGCGGCCGAGTCAAAATTACTCTGTCCTGGAACAAACGAGTATTTAATATCCAACTTTCCCGTACATACTCAACATGGTCCATTCCAAAATACATGGTCACAGCTGCTCCCTCCTAAAAGACACATTTAAAATTTCCATTGAGGCTCGCCCTTGCAACACCTGCCCAGGAGAAGCTTTTATGAAAAATCAGAGACAGGGCCAGATGAGGACGTCGTAGCAGAAATAAATAAAATCCCCATTTGGAATTTCCAATCCGGACCAATAACAACGTCTGTCCGGGACTACTAGGCCTTAAAAAAGCCTTAACTTTTACTACAGGCATTATGCCACACAGACATTACATAGTTGGGCATTCTCTGTATAGAGGCCCTTCTGCGCCTATAGTTTACCATTTAAATTTTCATGTACATACATACGGTGGGGATGTAGTGTGCAGGATGGAATAGTAATTTCCTATGGGAAAACTTTAACTTTTTTGGGCGCGCAGGTGCTGAAAAACTTTACTTTTAGGAACAGAAAAATGTTCCGTGTTTCCACAATTTCTTTAATGCGTTTTCTTCTCTTGGTCACAAAAAATTGATGGATTTTTTTTTTTTGCAGAGCTGAGCAACTTAGTTTGTAAAAAAATACTCTTGCTCAAACGGGTAAAATGTTTTAAAAAATTATAAAATCTTGTGCCGGAAAAGGATATTTTCCCCCAAAGCGGGCAATGCTTTCTACAAAACGATTAATTTTACCCCCAGAATGAGCAATTTTTTCCCTACACGGGGGGATGCGTTTCACCCAAAAGGATCAAAAATTCCACATAAATAAGAGCTATGTTTACCAAAAATGGAAAATATTTTACGCAAAAACGGAAAATTTTTCACCCAAAAACGGAAAATTTGTCACCCAAAAACGGAAAAATTTTCATCCAAAAACGGAAAATTTGTCACCCAAAAACGAAAAAATTTTCACCCAAAAACGGAAAATTTTTCACCCAAAAAAAGGCGATGTTTCATGGAAAAACAAAGGCAAAATTGCATGTTTTCCCCAAAAACATGCAAATTTTTCACCCTAAACGGACAGCATTCACCCAAATTGAAAATTTCCTCTCTACTAATGGGATGTTTTCCCCAAAACGGGCATTTATTTATTGGTTTTATAATATTTTCACCAAACACGAGCAATTTTGCCCCCTTAACGGTCTAGTTTTTCGGGAAATTCCCGCCCCCCCCCCAAACGGATAATATAAATGTACTTCCGATTTTGCGGTAATCGGGTGATTTTCTGGCTAAAAACATAAAATTCTTACTCAGAAACAGGCGACTTTCCCCTCAACATGTGGCAATTTTCTACCAGAACGAAAAAATTTTCTTCAAATACAAGCAATGATTTGTCACTAGACGGGAAAACTTTTCCCCAGAAACGGGTAATTTTTTCCCCAAAACATACAATTTTTTATCAATAAACGGGTAATTATTTCCGCCAAAACAAGCAACGTTTTCCGCAGGCACAGGAAAATTATTGTCAAATAGATGATAAGCGTAGTTTCAAAATTTTCCCTAAATTTAAAAATATAGGATAAAGAATGCAATAAATTTTTGTACATATTTTGCACAATTTTATGTCTTTCAATCAATTAGTGCTTTTGGCTGTAGAAAAATTTGGAAAACATATTTGATCCTGAAATATATTCTTTTTTTAATTGTTTTTTTGAATTTTGTTTTTGCAAATAAATATTTGTGGAAATAAGAATTTTGAAAAAATTTTCCCACCTGCAGACGCCGCCGCCCTTATTTTTATTATTGGTATCAGTGGACTCATCATGGTAAATGGTGATGCTGGGAGTGCTGACGTGACCGGTGCCATTGCTGGGCGTCCCGGCCGCCGACCCATGTCCATGAGAGTGAGCAAAGTCGTTTATAATCGTTTCCAATTTACCATCCTTCGTCACAATCGTCCGGATCCCTGGGGGTTGAGGGGGCTGATGAACAAATTTCCCGGAAGGAACTAAACATCCCCAAAAAATTATAAAATACTGAATTTACTGAATTTTTCCAGAATGCATAAAAATGACTAAATAATTTATTTTCGGGCATTAATGAGAGTACAGTTTAAATCTAGTAATTAAATTTTAGGCAGAGCCTGGAATATAATTGATGTGAGTGCTTTTTTATGAGGTTTCAATAATTTTGAGGGGATAATTAATAGGGGTTTAATTTTTAAAGGAAAAATATTTTGTAAGCTAAAATTTTTGAGAATGTCAAATGGGCTGGAAAGCGTCAAGCTTACCTTGGACAGGTCAAGTGTCAATTGAAATGATAAAATTGTCAATGTGGGACAATGGTGAGGAATTTGAGGGTGGCTCAGACTGAATTTGATTCTCTTGGGGAAATGTGTGCATGTAAATGGCTGTAAATAAATGGACAACGGGTGGAAGAGGAAACTTACGTGGAATTCCCCGTTGACCTATTTTCTGTTCATGAGTGGGTGGTCTCTGATCCCAATTGAGAACGATTGTGATTCGGCCACGGGACTCCATAATCTTCCAAGACGGTACTTCATCCTGAAGGTCCAAGCACGAGATCGCTTCACACACGATCTTTGGAATTGAAGACAGAGCTGGGCACAATAATAAATCAACATTTATCCTCAAATTTGGATTTTCACAATCTGAGCCACCCAATGAAGGCCAAGTTATTTTATTCTTCCCTCAATTTAGGATCAGGGTCAAGGAAACGGTCAAAAATAGGGTTCTTACAATCTGAGCCACCCTGAGACCTAAGCTACATGCTTAGGTTAGGACATACTATAAGGTCAAGATTAATTACAAATTAATTACAAAAACGGGTAACAATTAATTGTAAGCAATTTGAGGTCCTTAAGATCCGAGCCAAGAAGGTAAATCTCGTAGATTAATTTAGGGAATTAGTTTTACATTGGGGTCAAGATCAGGTCAAGTGTATGGAGGACATTTATGTTCCTAACGATCTGAGCCACCCTCAAGCATTAGTTTACAGGATTTAGGGTGTTTATGTTTGGGGTCAAGGATGGGTTAATTTAGGTCACTTCAGGTCAAGTTCAAGTTCGGTTCGATTGAACAAATTCCAGTTTCAGTTTACGTTCAAGTTACGTGCAACATTGGGGTAAAATTTTGCGTGGAGTTCAAGTTAAGGTCAAGTTTGGGTGGAGATCAAGTTAAGGTGAAGTTTGGGTGGAGATCAAGTTAAGGTGAAGTTTGGGTGGAGTTCAAGTTAAGGTCAAGTTTGGGTGGAGTTCAAGTTAAGGTCAAGTATGGTTGGAGTTCAAGTTAAGGTCAAGTATGGTTGGAGTTCAAGCTAAGGTCAAGTTTGCGTGAAGTTCAAGTTAAGGTCAAGTTTGGGTGGAGTTCAAGTTAAGGTCAAGTTTGGGTGGAGTTCAAGCTAAGGTCAGGTTTGGGTGGAGTTCAAGTTAAGCTCAAGTTTAGGTGGAGTTCAAGTTAAGGTCAAGTCTAAGTAGGGAATTTAAAATATGTGATTATTAGAGTGAAAGGGGAAATGAAGTCTCCCGTTGGGATTTGAATTGAATAAAAATGATTGCCAGAGTATAAAATAGGGGTGGGAGAAGTGCGTTAAAAGCGAATAAATGATTTAGTTGGAATTGAAAATCTTACCAGCCCTAATGACATTAACCCCAGCAGGTGCCCATTTCTCCCCGTTTCTCAAAAGCAAGAAAACGGTGTTGTCAGGAAGAGAGCGAAAATATTCCGAGTCGTCCACTTGAGTTCCATCCGCCTCCAAAACTGCTCGCACATTCTCTATGCACCCAATGCTTAATTTTTCTCGCCCTTCACACACAAAACAACCATCTCATTAAATCATTACAATAATCACAACTCCCTACTTTTCAACGTCTACTTCCATCAACATTAACATCCTAAGCCCCTTTCTCCATTGTAAATGCATGGAGTTACTTTGCGTCAAAAATACAGCCAGGCCAGGGAACGTGTCTCATGTAAAAGCATGTACGAAATTCCTATGCATGGAATTAAGCCATTTGCAACATTTGCTCCATTTGCTACCCTTTAACATTCGAGGATAGAGAACATCCTCAGTGTAAAAGCACCCTTAAACAGGCAACATTTCCCCGTGAATCAAATTTACTGCATATATGCGTAACTACATATATCCTTTGGTATGCATGTAATATTGGGTATAGTAGCTGTAGCATTTGGTATGGTAACTTTACCAAAGATAACTGCACCATATTTTATGGAGACCGTAAGATTGGTAACTTTACAATCTGTTATGGTGATCGTACGAATGGTAACTATCCAATGGATAATAACCGTACTAATGGTAATTGTAACCTGATAAATAGTAACCATTCAAATGGCAACTACCGCATAAATGGTATGTTAACCGCACCATGTCATAGTAACTATACACATAGTAATTTTTCCATATGATATGGTAACTACTGTAACATGGTTTGCTAAATGTACCAATTGAATGGTAACTATACTAACGGCATGTGTACCAATATTATGGCAATTGTACCAATATTATGGTAACTATACAAATGGTATGTTAACACTACCATTGGCATGGTAACTGTGCCTAATGGCATGGTAACTGTCTACTGACATGGTAACTGTGCCTTATGGCATGGTTACTGTCTACTGACATGGTAACTGTGCCTAATGGCATGGTAACTGTCTACTGACATGGTAACTGTGCCTAATGGCATGGTAACTGTCTACTGACATGGTAACTGTGCCTAATGGTATGGTAACTGTGCCTAATGTCATGGTAACTGTGCCTAATGTCATGGTAACTGTTCCTAATGTCATGGTAACGTGCCTAATGTCATGGTAACTGCCCAATTGTATGGTAACTGTGCCTGGTGACATGGTAACTGTGTCTAATGTCATGGTAACTGCCTAATTGTATGGTAACTGTGCCTAATTGTATGGTAACTGTGCCTAATTGTATGGTAACTGTGCATAATGGTATGGTTACTGTGCCTAATGTCATGGTAACTGTGCCTAATGTCATGGTAACTGTGTCTAATGTCATGGTAACGTGCCTAATGTCATGGTAACTGTGCTAATGTCATGGTAACTGTCCCTAATGTCACGATAACTGTGCCTAACGACATGGTTTACTGTAACATATGGTTAGGTAACTTGACCAATGCTAGCTGCAACCATACGAATGGTAACAGCACCACATGCCATGATAGCTACACAATTGGTAATTATTTCACATTATGTGGTAACTGTACCCTTCGGTATGGTAAATACACCATTTAGTACGGTCTGTACCGTTCAGTACCATAACCGTACCTTTTGGCCTTGTCCCTGTATAGTTTAGACCCCTGGGTCATTCAATATTATGATCGTAGCATTTGTCCCATTGACTGTATCCTTTGGTGTGATGTTCCTTCCTTATCCCACTGGTTTCCTTATTTCACTCAATGCATCAACTCATGCCATACTATACACTGTACCATGAGTCATCATTACAGGAAAGAAACACAACACCACGGTACCTAGTACTCCAACATTTAACCCTACACGTTCCAACATATGGGGTGGTCCCATGTATGATTTACCATTGTGCCATGAAATCTCCATAACATGGTGCATGATTGATGCAAGTAGTAGTAACTTCCTACAAAGCCCAAACCATCCGTTGGGTTAAAATATCCTGCGAGCAGTGTACCCTCAACTACTGTATTGGGTATCCCGCATGTGTAAAAGAATGAAAAGTGGGGCGGATGGTATGAAAGTTGAAAAAATGGAATTAATACGTAACCTCTTGGAAGTTGGTGAAAGGGAAATGAAACTGACCTCGAACAATGAGTTCTTCAAGTGAGGACACGACCAGAGCTTTCCTACAGTTTCTACAACTATCCCAAACTTTGAACGGCCTTCTTCCACGTGCTGATACCTGAAATGATTCCAACTCTTTATTACTCCATCCCAAGCCTGCCAAACAACTAATGAATAATAAACGGACTGTCAATTCTCATGCAACACATTTACCATTCAAATCCACCCTTTTTACAACTCTACGCAAATACGTGCCCCAAATCCTAATCCCAGTCTCCAATTTGCAAATTTAACCCGCATTTTCTCATCCCAGCATAATTTATAACTTCCCTAAATTTAAAAATCCCAGCCCAATTTATAAAACAACCTCAGTGTAAAATCCCGATAGTTCCAAATTGTAAATAAAAAAAATACAAAAACATTTAAAGCCTTTTACATGAAACCACTGGATTTTCAATTATTTTTTAAACTCTAACAAAAATTTTTCGAGGTCATATTTCTGGTAAAAATGTTAAATGCATTTTAATTTGAGCTCATATTTTTCCATTCTAATTTTTTTTCGAAGTATTGATTTTGAATTTCAAAATTCTCTTATAAAATTTACTGGTTGTAGAATATTTTTTTTTAAATTGGGAAAATTTGATGTAACTTACCTCCCTTGACATGACGACATAATTAACAAGTCCCCTTCAACTCCACAGCTCTAAAGTTACACTTGGTTTGGAAAATGATCCCTGGCATGTCCATTGGCTCCGGCCCTTTTTTTAAAGAGAAGAATCACCAGGGAAAATACTACCAAGCACGTTGACCATCATAGCGTTGAGAACCTTTTAAAAATGAATAACCCGTTTAAAAATCCAAACATAACATTGCAAAAATTTTCCCCATAAAATGTCACCCAAATTCCATCAAAATCCACGAAAAATTTAAAATTTTCCCTTCAAAATTTTTGTGCCCATTTTCCCAAAAAAATTCCACCCAAATGTAATCAAAGAATTTCATTTTGGGCTGAAAATCCCCCTAAAATTTGCACTTGCCAAAGCCTTAATTGAAGCGCCTTAGCATATCCAAACCCAACCCCCAAAAATGTAAATTTCTCAAAAATTTACCAATTGGTCCCGAAAAAAACCCATTTACATTTCAAATTGAGGGGAAAGTCACTGACTGAGCCCCTCAAATGCATGGGATTGTGTGGGTGTGTTTTTTCCCATTTGATTAAATAGGGCACCCACACATGTACACAACGGACTGAGTCTATAAATACCAAGGGTAGAATACACCCTGGAAATTCCCCCTTCCCTTTAAAACCAGGGTGAGGGAAATTTTTTTGAAAAAAACATCGATTCCAGGAAATTAGGGCAAATTTTTAAAGGGGGAAATATTTCAGGCAGAAATATATTTAAAGAAAATATTGGACTCTATAATGTCTGGAAATGTATTATTTGAAAAGGGAAATATAACTTACCACTTCATATTTGTTGAGCTGAGAAAGAGGGAAATGATTTTGAGGGGCTAAAATTTGTGGGGAAATAATTTTTTTTCCAACTCCCCAGGAAAAAATTATTGTACACACAGACCCTCACACACACTCACTCACACATACACACACACCAAAAATATATGGGTTAAACTTGAGCAGAAGCAGTAAAATTTTGTAGGTGAAAACGGGAAATCCTACAAGGTAATAAAATACATAGAGAAAGCTGGAGAGAGAGAGAGAGAGAGAAAGAGAGAGAGAGAGAAGAGAGACACAGAACTGGTCTTCTTCTACTATTATGGATCATGCTGCTGCCAACACACAGCCAGCCAACTCCTCAAACCAAAACTTCCCTAAGAGCCCCACATTTTCATATAGTTTTCTGGGTACTGCCTATATACTCTACTACTGGATCAAGGCTATAGTCTCGAAACCCTCTTCCTTCCAGCATGTTGTCAATGCTGGGGCTCTACTCAATTCGACCAAGAGCTCCGGCTCGAGTCGAGGAGCACGGCCAAATATACGTATGACATGGTTTAGCATGGTATAGCATGTGCACTTTGACATAGCATGGAATAGCATGTACGCTAGGGTATAACATGGTGTAGTATGTACACTAGGGTGTAACATGGTGTAGCATGCACGCTAAGGTAAAGCATAGTATACAGCATGTACGCCATGGTAAAATATAATATAGCATGTACGCTATGGTAAAATATAGTACAGCATGTACACTAGTGCACAGCATGGTATAGCGTGTACGTTATTGCATGGCATGGTATAGCATGTACACTAGATTATAGGGTATAGCATGCACATTATGACATAACATGGTATTGCATACATGTATAATATGCACCTGATGGTATAACATGGTGTAAGGGAGCGTGGTATATAGACCATGTGTATGCATGTCTCCCTACAGCATGGTATACGCCATGTGCAATGGTGTCAGTATAGCATGGTACGCATAAGTGCAGTGCAGGGTAGAGCACATACACTAAGTTTTAGTACTGTATGGTATAGTAATAGTGTATGGTGTAGGGTGCATGTACCAAGTGGGATAGTATGGAGTAGTAGCCTGGCATAAGGGACTGCACATATAGCAGAAGAGGTGTCTCGCATGGTGTTGTGTGGTGCTTTAAATTGACTATGCATGGTATATGAGACACATGGTGTTGTGCTGTAGGTCTGCTCTGTCTTATAGGTGTATATCCGAATGTGGAGCAAATGGTAACTATATATACAGGTGGGAAACTCAGGGATTGGTTTGGTGTAAGAGGGAAATGTGTCTCTGTGAAGGTGCAGCTTGTACTGGGGATGTGTGTTATACGTGGGGTTTCTCATATAGAGTGCGAATGTGTGTGTCTTTTGGAAGGGACAAGAAAAGAAAAAATGTCTACGGCTCGGAGAGACAGTGAGGGAGAAAGTGAGTCGGTAGGAATATATATTGAAGAAACCATAGGAGTAAGACCCACGTGCATGGTTGGCACGCACAGAAAGGGTATGCGTATAGAATGGGGTTGTAGGGTGCACATCCCGGAGTGGTACATATGTATATGAGGGAGTAGTGGTGGTAAATAAAATCCATGAAGTTGGTCCAGGAAGGCCGAGCTGGGCCGAGATGGGACGACAGCGTCTTTCCGTCTCTGCTTTTCTTGTATATGGGAAAATTGCTGGGACTCAGAATCAGTGTCTGTTAATGCTCCCATGCGCAAGGAAACCCTTGCTCTGATTTCAATTCCTCCACCCTCCACTGCAGTTATTCACGCACACCTCTCAAAATCCTCTCAAACAATCCTTCTTCTACAGCTACAGTTTTCGTCTCTAATGCACGTATCTCTATCCCTTCCTCCGTATCCCATGCATTTCTTATGGCAGATTTAGGACACTTTTGGATTATCAGGGATAGTTCAAGTATTACGTTTGTCTCAACAATTGGGGTTTTGGGGTCAATCCGGGTCACTGGGAGGGAACTGAGGGATTTGTATGATGCTTAAAGTAAATATATGTATATCCGTTTTAACTTTACCCTCATTTAGACGTTATTTTAAGTGGAATATGTTCTGACTTTAAATAAGGCTGGCTGCATTTCATGTATGATCCAGATTATTAAGATTAATTTTAATTGACCCGTAATGACCTGAAATTTTATTGAGCCTGAATTTACTTGAAATTTCATTTGACCAGAAAATGTTTTGAAATTTAATTTGACCAGAAAATGTTTTGAAATTTAATTTGACCTGAAATTGTTCCGGAAATTTAATTTGACCTGAAATTGTTTCGGAAATTTAATTTGACCTGAAATTGTTTCGGAAATTTAATTTGACCTGAAATTGTTCCGGAAATTTAATTTGACCTGAAATTGTTCCGGAAATTTAATTTGACCTGAAATTGTTTCGGAAATTTAATTTGACCTGAAATTGTTCCGGAAATTTAATTTGACCTGAAATTGTTCCGGAAATTTAATTTGACCTGAAATTGTTCCGGAAATTTAATTTGACCTGAAATTGTTCCGGAAATTTAATTTGACCTGAAATTGTTTCGGAAATTTAATTTGACCTGAAATTGTTCCGGAAATTTAATTTGACCTGAAATTGTTCCGGAAATTTAATTTGACCTGAAATTGTTCCGGAAATTTAATTTGACCTGAAATTGTTTCGGAAATTTAATTTGACCTGAAATTGTTTCGGAAATTTAATTTGACCTGAAATTGTTCCGGAAACTTAATTTGACCTGAAATTGTTCCGGAAATTTAATTTGACATGAAATTGTTCCGGAAAATTAATTTGACCTGAAATTGTTCCGGAAATTGATCTCAACATACATTGAATATAAATTGATTTATATCTGACCTGAAAATATACATGATCTTAACTTGACTTGCAGCTGTATAGACTTTTGAAAAGACCCAAAGCTAAACGTGACCTTAAAACTGTCGTTGACGCTAAACCTCCATTGAAATTCATTCCACCCTATTTTTACCTAAAATTCGATATATTCTGACTTGAAGTAACGCTCATTGCACCTTAGCATGACCTTAAAATAATTCCACTTTAACTTGACCTGAAATTCATTCTGGCTTGACTTGACCTGACATTCATTCCACATTGAGTTGACCTGAAATTAAATCCACGTTGACTTGACCTGAAGTTCGTTCCACCTTAACTTAAACTGAAATTCATTCCACCATGATATTAACTGAAATGAAATCTATCGTTACTTTGACCCGAATTTGTTTCTGACCTTCGTTTGACCTGAAATGTAATCTATACTTAATTTGACCCGAATTTATTTCTGACCTCCACTTGACCTGAAATTCCATAAATTTAAGTTCATAAATTTGGCCCGAATTTATTTCTGGCCTCCGCTTGACCTGAAATTCCATAAATTTAAGTTTATAAATTGGGTCCAAACTTGACTCTTTTTTGTTAACCCAAATTGTTTCAAAATCTGCCTGCAACTGGTCTAGTAAACCATTTACGAAACTTGAGACACCCATAATTGACGTCTTATCCAAATATGGTTCTAACGTTACTACAACACAAATATTACACCCACCCACCAAAAAAAGGACCCTCCAATGAAATATTATCTCAACTTGTAAAAATTGCTCGACCCTGATACAAAATATACCCAGCTATACCTAAACTTGACTATGACCTGGACAAAAATATTGACAAAAATATTAACAAAAATATTAACAAAAATATTAACAAAAATATTAACAAAAATATTAACAAAAATATTAACAAAAATATTAACAAAAATATTAACAAAAATATTAACAAAAATATTGACAAAAATTTGACGCTAAACCCTAACAAGCCCAATTGTCTCACACAGGGCCTTACGAAAAGGAAAACAATTAAGCAGTCGAAAGATAACAATTGAGTATTTAATATTTGAAGAAACCCTTATCCCTACTGTGGTAAATAGTAAAAGGACGGAGTTTAGATTGAGGAAAGAAAGTGAGGTAAAAAAGTCTAGAGATGGTGGGGATGATAGTGGAGGTTGGGAAAAAAAAGCAGTGACTCGACATTTAGTCGTAATGTTTACGAGGCAGTTTGCCCAGCTCCTTTCTGATTCTTTATTCCACTATAAAATCAAATGATACAGAGAAATGAATTTGAGGGATAAATAAAACCATTGTTACCTCCAGAAATGGGACGAGTCCTAACTCATTCCTCAACCACACGCTTTTCTTACTGCAAAGGCAGAGCTGGAGGAAATTAGGTCGCCGGGTAAGCACTGGCAATCGCATCATCTTCCAGCATCAACACATCATACACACGCTTCTCTATAGCAATAAAACACTGGGCCGTTTCTCCAAGTGTAACGTTCTCCTACATATTTATATTTACATATGCTCCAACCTACTCTATTTGATATAGTCACAGGGCAAAACTTGCGGAAGTAAGTCCCGCTCCATTTTTACCGTATAGCATGGAACACTCTGACAAGTTTTGGGACTGGCCGTGACACTCGCCCAACAAACGACAATGCGGGATCTTAATAATAGAGCGGATTATTATTAATTCAACGGACAATGTGGGGGCGGTGCATGGGAAGAGCGGAAGTCATCCTCTGAGCACCATTCTAATGCCCGCTGCACGAAGCATAAGCAATAGATGCTCTAATTCCATTCACCTTTCACTAATACACTCGAGCTCCACTCAAGTCCTGGACAACTCTGTCGTTTATTTATTAGTTCGGGTCAAGTTTTGGATAGCCCGTTGGGGTAATCATAATGTTCAGGTCCAGTGTTCAAATGTTCTGGTTACTCTAAATTACTTACTTGTAGATTACTCTAAACAGGGTCAAGTTTGGGGTCAAATTATACGGTTAAGTTTGAAATATGGGTCAACTGTTGGGTCATGTACATTATTAAAATTCGGGTCAAGTGTAAGGTCAAGTATAGTATGGAATTTGGGACAAGTGTAAGGTCAAGTATAGTATGGAATTTGGGCCAAGTGTAAGGTCAAGTATAATATGGAATTTGGGCCAAGTGTAAGGTCAAGTATAGTATGAAATTTGGGTCAAGTATAATGTCGGGTTTAGTTGGAATTTTGGGTCAAGTATAAGGTCAAGTGTAGTATGAAATTTGGGTCAAGTATAATATCGGGGTTAGCTTGAATTTTGGGCCAAGTGTAAGGTCGGGGTTAGTTTCCTATAAGGATAAAGTCTAAGGTCATGGTTAGCTTAAAATTCGGGTCAAGTTTAGGGTCAAGTTCTGCTAAGGTTGGGACAGAGTTCCGAGAGTTTGAGGTTCAGGTCAGGTACGGGCTATATAGATAGTAGTCTAAGCAAAGCTAAGGGAAAGTCTGTCGTCGATTGTGATTTCACCTCACGTCAGCTTGATCAACTCAGGTCAAACTCAGGTTCAGTCCATGTTCCAGTTAAGGTCAAGTTCAGCTACGAACCATGTTTGAGGTCCAGTAAGAGCGGTGTTCAAATTAGGTCTAATTGTTTAGCTTTAGATCAACTCGAATTTACTCACTAAGTAGAGTTAGGTCAAAAATAAGAGAGTAGGTTACATTCGGGTCAGATTTAGGTTGGGAACTTTAGAACTTTACACTTGAACTTGACGTTGACCCAAACATCACACTTGAACTTTAATTTGATCCTAAATGTTTACTTGAACTTGACGTTGACCCGAACATCACACTTGAACTTCAATTTGATCCTAAATGTTTACTTGAACTTGAAGTTGACCCAAACATCACACTTGAACTTTAATTTGATCCTAAATTTTTACTTGAACTTGACGTTGACCCGAACATCACACTTGAACTTTAATTTGATCCTAAATTTTTACTTGAACTTGACGTTGACCCGAACATCACACTTGAACTTTAATTTGGTCCTAAATTTTTACTTGTACTTGGCGTTGATCCTAACTTTGTGCTTGATCTAATTTAAAAGACTTCGGTAAGGAAATTTGAAAATGTTTGTACCATAACCTCAAAATTCAAATGAACTTCCAACTCAAGTGTTCAACTCAATATTTTAACTAAGTTCAAGTCTAAGTTTGACCCCTCCATTACTGGATCTCACGAACCCCTGGCTATTTGAAGTTTGTATTACAGCGATATTGCCAGTACACATTTAGTTAGCTGGGTAAAACATGCACATTACAGTCCCTATACAAACATATGCGCATATGTATAATAAGGAGACATAGTTAGGAAACTCTCGGTTGAATGGAATCTGACTGACGGGGACATTTCGGAGGAGCATCATTCGGAATCTGAATTCATTCCAAGTGATCTCTATCTGCCGAGAAAATTGGAAATGGAATTCAATTTCTCTGAAAAGGGCTCTTCCACTTCTCAATATTCTTATAATGGGCGTATTCATGCTCAACAGGACGCCACTATTACTATTTACGTTTTATCTTACAGTATCTCTAACTACATCTTTAACTACATCTTTAAGTGTCTCCTTCCTAGCTGGGATTAGATATTCCCCTAAGGAAAATTTTGATTTAAAATTCGATTCCTTTTTAAAACTGAATAGGTGTAAATTGGTTGTAGAATTTAAGTTTATTTTTAATTCCTAATTTACTTCTTTTAAAAGTCATTTTTAAGCATTTTTAACTCCATTTCTTGTCCATTTCTTATCCATTTTTATTCAATTCTTATTCAATTTTTATTCCATTTTTATTCCATTTCTTGTCCATTTCTCATCCTTTTTAGTGCATTTCTTTTCCATTTCTTATCGTTTTTTAACTCACTTCTATTCCATGCTTGTAGCGTTTAACATTTGTTTCCACATTAGATGGTTATAAATTAACTAGTTCATTAAATGAAGAAGTTAAGATCTGAGTGAACTTGAGTGAACTGAAAACATCAATTTGTGTAACGCATGTGTTTGAATTGAACTATTTGGTAAATGCAACGAAAGGTAATGAACGCGAATGTCTAGGTATGATTAAGAGAACTAAATTGACCTGAATGTGAGAATATGTATAACGAATCTAGTTAGCGGCTAAATTCTGCAGCATTTACATGATCGGCATTTTTATGCAGAGATTAAAGAAACCGTATACCATTTTACTTCTCTTCTAATTTGCTCATGAAACATGGTCAAAATCTTTACTGTTTGAAATCAGCGTTCTAAGGAATCTAGATAAAAGCATAGCATTTTATATAACAATACGCAAGCGCAGCAATCGTCCTGCTAGTGTTGGTGACTTGACAGGCGGAGGATGGGCATTGAAATTGTGAGAATAATATAAAGTGACAGCGTCTGAATCTTGCAAAATTGAATTTTTAACTAAAACATTTGTTTCAAATTGAATTTGACATCAATTGAAGTCGTAATTAAAATTGTAAGTTGAAACTAGTAATTGAAGTTGTGAGCCCGAGTGGTACATCTAGTCATTAGAAAACATCGTTGTGGGTTTACTGGTCGTCTCTAAATATAAGTAACATCTTTGAAATCAGTTAACCAGTTAAAGTGTCCAATACAATATTGTTGTTTATATTTATTTATTTTTAACTTACGTACATTTGATGTCTTAGTTTTTCGAAAACATTCTTTGAAATCACCAATTTAAGGAAGTTAAAAAACACACCGTTTTGAAATATTTATATTTTAACAACCTACCAGCAAAGCATAGTCCCCGCGAAGAATATGAGGACATAAATGGATCTTTCAAACATGCTTGGTTTGGAAATCACGTTCACATTGCAGGTTATCCGCAGCGTTATTTATAATAGCCGGTAAATAGAAGGTCAGAAGGGAACTCCTGTTACATTAGTAATCACATCAGTGCATTATGTACGTAATTATTGTAATGCATTGTAATTAATTTCGTCTTTGACTCTTTCATAGAAAAAGAAATTCAGAAATCCTTATTTATTTATCAGTACACACTTATAAAATATCACTTTTCCACGTCAAGTTACATAACGTATATGAATCCTTTCAATATATTTGGTTGATGGCCAACATTAGATTAGGCTCATCCACGCTACAATATGTACAAAATATAAACTTTCAAATAACTAAATGCTATGATTGTAACCTGCAAGAACCGCACAACATAATTCACATGTTTGCGTAGTGTTTCATGTACTCTCTACCTAGAAAGCTACTTATGGATAAATATCAGATTATTAATCACTTAATAATGTATCTTGCTTTGTCTTGATTTGTATCCTGTTCAGGTTCTTTTATATGTAATTAAATATGTACATAACTGCTCCACAAGAAAAAAATCTACTTGCTGCTCTTTCTGGTGTATATTAATTTAATTTGGTTTCAATTTAATTTTAATTAATGTCATGATATTCTGCCGTTGTATATGGATGATATGGGCGCCGCCCAGGGAGAATTCCTAATAAACTCGTAGCGTATCGTATGTACGTAATTATTTACTTGTCTGTCTTGAAATGAAATACATTTATATGCATGCCCGACACAGCATCTATTTCTACTGAACACTAAAAGATCATGTCACAAACTTCATTCAAAATATATCGAGTATATTGCCGCTATGTCATAATGATCATTGCAATGGTTTTTTACTATTAATTGTTTTGGGGTTTCCATGGGATGCGTTATGTTGCTGTTGATCGTTTTTCAGCACACATTAAATATAACAAACACTACGAGTTTTTTAAGATATTTGCATACAGTAATTATAAAAATAAAAGAATTTATCTCGCTGGGATTCTGCGTTCCTATTCTTGTTACATCCCGCTTACAAACGTAGGAGCAAAGACGCTGGAACGCTTACAAGAAAAGGAAACAGTTCGTCCGGGAAAATGGCTGGAAGAAAAAGAGGGGTAAATCGTAGGAAATGTGCCCTGGAGTTTGTAAGTAATGTGCAATATAAAATGCTGCTTATATCTACCATTTAATGTGAGAAATGAAAAACAAATGATTTTGCTTGTCAAGAATTTAAACGAGAAGCTCAAGCAGGACATGACTGTCCTACCAGAAAAGCGAGTTAAAGCTGCAAATGACGGGAACATGGGCAGTATGGAACAAGAAATTCAACGGGAAAATGTTGATGGTAACTTTTACCGGTGTAAATTATTATATCAATTTTGTAGATTAAAAACTAAATACGCCGGGGTATTTAACTTTGATGTCCGATTTCTTTGTTGTTGAACGAATGTGCGTACCATCGACGGATCCAGAAAGAGTAACTGTTGTTGAAAAGCACAACTCAAATTCTGAAGGTATCGGAGAAATGTTAGAATTCTACCAAAATGAAAGAAAACAACGAGGAAAAGTACTCTTCATAGGCAAAGAGATGGAGTGCATCAACCGAAAAAGAGACCTTTTATCCCAACTACAAGATTCGGCTGTACTTGCGACTACAACTACCTGTATTGTCAATCAATCAGTTACACCTGATGATGATGAATACATACTTGCAGTCGTTCAGTTCATAAAGTTATGAACTGAACTGAACTAGCCAATATTTTCATTGTTTTTGAATGAACTTGAACGAACTAGTGAAATGCAAAATTTTGATTGAATGAATTTGAATTGAACTCAGCAGAACTTATTATGACTGTGAACGAACGTTCATCGTACGTTCAAGTAACACAAACTGAACTGAATTGAACTTTGAAGAGTCCAGGTTTGAATATAAACTTTTATATTCGTGAACACCACACGAATATGATCTATCTCTAAATTGCATGGCCATATATTTTATAGTTTTAATCTCAAAAACTAGCATTCTGGTTTTTGACTATTCATTACAATGACATTAAATTACAAATTCAAGAAATAGTTATTTACAAGAAAGTCGGTATGCTACATTTAATTACGCATATTTGGCACATTTTAGACGAAATCGTATGAATTAAAACCCACAATAAGCGTATAGCATATTTATACGATTTATTAACTTGGAATAGCTTGGTTTTCTTAGATTGGTCGTTTACCAGAAAGCTCAAAGTCAATACTGCTTTCAAAACACCGGAGATTTGAAAGTAGTTATCTAATCAGTTATTTAGCGAAAAATCGAGTCAAAGTTCAAAGTCAGCCATAAAAATATTACTTAATGCCACTTTAATTTACCATAAATGACTTGAACTAATTGGCTCGCTAATGACTGATAAAGCGAACTGAACTGAACGACCGAAAAGTTAATAATGAATTGAATTGAACTTTGAAAACATACTGAAAGGGTGAACTGAACTGAACGTAACGACTGGAAAGTACGTAGTGAATTGAACTGAACTACGACAGGCTTTCGACAAGGGGAACTGAACTGAACTGAACGGCACGAAAAATTTGGGGATGTGAATGAAACTGAATTTGAACTTTGGGCCAAAACTGCAAGTATGGATGAATACACCCCACCGTCAGTAGTAAAGCCGAAAGTTGTCAAACGGACACCGGCTTACAAGGTTCGTATTAATCTGTTTTGGTGGATTATTTTCGTGTTATATATAAAGACTTTATTGATACTGCTTCTCAGCAGAAGTAGCCATACATTAACTCAATATAATATCAATATAATAAGTGTATTATATCATATATGTAGAGATGTGTAACATACTTCATTTTTGATTACAAATACCAACTACGTTTTATTTTTTTCGTAGAATAAAATACTTCATAAGATACCAGCAACTAGTTTTTCTAAAATGATGTAAAATTCAAATCAAAAACTGCTTCAAAATAGTTAAGTAGAAAATCAGGAATTACATGAAATTAATGCTTTGGAAATCGAGTACAGAATTTCAAAAATAACCCTTTGTGAATATTTCATTTGACAATCTAGATCTACGCGCACTAAAAACAGCCCTGCAATAATAGACAATCGTTCCACAGGAATGAAGATGGCAATGGGTATTAAGATAGGGTAACCTAAGCAACCAATTTCTTATATTTTATAGTTTTGAAAGCAGGCTAACGAGATAAACCATGCTCTCTGATGTTGGAATGACTGGAAAGACTGAGTGAATTTATCCCGTTTAATATTTCCAGTCCCAGACGTTGCCGTACTATATACAAAGGGTCATAAATAGTTTTCAACGAGCCCGACTGCGGCAGTTTCAAACTTTTGAGCACTTAAGTATTTTGAACACGTATCTTATTTTAAGTACTTATATTACTATTAATGGCTGCAAATAAAACATCAAAAACTTCACAGCTTAGTAATTTATAAAATAATAGGATACAAAATACTACAACGACCACAACAGGTTTAAAAAACAAGATACAAGATACTTATTTTGTATCTTAGATGATATTCGGAACTTTAGTATTTCAAGTACTACACTTCTCTGCGAATATGATAGTGTAATATATTACGAATGTCTTTGTAAACCATTATTACACATTAAATTGCCGGTTTTTAGTAATATTGCTACAACTTCATCAATAACAGTATTCAACTTTATTTTTTATTATTGTAACTCATTTATCTTTTTTCAGTTACAAAGAATACAATCGATTTTAAATTGTGTTAAAGCTGGACTGTACAAACGAGAAATTGACACTCTCAAAGCAGAAAATAAGGAACTCAAGGATTCGCTTGAGGAATTGCGTATTGAAATGAATCGCATGCGCAATACCCAGCCTCTACAAAATAGTATGTAACCTATTAAATTGTACTGCTGAATAAAATGAACTGAAAAATGAAAATATTATTTTGAAATAGGAGATGAAACGTCATCCGTCATCCGACAGGAACTACGTCCTGTCTTGCAACTTCTTTTGGCAAAAGAAAATCAAATTATCAGCGAAAATGTAACAAAATTATTGATTTATAAAACATTCACTTGAATGGAATTAATTTGATTAACACTGCGAATGAAAATGTATTAAGCGTCTTGTTTATTATTTATTTATTTACACGAGTTTGCAAATACTTAGGAAGTTGATGTCGGTGATTCCATAAGAGTATGTAAAGACAAATATGAGCTTATTATTTGGAAGCAGCCAATAGAAGCAATGCAATTATTGTCTGCTGCTGTATTTGGAAAAGCAACTCTGATGACTCAGTGTTACTGGAAGAGGAAGTAATGCTCACCCAGGGAAAGAGCCAAAGCCAGGACTTGACAAGGGCAAGATTCAGTCCATTAAATGTAACTTTCTCACGAACTGAAGTATTTTTCAACAAGTATTTCAGAGCTCTATAATCTAATAATTTGAATTGTACATGAATTGTGGTTTAATGAAATCAGGAAGTATCGTAGGTTCTAGAAGTCGTGTCAGAATACAAACTCCAATACATTGTTTGTTGCTAGTTGGTTCTTGTTCTTGTAACCTTTTAGGGGATTTCATTTTTAGTAGTGCGGCTCTTTGCTCAACAAATTTAAACACTTCACATATTGTAATATCTTCCAGTGTCTATTTAGCGCATGCACTTTAATTACTACTATAAATTATTATATCCGATACATGGAGTTCCGCACATTCTACAAAAATTATAAAATCAGTAATGCATTAATTTTTCGAACCTGGAACGAGCTCTAAATTCTTCGAAAAATTTGGTCACAATACTATTAGCACTGATTGGCAGGTCAATCAGCTGGAGTCATCCAAGTGCTTTGATTAGGATATTTGTAGCCCTACTCCTATATAATCAACTGCAATATAGATCCAATAATCCAACGAAATTAGATATTATCAAAAAATGGCTTTAAAAGGTTTGCGAGTAATAGAAATAGCAGGTTTAGCTCCCGTTCCTTTCTGTGGAATGCTTTTTGCGGATTTTGGCGCAACTGTAATTCGTGTGGACAAGGCGAAGGTGACCGGTTTTTTTTCTACAACAACATAATTAACTTGTTACAATTTTGACTGTACGAATTCTTTAAAAGTCAATGTTGTATATGTATATGTGTTACTGTATATTATGGATTATAGTATGGTTAACTAAATTTAATTTGTCGTTCCTCGGAAAGACTCGGAACTTGCTGACGACGGACAAATTGGGTCGAGGGAAGCAGTCAATTGCTGTAAATATGAAGCACCCGGAAGGACGACTGATTGTTCAGAAACTGGCGTCTAAGGCTGATGTTTTGCTTGACCCATTACGACCCGGTAACTTTTATCAGGACCATGAATGAGGTCAAATATCGTCGGCGAAGAGGCAAAGTATTACTCGGTGTATTTTCAAATTGGAAGCAAAATGCAGCAGTTTTATTGAATTTTCAAAGTGCATGATGTTTTGGAAGGAAATGGGCCACTTGTATCCTTTGTGTCTGTTTTTAGTTAAGTGTCCAATGAACTTAGTTTGTTTTAATACTTTTAGTAAACACTGCATGTGTAGGTATTTAAATTCGGTTTATATTTAGAGGCTTGACCCTGTTTTATGTGCTTGCCTTTAATTGTAAATGTTTTTATGTGTGGGTGCTTCTAAACATCAAGTAATTACTTCTAATCAAAAGTTTTACCTCTTCAGCGACGACGTATGCATGAAATTCGTTTGTATACCGGCTAAAAAAATCCCGTTGGTAGTGTCCTTGACACTGTCCGCAATCCTAGAAATGTAACTATACTGTCAGGGAGAATAGACGGGGCTGTTTCACGTAATTGTAGGATTATATTCGTCGGAATATTTGGCTGCTGCGGGAATGTTATTTCACGGAAGAAACAATGATTATCTTAGAAGTCTCAATGCTTTTATGTATTCAGGTGTGCTAGAAAAGTTGAAATTGGGGCCAGCCGATCTAATGACCGATAATCCTCGCCTAATTTACGGACGGATTTCCGGTTTCGGGCAGACCGGACCCATGTCACTGGATGCGGGACATGATATAAATTACCTCTCTCTCTCAGGTGTGCCATGATTCTCAGATGCTTGTATAGTAAATAGTAATTGGTGCGCTAAGGTGTTTCTTGTGGTTTCAACTTGTACGTAAGTTGCATACAACAGACATATTTCGTTTTATTTGTAGGTGTGCTGTCTAGATTTGGGAAAAAAGACGAGCCGCCCTTTCCTGTGAATTTGATCGCGGACTTTGCTGGTGGAGGGTTAGCGTGTGCATTCGGTATCTTGATGGCATTGTTTGAAAGACAAACTTCCGGAAAAGGACAGGTATAGCCTTAGATAAATTCGGCGCTATCGGAGATGATTACAGTCGGTTATTAGCCAAGAGATTTGAGATTTCAGAATTTATTTTTAAAGGTTGTGGATTCCAGCATGACAGAGGGAGCTGCTTATGTTGGGTCTTTCTTTTTCAAAACGCGGGAGCTACCGTTTTTTAATAACCCAACGGGTGAAAATTTGTAAGACATACGTTCCAAAAATATTTAGAACTACGTCGGAAATCATTATAATTATTGACCACTTATTTTTTATTATATTTCAACCTTATCTTGTAGACTTGATGGAGGATCGCACTTTTACAACACTTATAAAACAAAAGACGGGAAGTACATGGCAGTTGGAGCAATCGAACGTCAATTTTATGAAAAATTCATCCAAGGTATGGGGCTTGAGGGAACTGAAGTTCATGAAAACCAGTTTAGCGACTGGGTGCAACACAAGGAGACAGTGGGAAATCGATTTTTGACAAAAACACAGAAAGAATGGACGGAAATATTTGAGGGAACTGATGCATGTGTTACACCAATCCTTGAATTGGATGAAGCTCCTTATCATCATCAAAATGCTAATCGACAATCATTTTCTCAGAACCCGTATACCGAATACTGGGAGCCAGAACCAGCCCCTAAACTTTCCCGTACTCCGGGTAAAGCCAATTTAAGCCGTCCAGATCCTGAAATTGGAGAAAATACGGTTGAGATTTTGAGTGCCATTGGATACAACGGCGCTGCGATTAAAGATTTGATCGAAAAAGAAATAGTTGAAGCCACTGCCCTAAGGAAAATTTTGATTTAAAATTCGATTCCTTTTTAAAACTGAATAGGTGTAAATTGGTTGCAGAATTTAAGTTTATTTTTAATTCCTATTTTACTTCTTTTAAAAGTCTTTCCCATTCCTTCTTACTTTTCCCTGAATTTAAATCCCATTGCTATAAGTATACGGTCCTAATGAAAAAATTTAATACCCAAAAATGACAATAAAAGACAATAGAATGACAACTTGATGAATGAAGTGATGTGTAATTTTTAGGGCGGAATATTTGATGGAAACAGCCCACATTAAGTATTAATTTAAAGCGAACACTTATTTCTTGCATCTGACGTTTTGTCAATAGACAGATGTGAATATCAATTTTCAGGGCATTAGCGCACAGTCCATGGAACAGGGCTAATGTTGAGTATGGGTAATTCTTGACATTTCTGGGTCAAGTGCACGGGTCAAGTGCGCAAAGCTGAATGTTATTTTTTGAAATTCGAACCCAGTTTCCATCAGTTCATATAAGGTTCAGGTTAAAGAATGGAGTACTAAAAATAATTTGAACGGTAGGTCAAGTTCAGGTCAAGTAAGAGTTAATGGGATTTAAATTTCAAGTCAAGTTGAAAAAAAAGGCGAATCGAAGTGGGAAGTCAAGTTTTTCAAGATTCAAATATCAGGTAAAGGCATAATACACGAAACATTTTAATTTGGGGTCAAATTGTACTAAACCCGATTCTGTCAAGTTCAGGTCAAGCTTTTGTAGGTCAAGTTCAGGTCAAGCTTTTGTAGGTCAAGTTCAGGTCAAGCTTTTGTAGGTCAAGTTCAGGTCAAGCTTTTGTAGGTCAAGTTCAGGTCAAGCTTTTGTAGGTCAAGTTCAAAGCTTTTGTAGGTCAAGTTCAGGTCAAGCTTTTGTAGGTCAAGTTCAGGTCAAGCTTTTGTAGGTCAAGTTCAAAGCTTTTGTAGGTCAAGTTCAGGTCAAGCTTTTGTAGGTCAAGTTCAGGTCAAGCTTTTGTAGGTCAAGTTCAGGTCAAGCTTTTGTAGGTCAAGTTCAAAGCTTTTGTAGGTCAAGTTCAGGTCAAGCTTTTGTAGGTCAAGTTCAGGTCAAGCTTTTGTAGGTCAAGTTCAAAGCTTTTGTAGGTCAAGTTCAGGTCAAGCTTTTGTAGGTCAAGTTCAGGTCAAGCTTTTGTAGGTCAAGTTCAGGTCAAGCTTTTGTAGGTCAAGTTCAGGTCAAGCTTTTGTAGGTCAAGTACAGGTGAAGTTTCTGTAGGTCAATTTCAGGTCAATCCTTTGTAGGTCAAGTTCACGCCAAGCTTTTGTAGGTCAAGTTCAGGTCAAGCTTTTGTGGGTCAAAGTAAGATCAAGCTTTTGTGGGTCAAAGTAAGATCAAGCTTTTGTGGGTCAAAGTAAGATCAAGCTTTTGTGGGTCAAAGTAAGATCAACCTTTTGTGGGTCAAAGTAAGATCAAGCTTTTGTATAGGTGAAGTTCACGTCAAGCTTAAGTAGGTGAAATTAAGGTCAAGCATCAGTTAGTTAACGTCAGCTTAAGCTTTTAAGTAGGTCAAGTTTAGGTCAATGATTATTTTTCATTGGGTCAACATTAGATCATGTTCAGCTCAAGCACACTTCAAATATATGCACTTTAATTTTGTATTTTGTATCGTATTTGAATCCTGGGTCAATCCTTGGTCAATTTTGGGTCCAATGATATTTCTTGTTTGTGTAGAAATTAACTTCAGCTCAGAACAAGCTAAATTAATTTGTCGACTACAAAATGAGTTCAAGTTATAGGATGAGTACAAAAGTCATTTTTGGTCAAGAACTTGACTTGACATTTGAAGTTAGCATCCAGGCCCTAATATATGAATACCCTGAAAGTAGCTCTAAATCGTAAATGTTTGTTACCACTCCTGCTGGTTAATTGTCTCAAAGAGTCTGGCCATTCGGATGGAATGAGTTGTTAAGTAAACTTTGAGTGAAGTTGAAAATTGAAAGGGAGGAATTAGTTTATTTCCAGACTAAGGCGCCCCAGCAAATTCCAATCAAGTGTAACTTTTGTTCGGGACCAGACCACCATATGATTTCCATTTGTATGTATTTTATGAGGAATCTTAATGGAATATTCCTCATGGAAATTTCAAATTAGGGGGCTATTCAAATCCAACAACACTTCCTCCACAATGACACTATATATACTATGCGGGGCTATATAGTAAATAAGAAGACAGGATAGGAATGTTTAATCTCGCATAGCATAACATTTTTCCGCTTTATTTGTGTTCCATATAATTACGTGTGAGTACATATTTAGATACATCCCTACCTTAATACATCCTTAGTACGTACATTTACACAGATAATTTTTTCCAGCAATAATTTTTTTTTCAATAACTCAAGTGGACATCAACAACAATATCCGTGCTACAGTTACCATGACACGAGTATATTCTAACCTTAGATATACAGTCCTAGCTAGCTATAACAGCCCCCGTTAAGACACCGTCCTTTTTATTACAGCAGTCGAAATTTACTCCCTATCTTTTGTACCGTAAAATTTTTGACAATCAGTTTAAAGCGGGAATTTTTTAAACATTTTAGAATTTCTGTGTATAATTGGGAAAATTTTCACTTGTTTTTAAAACAAATGTATTTTTCATAAAAATTCATAAAATTTATAAGCAATAAATATTTACTCACTTACTAATTGTAAGAGGGCACATATTTATAGAAACTTCTAAAACCAAAATGTTTTTGCCCATATTTTTAAAATACACAGATTTTTACCCGTATTTTCAAAATTCAAAATAAATCACCAAAATTTTCAAATTCTGGTTTAAAATTGGATTTGAATCCAAAATTTTCTTGGGCACATCAAAATTTTGCCAAGAGCGTTTTTAACGGGAAAATGTTTGCCCTTAATTTTAAGTAGTACAACTTTCATCGCATCGGGAAATTCTCACCGATGCAAGTCACTTGGTAAAAATTTCCCCGGATTTTGTGCGCAATAGAAATTTTCCCACTGGCGTAAAAACATCCAACGATGGCCGTTATAGCCAGGATTCACTGTTTCCGTAAGCACTTATTATCGAAAAATTTCCAAATTTTTAATTTCTTTTAAATTTATTTATTTCCCATTGAAACATATAGAACTTTCATACAGTGCACCTTTTTGACTCAGCCCATGTATGGCATAGAAATAAATGTTTCAATTAATTTCCATCAATTTCCCTTCCCGAGAGCAGGATTTTTATTGTAGTAAATGTGCGGGTGAATTTTACCCTAATTGTTAAAAAAAGCTTTCAGAGAAACACAAAAAATTTATGCCCGCTAAATTTTTGTTGTTGCAATTCCCCGCCGGATTTTTATTTTCTAAATGTGTTTTTTTAAGTAGCTCTATATAAAATTTATATAAAGGAATCAACCAGGAGCATTCACAGACTATTAAAATTTGATTTCAGCTCAAGCTCCAGGCTTGTTTTGAATAAAATTTTGTCTAACAATTTTTTAAAATCCTGTATGGAATAATTATTAAGTGGAGTGCAAATTTGTTGAAACGTTTTGCTAATCCCGTTAAATTTATCCCCGCATGTCCGACCTATGTAAATAGAATACCAATATTTTAATAAAAAATGTATTCGCAGGCCATCATTGAGAAGGCTTTGGCTACAAATTTTGACATCCTTTTATTATTTCCCTGCCAAAAACGTGAGTCTAGATTTGTTGAACGTGCAGATTTCCTCATATTGATTTATTTATTTGGTAATTATTTTTTAATTATTATTATTTTTATATAGCACAACGGAAATATAATTAAATTTATTGAATTGTTTTTGAGGGCGGGAAAAATAATTGTCTAGTTTTGGATTTAGGGACTGGAAAAAATTCTTTGGGATTTGTTGCCCTTGCATTAACAAAAATTTGATTTATACTTTGCCCGTATAACGTTTCAATTTGTTTTTATATTTTTATATATATAGCGTCCATTAAATTTACATTTGTTGTAATGTAGTTTCCTTTAAACTTTTAGTAGTTTTAAGCTCAAAATATATTTTTCCATGTAATTGCAAAATGTATATCCATTTACAGTAATACCATTTATATTTTGTAATTTGTGGTTTTCCCCTAAAAACCTCTTTCATTTTGTAATCATAAATTTTTGGGAAATTTAATATTGCACGAGTCCCCCGAAACACAGGTCTAGTCGTGGGAATTTTTTTATTTAGAAAACTATATAAAATTTTTAATTTTTGGAAAATTATTATGATAATCATTTCTTTCGATGTATTGTAAACAAATTTCGTTTTCTATAGATTGGCTTTTAGTTTTGATTTCCTATCACAATTAAATTTTTCATATTTCTACAAATTTCAATATATATATTGGGAAACTCGAGATGTCGAAAGAAACGTTTCTCAATATTTTAGTAAATATACATTTTTACATGTATTTCCAACGTTTAAATAAGTTTTCGCAAGACTAGCAAACAACAATTGAAGTTTCGATGCTATACAATTTCCAGTTTTCATTTTAACCATATATCAATATAATCACAAATTTCGTTTTCGTCACAAATGTCCTACCACTTCGCGAGTACACGTTTATTTTGTAAATTTCCGGTTTGGTTATAACCGCGATTGAATTTAAATTTGACCTTGATTTCTCAACTGTACAGAGACAGTATGTTTTTTACATTTATATACAGTTAATACATATATACACATATGTATATAGACACATGATTATACCCCGAACATATATCCCTTTTTAATTTACAGAGTATAACAACTTTCGGCACACGAGACAAGCAGTTCATTTAATATTATTTTTGTATAGATGATTCAGTTTTATATCTATATTTTGAATTATATAATACATGTATATCTTAATTGCTATAAATATATTTATATATATATACCATGTTTATATATAACCTCTTCCAGTTTATCGTGCTTTGTGCATATTCTCCATGCTACCAAGTTTCCAACCTTATTTTATGTTCACATATTTTATTATATCATATATCGTTTATATAATATTATACACATAATTAATATTACATTAATATGTAGATTATATGTAATGCTGTAATAAATTATTATTACATAATCGTTCATTTCCAGTTTAGCATTTACATGTATATTACAAATGATTAACACATTAGTATAGTATGTATATATCATATACATATTAACATAATATTGTACATTTAATATACATATTGACACATGAAAACTCGGTTATACGTTTTATTAACATATTGATGTAATATCAATTATATGTTCAATATCGATATTAACGTAATGTCCGTTTAGTATTGGCCTAATATTAAGTTTACATGTAATATACATATTGACGTAATATTAAGTATGTATTTCATATTTATATATTAGTTACATATACGTCATATACATATCCATGTATATACTCCATGTTAATGCGTTGTCGTAAGCAATAAGTGATTCAGTTTTTTCCAGTTTATAGTGCTTATAATTACAGGTGTGTTTCACCAGATGATCATACTCATATAGATGTACGTACATACATTGCCATAAGCTATTATATTAAGGGTAGGTTTTTTTTTAAATCAATTCCCTCTCCCGCCCTTTATTGTTTCATTCAGTGTAGCAGTTCTTAAGCCCAATTCCTAATAATATCTCCGCACCGATTGTGCCTGTGCTCTCTGTAGCTCGAACTAAATATGTATATAATATGTATTACAGATTTACATAATTGTGATCCTGGGAACACCTATCAGGACAGAATTCACATAAAATTTACAAACTGAGGCTGAACACAACACTCAACACATGATGTCGTGACGGGATTCAATTAACACCTGAGCCCGGGCTGCTGGACAGGTGTTTCTACCTAATCGACGTCATTAATGTCCTCTTAACACGATAATTACGAAATCGACAAGGAATTGAAGGACAAATGTGCTACATTTAGGAGAAACGTTTCCCATTAAATACATTATATATTAGAATAACATAAATACAAATTTGCTTTTGGATCTCCGGATAATAACAGTTGATCAGTGTGTCGTGCTGATAACGTGTTCATCCCGTACAATTTAATTCACAGTCTAGCGCCATGAGAAGCTCTCCTTATAATCAATTCTTCCTTGATTTTCTCATTCTGTCTTGATTTCAATTGTCCCGAACATTATATACTGCATAACCCGATACGCTTTCAGGGTTTTTGGTTTTTTTTGCATCGGCGGTGTGTAACACTGGAATTGATTGATAAAAATTCCGAAACTTTTGCAGATTACAGTCTTGCAGCATGAGACTTCTGGTTCGGGTTAATGGACCTTTGGACTAGATGCTGTTATAGTATGGGATGTTTAAGAGGAGTGAAATTAGCCTTAAATGAAAAACGTGGGGTGAATGTACATGTTTAGGGAATAAGGGGATTGTATAAAACTAACGGAAATATTTTGAGAGGAAAACTAACGTGAAAAAGGTAAATAAATAAAAAGGAGAGGAACACAGTGTTGTCAGTGACTGTGGGAGCGGAGAGACTTGTTAGGGAATTATTTACAGGTGAGGATTGCCACGAATTCATTATAGTTAACCATGCCGTCCCCGTCGTTGTCCGCTTCCTTTATCATGTCATCAACTTCTTCCTCGGAGAGTTTTTCCCCGAGGGACGTCATCACGTGACGGAGCTCCCCATTTGAGATTAGCCCGTCCCCGTTCTTGTCGAACACTCTGAAAATATAAAACAAATATGATACTGATTGTTAGATACGAAACGTACCGATTTATTACCATTCCGAATCAAATGCAATACGATTTATAAAAAACCGGAAGCCAATCCGTACGTTCAAATAGAAATTCCAATCTGGCTATTTTGAAAAAATCGAATCTAGCTTGTCAAAAACGAAACTTGAATTTATTATCGTACTGAAACTCGAGCTAAACTTGAAATTCATTTAAAATTAATTTGAACTAAACTTAGGGTTGACTCCGTGAACTAAACTTGAAATTCACTAAAAATTGAGCTAAACATGAACTTCTCACAAATTTGAGACACACCTGAAATTTCCCTCAAAATTTGGATTGAACTTATTGTGAAATTCACTAAAAACTGAGCTAAACTTGAACTTGACGCTCATTTGTCTGGAGGTTGAATTTGAATCGTATTTAAGCTAAACTTGAACTTGACACTCATTTGTGTTAAGCCTGAACTTGACTCATATTTGAACTGAACTTGAACTTGACTCATATTTAAGCTAAACTTGAACTTCGCTTGCATTTGAACTAAACATAATATTTACCAAACAAATTTGCTAAATCTGTACTTAACTTGAACTCGACTCATCCTTGAGTTAAACTTACAATTTACTAAAAAAAATTAGCTAAACCTGCACCCAAATTGAACTTGACAGAAACTTAACTTGAATTAAATTTTAAATAAACTTCAATCAAACATGAGCTTAACTTGAACCTGCGACACAGTTTGCCTAAACTTGAACCTGGACCGAATCTCAGTTAAACTTGAACTTCTCTAAGTCCTAAATTAAATCACACTTAGTACACTTAAATCTGATCCAAGTTTTAACTTGACCCTAAGTGAAAACAAAATTCTGAACTTGACCTTTACCTTGAACAACGCACTTAGTTCATATTAAAATTTCCAATTAAATTCTAATGTGAATAGGGTACAGTAATACGAAAGTGATCTGAACTTGGAGGAAACAAAATGCAACAAAATCTCTTGGACTAAAACATTTCCTCAGAATACATACATAAACCTCGTCTTTGAATGGAAATTTAGTTCCAGAGGACTTTTCAAGTTAAATAGGAACATTTTGAAAGGATTGTCATAAAATTCCCATGTAATGATAAATGATTGGAAAGTTAGTAATGAAGGTCTATTTGAAAGCATTACGAGCCCTGATCATGTATTTTCAATAGAATGCTACTGTTCTGAGTAGGTACATAAGGTGTATGTGTGGGGGAGTGTAATAAAGATCCCCATTAAAGGCCTCAAGTAATTTAAAGATACGATTACCGGTGTCTTTTACCCACTAAAACCCATAAGGTCCTATTGACAACATTTGGGTCTCCAGACACATTTCCTGAATTAGAGCTTATCTCCGTCCACACTTTCTATTTAATTGAGGACGTGGGGTGTGTATGATTTTATTATCTTTTTTTTTCTTACTTGAAAGCTTCCTTGAGTTCCAACTCCGAGTCAGCTTCCTTCATCTTTCGGGACATCATTTGGAGGAACTCGTTGAACTCAATCGTCCCATTACCATCCACATCCACCTGACTCACCATCTCCTGCAGCTCCAGATCTGTCCCGAATCACACACACACACACACATACAATACATCGTTAGTGAGGACATTATCCGGGAAATTTGATGGGGGAAGGATCGCTCTTGGAATTTATTTCCCAAAAGGAATTTTCTACCTTTCTGCAAAATCTTTTTCAGTTACGAAACCTATTTTTCTTCAGCAAAGTTTTCCAACTAAAATTGTACAATGTATTTTGAATACAATCTTTTTCTCAATTCTGCCCTTAATGCACTCTATTAATGACTGTATCCTTTTGAAAAAAATTAGTCGAGAAAATTAAACTCCCTCATGTAGAATTGTCCCTATAGGATTTTTACCTCAAAATTCCATTAAAAAATATGTTTACCCACAAAATTCACTTAATCCTCTCAAAATTTCATTCAGGGAAATTTTTGCTCTTAATCTTTCATTGAATACAATGTTGCTCTTAAAATTCCATAGCTCAGAATTGTTGTTCTTAAAATTTTAGTGGTTCAGAATTTGTACTCCTAGAATTCCAATTTCAAAAATTAATCCTTTAAAATCCGACGCTTAAAAGTGTTACCCTTAAAATTTTATGTGTAAAATATTCCACGCTGATTTCCATCTATTAAAATTCATTGGTTACAAAATTCTCCCAGAAATTCCATTGTGCGTAATTTTATCGTCAAAATTTTACGCTGCAAAAAGTTTTCCTTCAAAATTGTGTGCTTCAAAGTTTTTACAGTTCAAATTCCATTGTTTCAAAATTTTTGCCCTTAAAATTCCATTCTACAAAATTTTGTTCTATTAAAATTTCAATAGTTTAGAATTTGTAATCCTAAAATTTCATTTGCAAAAAAAGTATGCCCTGAAAATCCGAAACTGGAAATTTTACACCTAAAATTTCATCTGTAAAAACTAATACACTTTAAAAATCTATTATTTAAAAAATCCCTTCGAAATTCCACTCTTCATAAATTTGCCCCTCAAAATAGTATCCTTTAAAATTTTCATATTTAAAATTCTATGTTATAAAATTTCAGCCCGCAAATTTTTAAACATGAAATTACATACACGAAAAACCAGAAACTAAAGGAGAAAATATTTCGATCGTAAAAACCAAAGGATTTTCTCATACTTAGCATTGCAGCCAGGTTTAATATAGCGCAAGAGGTGAAAATGATATTAAAATGAGTTTAAACCCGTTTTAAAAATTCTAATTAAAAAAACTTTCAAAATATAAATCCCTACATGTGATTTCCCACTCTTTACTAAAAAAACGAATAAAAAATAACAAAAAATATTTCCTTCGAACCGGATTTGAACCAGTGACCTATGGATGCCTATGCGTTCTCATACAACTACAGTCCACCGCTCTACCAACTGAGCTATCGAAGGAACTCTGACAAAAGCTCCGCTCAAAGTCCTATTAATTCCACTCAACTCAATTCCCATTGCTCGTTATGAGAGAGAGAGAGAGAGAGAGCAGCAGCAGGAGCCGTAAAGGAGAATCCTGTGAATGCATTTTTACGCCTTGCTAAACTGTCTTCCTGCAGCTCAAGCGAATTAAACGTATATGATTGTGCCGGCCATAATTTAGCCAATTACTAGCATTCAAAGGCACTCACACATTAAAGTCCTTCGTGTCATTAAACTTGCTTTTACTATTCTCTCACTGTACAAGCTACCAAGAAAAATTTCTCCCTCCTTATTTCCTCCTCCAAAATTTTTGATTCCCCCAATTTACACTAAATTCCACTCCGGATTTTTCCCCCTAATTATATCAAATATCACTCAAAATTTCAGGTCAAATGGGTCAAAATTTAAAAATATTCCCTTATTTTATTTTTTAAAACCAACAAATTTAATTTCACTTTCCCTCCCATTCATTCTTATTTTGACCCCTGAGGTCACAAATATTGACCTAGGTCAATGGGGCCAATTTTATAAAATTCTGTGGAAAATTCTCTGCAAAAACCTCCAAATTTATTTCCTGGAGGATCCCGCGTCACATTTTTGTCCAAATATTTTTGCCGAAGAAAATTTCTAGTGAATCCTGTAGAAAACTTGCGGACTCAATTATTGCCCCAATTAAATCCACTAATTTTATTCTGAATGGAGAGCCAATTATTGAGGAATTTCAGGGCTGTAAAAATAGGAAAGGGGTCAAAAATTTGATGGGGATTGTTCCTGGGTAATTACCCGTCGGGCGCTGTCCCAATGACCGCATAACGACCCCCAGCTCCGCCATTGTGATCATCCCGTCCTCGTCCTTGTCAAAGAGCATAAACGCCTCTTTAAATTCTGGAAGGAGTGATGAAAAAAAGACTTTTACAAATATTAGCTTTGTCACCACAGACTATACGTGAAAGAGGGGCGGGGGAGGAAAAAATAAAGTGGATTGAGTCTGGAAAAAAAAAGGTGAAAAAAATAGGGGCTATGACAGTGTTAAATAAAAATGTAACGTTTTACCTCCAACTTGCTCCTCCGTCAGTCCGTACTCGGTCTGGAATTGAAAGATGAGTTGGTGAGACAACAAAGGCATAATGTTTCCCATATATATATGTATATGTACATGCAATGTATGAGTATAGGGACGGAATGACTATGGGATGAATGCTACACACGCGGGGGGAAAGCTAAAAGAAAAGAGCACGTGAAAAAAAAGAGTTGTGACAATAAAAAATGATTACGACCGACGGAAAAACACTTTGGGAGGGATCGATAATGGTAGGATGAATTTAAAGGTGTATTATGGGAGCGTTATGGGTATGGGACTATATGTGTAATTGGAGCATGTATAAGTAAAAGCAAAAGGTAATCTTTTCAGGAGGAATTCTGTGAAAACACTTTCCTCGGATGCGTTTCCAAAGAGTTCACAAGTAAACAGACTAGCAGGAAGCCTGTAGGGAATTCTGAGGGTGCTCACCAGCCCTGGATAAAAGGTGTTGATTTTTTTGTGGTCGGGTTCGGGTCAGAGTTTTGGGTCAAATATTTTATTGGGGTGATAAGAGGTTTTAATTGCGGGTTTTAAATAATGACTGGGTCAAATGTGGGAGTTCATGCAGTTTTGGTTAAAAAAAACGGGTCAATCGTTTTTAGGGGCTAATTTCTGATTTAGGTCAATATTGAGTCAGATACTTTATTGAGAATGTTTGGTCAATTGGGGGTGAAATAATTTTAAAAGGGTGGGTTTCATTTGGAACGGACATTAAACTTGAATTCTGGGTCAAACATTTGAAGAGTGTAATTGTAACTGGGAATTTATTCAGGTCGACTATGGGTCAAGGATTTGAAAGGAGCTTAAGTTTCAGAATTAATTGTGGGTAGATTCTGGGTCACACTTTTAAAGGAAGCTCAATTTAGATTACGAAGTAATTTTAGACCGAATCTGGACCAAACATTATAGAGTGGTGAGTTCGGACTGGGAATTAACCTTGGGTCAAATACAGGTCAAGCATTTTGATTGGGAAAGAATTCGTAGGTCGAGACTGGGTCAATCATTTGAAATGAAGCGTAATTTAGAATGGGAGTTAATCTTGGGTCAAGCAGTTGAAGAAGCTTAATTTAAATTCAAAATTGACTTGGTTATGGGTCAAAGACTTAAAATGAGGTTAATGTCGACCGGGAATTTTAAATCAAATCCGGGTCAACTTAGAACAATTTTAATTTCTGATTGCGAACTTTGTTAACATTACTTTTTGACCACTTTTTAAAGAAGATCAATTCCGGTCAAAGTTTATTTGCTCTATTCTAGTACGTGTTCATAGATGGACCATTTTTCTACAACTCCATTGGATCACTTTAGGTCATTTGAATTTCTAATTTTCAGGTCAACACAAACCCGGTCAAACTCCCGAGGCGATTATATTTGCCCGGTCGTAATTAGGGGCAAGATGAGACAAGGTCTCTAATTTTGCAGCAAAATATTTTCTTGTAGTAGAATTACCCAATATATTACCCAAATTTTTTTCCTCGCTTCGCCCCTAATACAAATTCTGCGGTATTTGAAGCCTACTTTTACAAAAACCAGAGTACCCCATATATGCAGAAAACATTTTAGAGATTGAAGGCCTGCGGATGTAATACATTATACACGGGAGTCATATAAGGACTCAATACGTATCAATCATATGCAATACGTCCTCGTCCTGGCTTATTATTATGAGCAGGGAGCAGCGCCAACGTTTAGTTTCTAAAAGTGAGGCTCGGTCGGAACTTTTGCTCATTCCATAAATTCTGTTTAGTTGTCAAACACGTTCCGTGCCCCACTTGAACCTCCGTAAATGACTCAAATGAGTCCGGGAAAAATGTTACCTTCCCTCAATCCTCCCAGAATACAGTAAGGCACCTCGTCGAGCATTAAATCTGGGAATGGTACAGTGTGTAAATTCATCCCACTTCATATGTGTATCCTCATAAGTATTTAATCCACACAAAAATACATACCCACGGAACCACTCACAATCAGTTCAACCCTATTACGTAACCCAATCTCCTCTCCTAACATGTTCAACGGACGACGTCTGTTTCAAAAGTCAATGCAGAACACCTCCATCTTTCCATTCCCGATAAATTTCTCCTAAATTTTTCCATATCCTTGGAACTCCGGGACTCTCCCCTTTATTTACATGTTAATTCCCGAAGTGAGGCTTTTTAGGGGCGAAGTCCTTTTCTTTCAAAATCTGTATAACTCTTATAGGGGCAAAGTGAGACACACTTCTCTACAATCACTCAATGACTCTTTCCCTGCCTTTTTAGGGGCACAATGATACAGAATTAAACAATATTTTACGGTCTTTAGGGGCGAAGTGACACAGGGCTCTTAATATTAATCTCTTGTTAACTTTAGGGGCAAAATGATACAAATTTCCCAATGCTAATGTGTTGCTGTTCTTTGGGGCGAAATGATACAGAATTCTTTACAGTTAAAGCCTTGCTGTTTTTAGGGGGAAAGTGATACAGGGCTTTAAATCTGATACTGTTTTTAGGGGCGAAGTGACACAAGTTAATAATTTAAATTTTAAATTTTGATGCTAATCCCCAAGAGTTACCAGAGGCGGAATGACATTAACTTCTTAAATTAAATTCTGAATTCGTGCACATAAAAGGAGAAAAGAAACAACGGGATTTGAAATTAAGGCTAAAATCTCACTTCACCCCGAGGCTTTTTTTGGGGAAGCCTTGCAAAAAATGAGAGTTACGTGAAAATCAAACATGGGGAAGTGAAACATTACTACACACACACACGACGTGCCCAAGATTATTATTGGGAAGGATGACGGGACACGTAATCCCTCTTTTCTCCTTTCTCCCTCCGAAACTATTAATTCTTCGGACGGGGGGAAAATAAGCGAGAGAGCCAGAGAGGAAGGAAACAGAAGCGATAGGGACAGATCCTATCGGGTTCTCCACTTTACAAGCAAAAATCCTCATCATCATATACACCTCTACACAAATATATTCCATGCAATGAGGTCAGGGATGAAATTACCAAATCAATCTTCTCTCCTCCAAACCGAACCCCCCCCAAACCCACCCCCGCACACGAAATATAAAGCTCCAGGTTTTCGACTTCCCTTCGCCCCTAAATATTTTCAGAGGGCGGGTAATTTTTTTTCTATACTCAATCACCTGCAAAGATGGATCTGTCAATTGTATACAGAGACATGTACACACACACACACGTGCAGCTATAGCAATTGGTCCAGGATCCGATTGAAGGATCAAGATAGCCTTTTCCCATATATACAAAAGTCAAAACAGGGGGGAAAATTCTTATAAAGGAGGGAAAGCCAAGGCCTCCAACGGGTTTTCAATTAGAAACGCGCTCAGAATTTTACCTGAAAGAGGGAATTTTTTCCCTTCCCGGAAATCCTTCTTTTTTTGGCATTCCCACGAAATCCCCATTTGTTAGCATTCATGAGGAATCCCCTGTTTTTTATATACCATTTCCAAAAAATACCCCATCAATAGCCATTCCTTGGGCCGGGATGGACATACATACGTATATATTTATGTACATATATGTATGTATGTGCGACTAAAACTTGGGCTGGGCAAATATCCCCGGGAATTACAGATAAGCGATTTGATACTGCCTCAGCAATACAGAATTGCAATTCTGAGAAATAAGGCTTTCCTTTCAAGGGCGCAAATCGACGTGGAAGTATTTTTCGGGATTCTAGGAATCCTTGGGTGCTGAGAAATCCCTGGGTGTGCGTCTCCCATTTGAATCCCTATCCTATTGCAAGCACAGTACAAGTTACAAGTACAGTCGTGTACTATTCAATAATCAACCAGTTTCTGCATATGTGATCCCAGAATTTTTGCAAGTTCCCAGAAGTAACAAATCTTATTTTAATGAGAATTGACTAATTGCGATTCGAAGGTCTCCAGACCCCTTGCATCAGGAACGAAGTCTCAGGTCGGAAAACACTCCGAAACAAATAATAACATGTTATTTCTGATCTTCTGTATCACATTCCTTAACTATTACATATTAAGCAGAGCAGTCACACTTGGTCTGGTTAGTTTGACACTAATCCTTCAAAGGCAAAAACTGCCCATTTCGAAAGCAGTTTACATGGAAAAAATATTTTTCTTTAAGGAACCATGAAATCTTCACTAGTTGAGAGCGAACCCCTAAAATACATACATAATTGCAGTTATCTTTGATCCTCTAACTCACTCCAGACTATGTACATTGTACTCTGACCTTAGCCTGACCCTAAGTACGATCATAAATTTAAGGATCAAATACCAGGACTGGATCTGGAGTGATCTTAACTATAAACTAACCCTTAAGGATCCAGCAACGCTTTATCATTTGCTCACACGATATCAGAGTGAAGATGGTTTGGTCCGATGGCTAATCCCTGCGCTTATACCTCGTGATCACAATGTTGTGTTTGCAATTTAAAATGGTTATTATTGGAAATTGTTGACTGAATTGTTAAAATTGCAAAATTATTTTATGAAATGCCAGATTGTCAATTGTAATGCTTTGAGCATTGAATTGTTAAATGTGCTCCGGAGCCTTCCGAATATAACTGATTCTATCATTCTAGATTTAATTTTTTAGATTAAGGTTTCTTCGAATAAAGGCGTACTTTGGTTATAATGTACATAGTTTTTAATAACAAATGGTTTAACAAATTACCAAATATGCAATGGTTTTATCAGCCCCTAGGGATTTTTGCCAGACTCAAAAACTTCAACGATGTGAAGATCCTACATCGGAGGGAATTAACTCGATGAGTGTGGTCTTCGGCTCTAGATTATTTTTCACAAGAACCATCCCATCTAATCTAACAATCGCCTCAAATCTAAAGGAACAGCACCTCAATCCCGTTCATCAGAAAGGAGCTAATCGATCGTCTCCAGCTTCATCCTCGCTCAGGATAGCATATCTCGGGCACGAGCCCCAGTCAAATCCAGTCAAACTCAAGCTACTGAAAGGAATCTTCCAAGGATCTGGAAAACCCCTGAAATCAGACATTATAGATACTCTGAGATTTCTATTATAGAAATTGTTCCCTTTGAAATCTCTGTTCCTTCTTCTATTCAAGAGCTCCTGAGGTATCGATTTTACTTGATCTCACTCTGTCAGAGACCCATGTCAAAGTTTACAATCCCCTTGTAAATCCATCCTTTCAAAAAAGAGAAAAAAAGGGATCCCAATAAAAGACATATTTCCGATTCAGTTGACCATGTTCCCATCGTCATAGTCATAGGACAAGGTAGATTTGAACCTTCCCTCGCTCAAAAAGTTACCAAGGAAAGTTCGTCTCACTTTACCCCAAAAATCGCAATTCAAGCCTTGAAAACAGTTCTAATGGCTCTTCCATCGCTCAGGATAGAAACCTATACGTTATTTAATTGGAATTTAAAATTTACTCCCGCCCATTTATAAAATGTAGAAAACCCAGACTCGGGGATAATTTTAATTCCTGGAGACGCTGAGTCAAGGGAAACTTTCCCAAGGGGATCTGAGTAAAGTTGAGTAATTAGCATAAGCCCCGTAAATAATTCCAGTCTGGAACGCTCGAACCCTACAGTTTTGATACAGTCGTCCCTTTTCGTACCTCTTACACTTCTTGCAAAAGATGCTTTCAGATTCTATGAATTGTGAGGGGGGCTCCGTTATTTGCGGGATTTTCCCTCCCGTAATTTTCTCATCAATTCCTTTTCTCAGGGAATGCTTTGAGAGAGTCCGCCTTTTTCTTCAGGGATAGAATCTTCTCCAGGGACGGGATTCAATGGAAGTCCTGAGCAAAATGGTTTCTTTTGTTTCTAATCTCCTCAATTGGTTTACTTCCCAAATGCTCCCACTTTCTCTTTGAAAGGGCTTTGGGGAAAAATCCTAAAAACTTGAATTTGAATGGGACTAAAATATTCTTCCTATTTAAGGAATTATTGTGTATTTGAGCCCAGTCTTGAAATATCCTTTGAAATAATTTTCTAAAAGAAATTTTATTCTTTCAACTTTTTTTTTTCTTCTTTCTATCAACTTCAGATTTTAAGGATTCTTTGGACGTTGAGGAACTACACTCAACTTTTTTTTTCTCAATACATTATGCAAATGCAAAGTGGGAAATTCAAAGGGAGAGACTTTTTTTGCTAATATTCAGACCAAGACGCTGAATTTTGTTGGAAATGATCTCATGAGGGCACCTTCTCTGAACGTCTGAAAATTTTGAAACTTTTGCAGACATCGAGATTTCTTTGATGTTTTCTTCGAACATATTTTTCTGCATATTTTGACGCCATTTTTTTGTAAAAATTTGGGTAAAAAATAGGGAATGGGGGAAAGTGTCCCTTGTGAGTGGAATTTTTGCAAAGTTTGCTAATGATTCGGAAATTAGAGAGGAAAAGAGTGAGAGAGAGAGAGAGAAATTGGAGGATTTTGAAGTTATGCTGATGCATGAGATTTTAGACGGATCTTTAGAGTGTATCTGGACGCATTACATATGTACGTGACTTTTAGAGAGCGGAATGGACTCCTTGGAGGGGAATTATTCATGGGAATGGATGGGGAAATGTCAGGGATTTAAGAGCACGGACACCTTCACCGAGTATAGTCATGGATGGGGTGGAGTGTGAAAGAAATCCGAGGAGCTCAGCAGAGACTCATCACTTGAGAGATAAGGAAATAAGCACGTGGACCACCAATCGATCCCCAATCCCAGTCTTGGAGCTTTGGCCCACATTATAGGTATAGGAAAGCACCCGAAAAAAAAATCACCTTATTCTAGATTCCTAAACAATTCCTGGATAACGATCCGTAGGAGTCCTACATAGTTTTTTGGGATCTTTGGGAGTCTTATTGGGTGTGTAGGGCTGGGTCCGGGTCAGGTCAAGTTACCATTTTTTAACGAGACTTTTATTTTCCAAGAAAGTTTGGGTTTGTTCCCCAGAAGGAGCAGAGACTGAGGCAAATTTTATTTGGGTTAAATTTATCAAATTTTTGCTTCATTAAAAAGTTTTCCTAAAATTGATTTACAATTTTCCCAGCAAAATGTTATATATTCTGCAAACAAAATTTGCTTGATTTTTATGCAATTTCTGTGTAACTTTCGTTTCAAAAAGTACTTAATTTTGATACAAATATTGCGGGCATTTGTAATCAAATATGCCCGATTTTGCTGGAAAATTTGTCGGGTTTTGCTAAATAATTGGGCTGTTTTTGTCATAAAATTGTTTCGATGTTTAAACAACATTTGACTGATTTTGTTAGAAATTTTGACTTAATTTGGTCATGAAATTTGTCGGATTTTTATACAAAATTGCGTGTATTTTTTTATAACATTTGTTTTAAATTGCTACAAATTTTGTCGTAATTTGCTAGAAAATTTAGCAGGTTTTACCATACAATTTTTTCAGGTTTTACCATAAAAATGCTTCAGGTTTTACCATAAAAATGTTTCAGGGTTTACCATTAAAATTTTTCAGGTTTTACCATAAAAGTTTTTCAGGTTTTACCATACAAATTTTTCAGGTTTTACCATAAAAGTTTTTCAGGTTTTACCATTAAAATTTTTCAGGTTTTACCATAAAAATGTTTCAGGTTTTACCATAAAATTTGTCACATTTTGTTTCAAAACTTCCCGAAAATTTCCTCCAGTTTACCCGCAATATGCAAAAATATTTGTCCAAATTTGGCACTAAAATTCGGGCCCAGTTTAAAAAAATCATCTACTGAGAATTATCAATATGGTCAAACATATTTACAGCATTTGTCACTAACCGGGAAAGCAAGTAATTGGGGAGAATTTCCCTAAAATGTTATCTGGCAAATAGCTGAAAATTTACAGACAATTGCCCAAAAGACAGACATTTGAAATAAAATTGCTGAGAAATATGCAGGGAAAATTGCGTGTAAATAGTAGTAAAATTAAGCTTGAGTTGACCCAATTTTGGGCTGAATTGAGAGATGTTTTTGAGCCTGACTGTAAAGACCGAGGGGAAATCCACTAATGTAGACTGCATAAGTAATGGATGATTGAGAGAGAGTTGATAAAATGGTTTCCGGACCTTTGCACCCTTGACAACAATGAGAGTCGTTATCGTTGGGAGTGCCATAAAAATAAGGTGGCATGGCTTGTACTGTGGGCTTGGTTCTTCTCTGTGCATAAAATTCATTGAAATCCCACTCCATCCCATGGTCTCCATTATGATGAAATTTGTTCCCTCAAAACCTCCGGGAGGACTACGGAGTGGGGGAAAAAAAGTCAAAACTATTCCCGTCAAAAGAGTTCCCCGTATCTTGAGCCTACAAGGATGAGCCACATCCCGAGAATTTAGCGGAGCTCTTGTATAAAGCGAAATAATCCCTAAACTTTTGTGCATGCACATGGAAATTGACAAGACTTGAACTTTCCAATAAATGCTTTCACGCATCGCTGAATTTTCCTCGGGAAACCCGGGATTATGCATCGAGTCTAATGCCTTTTAGCATATAAATGTACACATGGGATATATACAGGCTCACTCAGTGCTCGGCACGGGTATGGGTAATACTCGGGTAAACGGGTACGGGTACGGGTATGGGTACTACCCGGGTACCGATTTTGTGTACCCGATCAATTTCGGGTACTACCCGGGTACACTTTGTTCGGCTTAAAATTTCGGGTACGGATACGGGTATGGGTACGGGTACAAGGATTTCAAAATGGGTATATACCCACCGGGTACGGGTATAATGGGGTAATTTACTCGTACCCACCACCATTGTACCCGAATATTCGGATACGTTGAGAATTGAGACATTTTGATGAATTTTATACCATCATGCCCATACGTTGGAAACTTCTGTCCGTATCTTTAGTGGTTCTGAATACATATATAGCTTATGTTAATACTCTTTTAACCTTACAACATACAATAAATGTATTTTAGACTGTAGCTAACATATATGTATGCTTTAGGGAAACATGATTTTCTACTAGTCTAGTTTTTCTACTCTTCAATGAAAATATACAATATCAAATACAGCTCTAGCTAGTCAAAATTACACACTAAGGTGTCATACATTATTGTACATAACGTACTATACACTGCATTTAGAGAAATCTGGATATAAAGTACCCGAGTACGGGTACGACACAGTGATACCCGAGTATGGGTTTTCGAGTATTTTTCGGGTACGGGTACAATGCGGGTACAGGTACATGGTTTGAGATTACATTACGGGTACGGGTATGAAAAATTTGTACCCGGATACTCGGGTATGGGTACGGGTATAGATACCAGATATTGAAATACCCGCACTTCGGGTACAGATACGGGTACGGGTACCGATTTTTCGTACCCGTGCCGAGCACTGGGCTCACTCTTACCCCTCTTCCAACCCCATGGTACATAAATGAGCCAAAATAATGACTAAAAATATCCAGGTCAGTTTTCCGGGTCACAGAGGTCAAAAAAATCAAATTCTCAACAGACACATTTAGTAATAAAATCCGTGTCGCTAATTTTCTTTCCCATTTTTGTTTAGAAACTTATTTCATTTGAAAGCATTGACCCAGGTCATTCCGGTCATAACGGGTCAATAATATGAAGCAAGGTAATATTTAAGTACAAGGGCACTTCAAAATTCAAAATGTTCTATGACCAATCACCATATCAAAGAATAAGCAGGATATTTTCTTGTTAAGCTATTTGCATTGACCTAGGTCAGTATTTCAGGTCAAATTTCCAGGTCATTTTTTAAAAGCACTTGTGAAAACATTCTGAACATAATTCTTTTACAAATTTTGATTACCAAAAGCCTCATACAACGAGGTCAATCCTAGATTTTTGTTTTGAATTTTGTGACCTCTGTGACCCGAAAAGCTGACCTAGGTCAAGGGAACAATTTCCAGTGAATTCGAAAGCAAAAACAATACAAATTGTTTGTAATTGTTTGTGATAAAATCCTGGCATTACATTTCATAACATTTATAAAACACGGGGGATTCCCTGTTTATTCTGCATATTTTGACCCCTGTGACCTTGAATATTGACCCAGTTCAATAAAAATAGATTCAATTACAATAAACAATACGGAGTAAATGTTTTTGAAAGAAAATGTTTTCTACAAATAAATCTCTGGCTTCCTGAATTTCTTTTGACCCTTGTGACCTTGGAAATTGACCCAGGTCAATCAAATTAAGTATCAGGTCAGAAAATTTCGCAACTATTATATACAAGACCGGGAATTAGAAATTTACAAAAATTCTCCTAAAAATATGATTCTCGAGCCCTGAAATTCTTTTGACCCACGTGACCTTAATTTTGACCTAGGTCAATTAAAATCCAAAAAATCTGAAACTTTCAATTAAGAACTTAACTTTGAAACTTTACTCTGAATAAAATAGTAAATTGGGCTTGGATAGGGGACTCTCAAGTGTATGAGTGACTCTACATTATTCTCCATGCATTTCCATACTATGGGAAAAATGAACTTACGCTCTGGAAATGAATTAGGTACGGTTGGGTCAACCGGCGAAACTTGTAGTACTCGTCATCATAAATCTGCTCGATTTGACTTAATTGCCTCACGTACGTGGGTTCCATTTTTTTATTTTTTTTCACCCGCAATTTCCCCTCTTTTTCTTCACCTTCAAAACTTTTGCTCTCTTAAGTCTTTTTTTTGTCTCCCGAGTTTTTCTACTGAAAAAAAAATCCTTGGAATTTTAATACGAATTTCACATAACACTCCTTCCCTTATAATTTTTCACACTTGCTTCTTAACCCCATTAAAAAAAACTTTTTAGGGGCGGAGAATTTTTTTTAAAATGTCCGGTTTTAAATTTAACTACCTTAAATAAAATTCACTTCGTATAGCAATTGTTTCCACAAATTTCCAACAGCTCGTTTTGCACCTTAGCCCCAGGGGTCCGTCGGAATTGAATACGTAGAAAATCCTTGTATTTTTTTAGGAGCACAGACAAATCCTATGATTTGCAATGCGAAAGCTCACTTGGGAAAGAAATGTTGAGAATGTTATGAGTGTGTCGTAAAATTGGAGTAAAAATGATGCGCGAAAGTTGAAATGGGAAATTGAGAAAAATAATGGGGATAAAAAATGAATTTGGTATTTGCACTGATTTAAAATTCAGGAGGACTGAGTAAATGGAGAGAGACAGAGTATTTTTGGTGGGAAATTGAGAGGGATCTGGAGAGTTGAAAATAATAATCATCCTCTGCTCTCAAGTAAATAAAGAGAGAGAGAGAGAAAAAAAAAATTTTTGGCACAATTGCTTCTCCCCTTTCAGGGCTTTGGCAAGCGTCCATATGAGAGCTGTATGGCTGAAATGGGCCCATTGCTAAAAGTAAGGAGGCTTTAAGGAGCAACAGCATGTTGTTCATATTCCCAATTTATTATATGCACAGGAATTCCTAAGCACACACACAGTCTATGAGAATGACCCTTTATTTTAATTATTAGCTTCAATAATTATCAGAGCCTTTAGGAGGCGGGAATTTCAAGGAAATCTCTTCCCAAAATAGAACTCCACTTGAAATTTATTATTGTGAGTGGTTACACTTGGAAATAAATAATTTAAAGTTAAGGAGGTATAAATTGGAATTTGAATAATTAAAATTTTCAAGTGTGGGGGGTCAAGTGAAAGAAGGGTCAGGGGAGACTTTTACGTTTTTTTTTGGTAGGAGGAAATTTTCGAGTGGAGTTTTGAAGTTTTGGAATGAGAGAGGTAAGGGGAGTTCAAGTTGAAGTTGTCGGAGATTAAATTTGAGTGGAGTTTAAGTTTAAGTATGGAAGCACAAGTTTAAGTGGAGTTGGAGTTCAGGAAGTGTAGGTTTGGGCAGAGAAGGTCCAAATTTTGAGGAGCCAAGGTTCAAGTCAAGTTGAGTGTAATTTCTGGAGATTAGGTTCAAGTCAAGTTAAGTGTAATTTCTGGAGATTAGGTTCAAGTCAAGTGGAGTGTAATTTCTGGAGATTAGCTTCAAGTCAGGTTGAGTGTAATCTCTGGGAGATTAGATTCAAGTCAATTAAAGTGCAATTTCTGGAGATTAGGTTCAAGTCAAGTTAAGTGTAATTTCTGGAGATTAGGTTCAAGTCAAGTGGAGTGTAATTTCTGGAGATTAGGTTCAAGTCAGGTTGAGTGTAATCTCTGGGAGATTAGATTCAAGTCAATTAAAATGTAATTTCTGGAGATTAGGTTCAAGTCAAGTGGAGTGTAATTTCTGGAGATTAGGTTCAAGTCAAGTGGAGTGTAATTTCTGGAGATTAGGTTCAAGTCAAGTTAAGTGTAATTTCTGGAGATTAGGTTCAAGTCAAGTGGAGTGTAATTTCTGGAGATTAGGTTCAAGTCAAGTGAAGTATAAGTTTTGGGAGAATAGGTTCAAGTCAAGTGAAGTATAAGTTTTGGGAGAATAGGTTCAAGTCAAGTGGAGTGTAACTTTTGGGAGATTAGGTTCAAGTGGAGCCTATAAGTACAAGTTCTGAAAGGTCAGAGTTGACAGGAATGCAAGTTCAAGTTTTGAAAACATCGTTCAAGTGGAGTTTAATTCAAGTTTTGAAAGACAAAATTCAAGTGGAGTTTAAGTTTAAGGAGCCAAGGTTCATGTGAAGTCCAAGAACAAGTCCTAGAAGGCCAGGTTCGACTGGAATGAAAGTTGACGTTTAAGAAGACAAGTTTCAAGTGGAGTTTAAGTTCAAGTTTGAGAAGACAAGGTTCAAACGGAGTTCGAATTATGGATAACAAGTTTGAAGTGAAGTTCAAGTTCAAAGAGAAAGAGTTCGAGTGGAGACATATTAAATATTATCAATTTCAAGTAGAGTCCCAGCTTCAAGTAGTGGTGTCAAATCAAGTTGAAGTACGTCTCAAGTAAGTTTATAAAGCAAACTCCAAATTTTTATAAGTGTATCGGTAAGTGTCACTTGAAAAAAATTCAAGCCAAGTTTTAAAGTTTTACTGGACAAAATCCACAGTAATGTCACTGGACACATGTCATGTGAAGCCATATTTTGAAGAATATGAAAATTCAAGTTCAGTTTTTACAACTTAATCAAATGGAGCCCAACCTTTCCTACCAAAGCTCAAGTCAAGTGGAATAAAAAAAATTAAGTGTACTTCCCACTTGAAGTTAAACTTTTCCTTTGGGACTTTCTTCAAAAATTCCGAGGCGTAAATACATCTGATTGTGAGACGCTACACAAAAGCTCATCCTCTCCAAGAACACACATCCGTATGTACGCCTAATGTAATTGAATGTCCAACAAGACGTGCTAAACAATGTGATTGCGTGTGCCCCACTGTTTCCCTATAGTGGAATGGAAATACATATGTACGTCAATGCATCTCCCTATGAGGCAGTTCTAAGTATGTACGCACATGGTAAAGGGCCTCCCTGGGGACGGGACTAAATGTCAACTGACGAGGAGTGTATTTTTGGTGTGCGTCGCACTTTGTGTAATTGCTCTGTGATTGGTCTATTAGGACCATTACCAGCTACTACGAGCGTCTTCCAACATATGTTCCCCAAATAATGGCTTGATGCATGATTAACCTATTCACTCCATTATTCCCATTGGATCTTAGACCTCCCTCCTGTCCCACACACAATACATACGATTCTATTTCTTAAATAGTCTTTGGACCATAGCCTTGGATTTCCCATTCAAAGCTTTGTAATCGTACAGGGTTCCTGAAAAAATTCCCCACGACCCCTAAAGCCCTAATCAAAAATCTCACGTTGCCCCATTCTTTACTGTAAACATTGTAATGAATAAATAAACCCCGGAAATTAATTGACCTGGGTCAAACTATCCGGTCACAGGGGTCATCCCTAATTTTTAAGGTCATCGGTCCACACAATGTTTTTTAACATTGAGTGATAATTTAAATTCCTCTTGAAATTGAATTGTTTCGGGTCACATGATTTTGACCCCTGTGACCTGAAAGATTGACCTGGGTCACGTAAATTTGTTTTTCAAAATTATGTTAAAATTTGCTACTGTTGGTCATTTGGACGGAAAAGTGTGAGATTTTTTGTGGAACTCTGGATTTTTAGGGATCGCATGTAATAATCGTGAGTGTTTCAATTGAATTAAATGGTAACTGTGAGATAACGTGGTAATAGATAAGGGAAGATTAGATACGGTCAAATGCGTTAAGGATTTTAAAAGGTTTTCTTGAGTCTTGACGCCATGTTAAAAATAATGCGGGAGGGAATTTGAAAGCGTAGCGCAACGAGCTAGGGATAAAACTAAGGGAGGGTTTTTAGGGGCTTTGAGACACTGAAGTTTTTTTTGAATGGTAAGATGAGATTGTTTCCTGTGAGGATTGAGGGTAAAATATGTTAAGTGTGAATAAGGCTTACCAGGTCAATGGTAACGACCACGTCGTACTGCTGGTGCTTGTGTCCCTTCTTATTATTCTTCTTATTGATGACGTTATTGTTTGACACGTTCTTGTTGCTCACGCTCAAGTTCTTCTTCTCAGGGGCGGCGTTCTTCACCTGGGTCTTCTGAGCCGACGGGGGCTGCTTCCCATTCACCGTCTTATTCTTGTTACCGTTCTTTACTGCCATTGTGGGGGTCTTCGGACCCGCGGTTCCCTTCTGATTAACATGACCGCCCTCTGTCGGCTTCCCCCGGGCCTGCAAACATTTCAAAAAATTTCATAATTTTGTCCGTTCAAATTCTTATGCACAATTGATTGGGGTAATTTTGTCCGTGGAAGGTTTCCGCAATATGCATTATCTGCAAATTTTACTACTTTTTTTTTGCCCGTACATTTTTGTATAATAATTTTGGTGTGTGCATTTTGCTTCAAAACTTTTCCCCTCCTGTTTGGGCACATATACAAATTTTACCCCTAATTTTGCTGTAATTGTTCGGCCGAAGAATTTTTCTTTCAAAAATTTCCCCGTAAATTTTGCTGTAAAACGTTTGCCTGTAAATGTTGTTGCAGTCACTCATTCGTACAATTTTGCTTTCTAAATTACGGCCGTTAATATAGATTCGGAAAATCTTTTCGCAAATTTTACTGGAAAACGTTTGTCCGCAAATTCTGATGTAATAATTTTACCGTTTAAATTTTTCTGTTCCAATAATTTTGCCCTTAAATTTTCCTGTTCCAATAATTTTGCCCTTAAAATTTGCTCGTAAGGTTTTGCTTTGTTAAGTTTTGCCCATAAATTTTGTCCTCAAATTTTATTGCAGTCTTTTTTGCGTAAAATGTTTGTGCAACAATCATTTTCCTATAACTTTCACTGCTCAAATGTAGGACGTCAATATTGGTGAAAATATCCGGTAGTTCTTTTTGGTCGAAAACTTTAATTGCAATAATATTTTCCATTAAAATTATCTACAATAATTATCTGTCCGGTAAACTTTGCCGATATACTTTTGCCCCTTAAATTCTGTTGTAATAATTTTGCCCTTAAATTTGTCTGTAATAATTTTGCCCTTAAATTTTTCTGTAATAATTTTGCCCTTAAATTTTTCTGTGATAATTTTGCCCTCAAATTTTCCTGTAATAATTTTGCACTTAAATTTCCCTGTAATAATTTCGCCCTTAAATTTGCCTGTAATAATTTTGTCCTTGCAGTTTGCCTGTAATAATTTTGTCCTTGCAATTTCAGTAATTTTCTTGTAAATTCCTTTTAAAAATTTGCCCCCAAAATTTTCCTACTTACTTTTCCGGGCAAAATGTTTCCCCGTTAATTTCACTGTAATAATTTCCCTTCCACTACATGTTTCCATCCTTAATTTTCCCTCATAAATTTCCCCATAAAATTCTCTCATCAATATTTTATTTAAATTTATTTCCCCACCCATAAATGTTTCTCCGAACAGTTCCGTTCTGTTGTCCGTTCATTCCACCCATTTCAATAAAATTTGACCCGAGTCAAAACCTATTGAAACTTCTCCCAAACCCTATAGTAATATCCCAATCCCTATGCACATCCCTCCCCTCCCTTAAATCTTGTCCAGAACCCTGTCTACAAACATAAAATGGTTCATTTTTTACAATTTCCGTTCCTCCCCGCACACACACACACACACAACTCTTCAGAAAGTAATTACGGAGGAGATTGAATTGACTCCCGGAAAAAAAAAATCCCGTTCACCTTAAAACAAGTGGGATGGCGCGGAGCGTAGATGAGATCCATTACTCATGCCCGCTATATACCCCCACTACTACATACAATTATAGGAAATGTCAACAGCCCAAGTAATCCTAATAAGGCGTATCCTCCAATTTTTACGACCTCTCCACATGCAACACTCCTCAAAGTTCACAAACAAAAAACAACTTCTAAATACCCCCCTTACACACAAAAAAAAACAAAACTTCAAACAAATTTCCAAAGAAAATTTTCCTCTCCATGCAAACTCCTGCTTAAAAAAGATGCTCCCAATTTTTTTGTTAAATCCATAACATTTTCAATCTCTATTGGGAAATTTTAAAGGGGTTTTGTAATTAAGCATAAAATTCGTAGAAAACAAAATTTTTTTGGGGAAATTACCCGAAAATTAATTTGGGCCAGGAAAAAAATTTTTTTTTTTTTGTTTTAGTGGGAAGCCCTAAAGGAAATTAAGGGGAGTAAAAGAGGAGGGGAAGGGGAGGGGAATAAATGCGTGAATTTGAAAATAAGTGAGAAAGTTTTTTTTGGGGGGAAATAGTCTGAAAAGGAAAGTTTGTTTGAGATGGGGAGAGAGAGAGCTTAAGGGAATTTTAATACGATCACTCATGTATTTATCCAATTATCCCCTGCGAGCTTAATGAGGTGAATTGGGGCTGTTGGTGAAAATACGTAATGTGGGTTAATCCCGAAGTAAAGCCCTTTTCCTCACAACAGGAGTTTTTGAGGAAGGGGAGCCCCCGGAAAAAAAATGTGTTATGGAGGGAATAGGAGTTTTGGGGCTAGAGGCTCTATTTATGTACATATGTACATGTACATATACATACGTACTTTCCTAGGGCTTTTAATAGCCTTCAACTTTTCCCCAGCCCATTGGGAAGGCCCGACTCCTCTATAATTACAAAAGGTTGGCACTATTGGGTGAGACCTTCTCTCTCCTGTCAGTAATTTTTAATGGGATTTAAACACCATGGAAATTTTACCAACCGCTACGGAGCTCAGGTATCTATATATGTCATTTTTACTTGGGTTTAAGACGAGGGAGATCCTAAAGGTTGAAAGAGCTGGGTTCTTAGTATTTTTGGAGTATTCGGGTTATTTTTGTTGCGCTTGTGTTAGGTGAGGAGGAATATTTGTATTATTTAGCACCTCAAATCTGAAGGAGAAGGAAATGTCCTAAGTTTGTTAATAGAGGAATGAGAGAGTTGTTTGAATGCGGTACTTTCCAGAGTTGGAGGGACGGGAAAACTTTCAAATATTTAGGCAGATTTGAAGATATGCTGGAAGAATGTTGCTGTTGGGTTAGGTCATTTTGGGGCCAGATTTGGGTCGAATTTAAACATTTGTTCTTAGTTTGGGTAAATCTCGCGTGTGTTTTTTAGTAAATGTTTTACCTAAGTTTGATGCAAGTGTTTTGACTTTAATAAAATTTAAATAAAATTGGGGTAAATTTCTTATTAACTGCTAGTAAGATTTTAGTAAATTTTGGGTCAATTGTGGTTGAATTTTTGTCAAACTTAGGTAAATTTCAGGTTCAATTCTGGCCAGATTTCAGTAAATTTTGGGTTCTATTCTGATAAAATGTTCGTCAAATTTTGCAGATTTTGGGGTTGGTTTTGGTCAAAGTTCAGTCAAATGTAAGTTCACTTCGGATTAAATTCTGGTCAAATGTTGGTCGATTTTTGGTCAAATTGTAGTTAAATTTACGGTCAAGTTTAAGGTAATATCGGTCGAATTTGGGTCAAATTTAGGGAAATTTTGAGTTCACGTGTAGATAAATTTAGGTAAGCTTAGGGTTTAATTCTGGCCCAATTTTGGTAAATTTCGGTTTTCAATTTTGCCGAAATTTTGAACAAATGGGGTAAAACCTTTACCAACTGCTGGTCCGATTTCGGTACATTTGCAGTCAAATATCAGTAAATCTCGGTCAAATTTTGGCGAAGTTGTACAAAGTTGTAAAAACATTTGTATATGTCGGTGAAAATGTTACAAATATAGGATAATATTTGGTCAATTCTGGCAAATCTGTCGTTTAACTTTGGGAAATTATTAGTGAACGTCTGGTAAAACTTGGTTAACATTTCGGTCACATTCTACAAGAATCCTATTCAAATAGTTAGAAATTTCGGGTCAATTTTTTGACCGCTTTGGGTCAAAATTATTTTCTCAAATTTTGGTCAACTTCTGGTAAATCTGGTAACATTCATTCTTACATTAGGAAATGGTCTGACAAAATTAGGTCCAGTTTTGGTATCACTTATTTTCAGATCCAAAACGTCAAATAGGGATTAAATCGTTTCCAAGATCAAACTCAAGTAAATTTAAATTTCAGGTCAAGTTCAAGGCTAGACCGAGTTAGAATAATTTAAGCTCATGAATTCATAAATTAAAGTTCAACTTGAAGTTGAGTGTTCCAAAGGCAATTTGACATTGAAGTTGAGGTTGAGATTCCCAAGTGGACCTTACCCCAACGAAACTCTGGACGCTACCTCGAAATATGATTATGAATGCACTCGTAACATTAGAGTAAAGCCATTTTAAAATGTGTGTGTGAGAGGGCTTAAATGTAAGGGAATCCGTCCCTACAGACGGCTCTCCGTGATTCAGAAAATGTCCCGAGTTTCTGACTCTGCTAATTTAAATATTTAATTCGGAATGGGATGCGGAGTCTTTGGGAAAGGTGACAGTGAAAAGTGACTCCCATTATTTGGCTCAAATTCAATTTTACACAGCGGGGCTTCCGCTCCAGCGCCCTTTTTTTTAACAAAAGTCTCCACACACACAAAAAAAAATATTTCAATTTCCCAATCATCTTCCTTAAAAGAAGTGGAGAATGCCTTTTTTCCCTCCTAACCATTTTCCATGTGATATAAGATCCCACTTACCATTTCATCATCCCACATATGCTTAATATATGCAAAGTCCTCTTTTACCCCTCAGGTTCTTTTTTTTCCCTGAATTTACCTGCCCCCCTTTTCCCTAACACGTTCCAATTTCCATTTCGTAACTTTATTATTGGGGCTCATTGTGGAGACTCAGCATTATTCCTTTGCTACCTCAAAAAAATTACCTTTTCTCCAGGAATTTTTTTTCTTCCTTTATTTACATCCGAATTTCCACATATAATTCATGTTTCAAAACTGGTTCCTATAGAAATCCCACAATTGTAACAAATATGGCCTTTCACTCCTTTCAAAATCAATTTATTTTCCATTACAGGGCGGAAATTTCATTCCTTTCCTTTTCAATCCTTCTTTTTGTCAAGAGAGGGAAAATATTTCACATGGGAACTTTCCATTCAAAAATTGCTACTGACAGAAAAATTTCACCCCGCAAATTGTGAAATCATGGTGTAAAAACCTTTTTTTGTAGGAAATTTTGTTTCAAAAATTTTATTGCAAAATATGCTTTATCAATAACATTTTTCTGCATAAAATTTGCACCAAATATTTCTACTTGGAAAACATTTTTTAAATAAAATTTTGCTTCAAAGAATTTGTCCCCCAAAATTTTGCTTCAAAGAATTTGTCCCCCAAAATTTTGTTTTTAAATATTTGTCCGAAAAATGTTGCCTGAAAAATGTATCTACCCATTTTGCTTTGAAAAAATGACACGGAAAATTTTGCTTCAACACAATTGTCCTAAAAATTTTGTTTCCAAATATTTTACCAAAATGTTTTACCGGACGAATTTGCGCAAATGGTTTGTTTCGAAACATTTGCCTAATAATTTTGCCTGAACAAATGTGCCTAATAATTTTGCATCAAAATGTGTTTAATAATTTTGCTTCAAAAAATGTTTAATAATTTTGCTTCAAAAAATGTTTAATAATTTTGCTTCAAAAAATGTTAAATAATTTTGCTTCAAAAAATGTTTTTAATAATTTTCTTCAAAAAACGTGTTTAATATTTTGCTTCAAAAACATTTGCCTAATCATTTTGCTTTAAAAATATTTGCTTAATAATTTTGCTTCAAAAATTTTGGCCAAAATAATTTACCCAACAAATTTTCTTGAACGTATTGCATTAAAAAACATTGTCCTAAAAATTTGTTTCAAAACAATTGCCCTAAAATTGGTGCGCAAAACAAAACTCTATAAAAATATTGCTTACGAAAATTATCTCTAAAAAATTAGCTCAAGTATCTACTAAGGTTTGCAGTTCGAGTGCTATCTCGTATTGAAGTTCAAGTGCACACTTGAAATTGAGTTTCGTTTCAAAATTCCTATTTTATCAACCGCAGGTTCAATTTTAAACAGTAAAACGGAATTGGAAATTCAAGTATACACTCAAAAATCGAGATTGAAGTTCAAGTACAAACTTGAATTTCAAGTAAGTCCTTGAAAATTCCATGGAAAGAGACAGGATTAGAAGATTAGAATTGACTTGGTGAGGATTCCTGGAACTAAAATCCCTAATCTAAAATCTAAACATGCCAGAGTGGAAGGGCGGCATTAAATCCGAGATTAAAAGAAGATTGGCAATTACGACGGAAGGAAGCACTGATGGGACATTATTGAGATCCATCCCAGATAATTTTTAGCTCCCCTCAAAAAAACCCCTATTGGCTCAATAAAATATCCCCAGTAATAATATCCAATGATTCCGCCGCAAAAGTGGATGAATTGAAAAAAGGGCAGACAATAGGGGAAAAAATTGTTTACCTTACTCCTAGACCTGGAGTGATCATCTTTTGAAGGACGTCTGGAATGCACGGCCACGGGTCTTTTCTGATCCATTTGATTACGGATCATTCGGGCTGCTGCGAATGCCATTTTCCCTTTTTTCTTTTTTTTACGTCAACCGCTTTAACTTGAAAATTTTACAGAAACTGGCCCTTCTTCCCCACAATGTTTTTTTCTCTCGCACAAAATTTATTTCCCCCAATTATTTTCTACTACACCCTCAAATTTCCCTTGCAAAAATACCCTTCAAATTTTCACCCTAAAATTCTCACCCCAAAATTTTCACCCTGATATTCTAAAATATCCCAGACAAAATTACCCTCAAATTTTAATTATTTCTGGCAAAAATCCCAGTAAATATCTCAAAATATATCCTCCCTTGAAAATTTCTCTCTCAAAAATTTTTTTCCGCCTATAAAAATCTTCCCGGGATATTTTCTTCCCTAAAAATGTGTGTGTTTTAAAAATCTTGCAAATATTTTTTTTTGTTTGTATGTTTTGAAAGAAAATCACAGGGGATTTTTAAAACGCGAGAAAATTGTATCACAATTTTTGACTGCCCGTAAAAAACGGTATTATTACTATTGTATTCTGTTTTACAAGGGTAAAGTATTATTATTGCTCTGAGGATTTTTATTTCAGAAATGTCTCATAGAAAATTCCCTTTGAATTTGGTTAAAATTGAGGGTAAAATTTGGGTAAAATTGAGTAAAATTTGGAAAAATTGAGTAAAATTTGACACTTTATTTTCTGCTAAGCCCAATTATTATTTTCCCCGGGAAAATAAATTTCTCTTATGAGTATATGTGTGTAAAAGTGTGTGGAGAGGTTTAGAAATAGGGAATAGATTGAACGTGGCTGGGCTAAAACAACAACTGTTGGGGAAATAGAAGGTTCATTTTGCTTTCAGGGAATGAGATGAGAAAAATCCGGGTTTTATGACTATTATTGGTTGAAACTCTCTCGAGTCACACTCCTGGTTCCGTAACTCCCTGCGAGCACACAACTTTTTCCGAGCGGAGGAGCCCAGGCTTTTATTATAACAGAAACTTTTTTTCCCGGAGATTTTTCGGGGGTAGTGGGAAAAAGTAGATGTGAGTGAGAGTGAGAGAGTGAGTGAGAGAGAGAGAGAGAGTGAAAAATAAAATAGGAAGCTCGGTCAGAGTGAGTTGAGTGAGAGAGAAGAGAAAAACAAGAGATAGAGAGAAAGAGGCTGGAGAGAATAAAAGATGGAAAATAGATTTTTGTTGAAAGTGAAAATATCTATGGGAATATATGTAAGAGTCATTTTCTCCTTTTGCTACCAAACTCCCCCTCAAATACAGAGTCACTTTCACTTTCCTACCTTTCCCCCTATCCCTAAAACCATGTGGACATACGGGCCTGGCTGGGTCCCGGCCTATTGGGTATATGTAGATAAGCATAGGGTCATGTGCATATTCCACCCTTACATCATGTACATAGGGGCTTAGGCCTATTCCACCCTTATGTAGCCAGGCCCTCTGGAGCATAGGTGCTTATAGGGGTATGTACATATGACTGGGATGAATATTGGGGATATGTAAGGGTGGAATATGTATGTGACCCTATAGGTATAAAAACCTAAGGGTGGGTATATGTATAGGCCCCTCTGTGTAGGCAAATGTGTATTTGTGATTGTATAGGGTGAGCTGAGGGAAATATATTCCAGTCCTGTAATTTTTTATTACTTGTGTCTATATGTGGAGGAGAGAGAGTGAGAGAGAGAGTGAGCTGAGGAATAAGATACAGTTCCCCCTGAAAATAATCCTCCTCCCCCGAAAATAGCCGGACAGGACCGATCCAATACCTCCATGGGAAGTTTACCTTGTGTGTGTGTGAGGAGAGCTGGTCCAATAAGTCTCTCCATGCCCGAATTTAGCCGAAAGAAGACCCTTTCCCTTGTGCTCAAGGCTCAGCTTGCGCCTGCTCTATATTTTGATATTGAAACTCAGGAGAAAAGTCGGGCACAACTCATCTCCTCTATTCTTCACCGTGCCCTCCCTCCCTCCCATCTCCTCTCGACCAAGAGATGTAGCCAAGTTGAGGGAGGAAAACTAACGAATCTCACATGTGTGTCTCTCTGTGTGTATCGGGGCTCCGCAAAAGGGTATAGATCCGGGAATTTAAGATTGACCTTGATTTTCGAATTTTAGGGATCCGGACGGATAGGTTGGGTTCGACTGGGGGTGCCATACTTAAACTTGCAGATTTTAGGGAGATTTCCTAAAAGTTGATTTCCAAGGGACACTTATTGAGTATGGGTTAAAGTTGTAGGAAAATGGTTTGAAATTGTGGGGGAATGTGAGATGCATGGACTTGAGTAGAAATTGACCCAGTTTGACCCAATTCTTTAGGAATGTGGGACTTACATTTATTTGTATTTTCTAAATTGATATGAATTAGTCAGGATCAAAAATTTAACGTAGGGGAAGTTATGGGATGGAAATTGAATTCAAATTTACCTACGAGGTCAAAGATTGACCTGAATTCATTTGCAGAACCAAAAATATGTACATGTGAACTAGAGAATAGTCACTCTTTGACTTGTATTTAAATTGTGGAATCAATTTCATGTGAAACGTTTAATTTATTTTAGCAATTGAAGCCTGGTCAAGCTTTTCATCTGCGGTTGACCCAAAATGGGTCTAAAATTATCACAGCTTTAAGCACAAAGTATGTCACGTTAAAGTACAGCAAATGGTGTTGACCCGTAAATGAATCCAATTGGTGTTTTCTTGAATTGACCTGAATAAGACCGAAGGAGTTTCTAAACTTGACCCCGCGATTTTATAGCTCGTTGAGCCTTAAATTGACCCAGAAATGTTGTCTCGAGAGCAACCAGCTACATAGATGTGACCTAAACTTTCTGACATAATACTGGAACTTGACCTGGTCTGGACCCAACCCTGACCTACATTTATGCACACATCTCCAGAGCTTGATCTGAATTAGACCAAAACCTGCCAGCGCGTTAGCGGAGCTTACATTGAATTTGATCTAAATCTGGACCAAATTTAATCTAGATTTGTCTAAACTTGACCCAAACTTGGCGGTAATATGGCCCAAGCTTTACTCAAACTTGACCTAAACTTGACTTAAACTTGACCTAAACTTGACCTAAACTTGACCTAAACTTGACCTAAACTTGACCTAAACTTGACCGAAACTTGACCGAAACTTGACCTAAACTTGATCTAAACTTGACCTAATCTTGAATAAAACTTGACCCAAATATGTCCCAAGCTTGATCCGAACTTGACCTAACCTTTACAGCATGTTCATAATGTTTCAACGCGTACATTTGGCCCCAACTCCAAGGAACTGAGCAAAAACCAAAATTGTTTAAGTAAAAAGAGCTCGGACTCCACCCATTACCATGCAAACATGACTTGAACTTGAGTGCATCTCTGCTCAGAAGATGTCTCCCATCTCAAGAGTATTGGTTGTGGCAGTGTGTTTTACCCTTAGAAAATCATGAGGCTTCTACGTTCTTACATCTCCACTTGCCTATGATTTTCCTACTTATGTACATACATCCCATCCGGAGTTTTCAATGCATTATTCCAGCCGTTTAGTATGTTTCCCCATGCATCCTTAGACACACAATCCCATTCCTTGGGTTCTCAATGGCACAAGCAATAAAGTGCGAATTCATCTCATTCCTACCTTGCCCTCTTCCTTAATTTCACGGTACTCTGCCCTCTCCCCAACCATCACTCTCCTCTCGACAACACTCTGCATACGTCTACAAGCGTTACTGTATAAAAGCAATTATGAGTTCTCCCTCCGGAAGCCACTACCGTGATCTGTGTCAGCGCCGGGACTGGGGTTACCCAACTTTCCATGTATACAAAATAAGGTAGCTCATATCCTTCCTCTCCCCCTCAAATCTACGACCGGAATTTGCGACCTACCAAATATTCCATTCCTTATTTCATACCTCGTTTTCTTCAAAGATTTTCTCCAGTTCTAACTCAGGTCAATATTTCCGGTCAAGGAGGTCAAAATTTTCAGATTTTCCATGCACTTCAATATTCGTTGAGCTAAATTGTTTCTACACATCAATTTTATCAAAATAAAAACTTTTTACAATACGCGATTTTTTAAATTATTTGAATTTATTTAGGTCAATATATGTATATTGTCGGTCACAAGGGTCACATGTAAAGCAAGATGTGATTTTCTGTGCAAACGTCAGAAGCATCAATTTTCCCACATTAAAAATATGTTTTCACAGAAAAAAGTTTACGGACCCAGCTTTAGATTGACCCAGGTCATTTTTCTTGGTCAAAGGTCAAAAATTAGTAAATTAAAGAATTTTTAAGTAATTCAAATACAACGTATTTTATCAACGCATCATTTTTGCGCATAATTTAAATTGAATCAATTTTCTCAATTTTAAAATCATTGACCTAAAATATTGACCTGGGTCAATGTTTCCGGTCAGGGAACGGTGTTTCCTTTTCTGCAATAAAAGCTCAACTAAACATGTCTTGAATCCTTAAAACAACTATTTTTGAAATGCTTAGGAAATCTTGATTTTGCCCAGCATTTATGACCCCTGTGACCGGAAATATTGACCAAGGTCAATGATTCCGGCAATATTCAATGCAAAACCATACCCGAAAAAGATGTACTTCGTAAAAACATATATTTTTGAAAGTTAGGAAAATCCTAAATCTCATTTTCACTTTCGAACCCTGTGACCCGAAAAATTTACCTAGGTCAATGATCATCTTGAAAATACAAATTTTATGCAGAACCATACCCAAAAAAATTTACTTCGTAAACAAATATTTTTTTTTTAAATTATGGAAAATCCTGATTTTAATTTGGACTTTTGACCCCAGTGACCTGAAAAATTATCCTAGGTCAATGCAAATCTAATTTTAAATCATTAAAAATATTTTACGCAATAGGGGACTCGAATATGTTAGACATCAGTGATCCTGTAATGGGGCATGAAATGGGTGGATGACTTGAAGGAATTGGACTATATACACAAAGTGCATGTTAAGGTTTGAGCTATAACTATACACTCGAAGACTCCCCAGTGAGCCGGCACTTTCTCAAATTTGAATCTCCCGCTTCCCTGAATGCTCACTTGTGAAATAACTCCTGTCTCTTAAATATTCGGATGAAGATTTTCAGGACATTTGGAGTCTAATAGCGTCCGGATCTTGGCCATTAAATCTCTGAAATTGAAAGTCCTTTCTTTGAGAGACGAAGAACGCCCATGCTCAAGGGATTAGCTCACTTGGGAGAGTCTCAAAAGAGGGAGGAATTTTCAAGTAATTACAATCTCCTCCAATCCCACTTCATATTTCGTAATCTTTTTTTCCCACACACACACACACAGCCTCTCTAAATTCCTTTCAAATTTCAAAGGATTCCATGAGCATTTTTTTTATTTGAGAACACTCTTTGAGCTCCTTATATAAAACTTTTTCCAAAAAATCATAGATCCCTTTTATTTTCAAATTTTATTCAAACTAAGCTTTATTCATTATTTACTTAAAAATCCAAAAACATAAATTTAAGTGAAATTTTATTTTAGAATTTTAGAATCAAATTGTATCATAAATTTTAAAAACAAATTTCACTACAACATTTTACGGGCAAATTTTAATACCTTATTTAACACTAAATTTCACGGACGTATTTCCTCAAAACAATATGGGCCGGTTGTAAATTTCATAAGGATTCCCAAGTTTTCAAAAATTTTCTGAAAAGCTTTTTAGTCATGTTTCTAAAAATTTTAAATTTAAACCAACTGTAAAACAATATTTTTAAACATAAAAATTTTTTCACCCGCAATTTTCACGAATAGTGAAAGTTTAACTTAATTCAAAATGGTTATAAAAATGTTTCTGCATATTTTTTTAAAATATTTAATAATTGTTTAAAAAAAATTATTTAGTTTATTTGAATGCGATTTAACTTGTTTTTAAAATTTTAACCCGAAAAATGTAACCCCTACCACTTTTCATATTTGAAATAATCCAGAAATTTTACCCCACAAATTTTAACCATAAATCAAAAATTTTAAGCCGAAAATAAAAAAACGTAAGCAACACAATTCTAACCCCTAGAAGTTACAGCTGTTTAAAATTTGAGCAGTTAAAAAGGATTTAACTGTAAATTTTGCCCTTAATTTTAACTATTGCAATAAAATCTGTCCCTTTAAAAATTTACCAAATGGGGATTTTTTAAAATGTGTCTATAATTTTCAGCCCCTAAATTTTAAAGTAGTCCCAGATTTTAACGAGAAAAAAATTTGGCCAACACTTATTTTTGTACATTCCCATATTTGATGGCCCTAGTCCAAAATAATGTTGCCTATTAAATCTAAAGGAGTTTCAGTCTCGTTTTACTTCTCATGCAAAGGGAAGAATATAGGTACATCCCAGGATGAGTGTGGTAGTATAATAAACTCCCAATTAAATCCTTCCTCGCGGAGACTATATACCCAGTCCTTGAAAGGTGAGCTGAGAGTAAAAGGAAGTTAAGGGGAAAAGTTGGGAAATTGGCCCAGCTTCGTATAAACATCTATGGAAATGGTCGTTGTTGTTGGGGTGTATATATATAAGTGTGGCATAAAAAATGCAAGGTGTGAGTTGTTGCTTTTCCCAGGAATAGCCGCCCATAACAAGACACTACGTGTACCCTCGAATTGTAGAAATGTGGAAATTCTAGTAAAAAAAATAAACTCACCCGCCGCATCACTCGTAACGAGAAGGATGATGTCTTCATGATGACTTTCTCTTTCAAATATTTTCCTCCGTTTGTTTTCTAGACAGTTGGCCTTTTTTGCATACACCGCAGGTATACGCTATCAAATGAGGGTAATAAATATGCAAGTGGTGTAATTTTCGGATGAGTAGTTTTCCCCGGAAAAATTTTACCAGTTACCAGAAACCCCACAAACTTTGCATTAGTTTCTTTCCAGCAAATGTTCTTTTTTTATGGGATGTGGGACTGATTTTTTTTTGCTCAAATATTTATTTGCTGGCAGAAAAAAAATTTTTTGCAAAAATATTTTGAGGAAAAAATTTTTGATGGAAAATTTTTTTTAAGGGCGGAAATGTATTTGGAGATGAAAAACTTTAAGGGTGTGAAGTTTTGTTTGGATTAAATTTCTAATGTTTTGGTGTGAATAAGTTAAGGGCTTAACCCGGCCTTGGGATTTTCTCGGACCACACACGTAAATGATGAGCGGTGGTTCGGGTGTATTTGGCCAAGTGAGAATGACAGAGACGACGGAGAGAGCTGCTGAGAGCGCAACAAGGAGTCCTGAAAAAATTATTCTCTTTAAGCTATCTCTTCCCGTATAGGGGCTCAAGTAGTGTGTTTTTTGGAGATATAGCACTCATAGCACATGAACATACAGAGAGAGAGAGAGAGACACACACACATGAGTGTATTAAAATCCCATATAGATAGGAACTTAAGGACAGGGGCTGCTGAGTGAGCAGGAAGAGAGCAGCATTAAGTGTATAGACTTGAGGGGGTATGGTCTTAAGGAGAGGAGTAGTGGGGATATGTATATAAGTGTAAGGGAGGGCTGGTACATGTGGTGGAGTGTACTTGTAAGTCATCTTGTATGTATATAAGTGTACAAGCATGCGGTATGTATACGTGTACATATGTGGCCATTGCTGGATTGGGCGGAGGTCTACATGGGATCGGAGCGTCCAATCAGATTTCACACTCCAGGGTGTTGTCAAACATCAAATTCAAGAATAACATCAAACTTAAAACTCAGCCCAAATTGAAACTGAAGGGCCAAGGCAACTGAAAGCTCAAATATGGAATCAAACTTGAAGCTCAAGTTTGAAATTAAATTTTAAGTGTGAGATCAAACTTGAAACTCAAATTTTAAGTCAACTGGAAGTTAAAACTTCCAGCTTAACTTGAGTGTCAAGTGTCAACTGAACTTAAATCTCAAGTGTCAAGGCAAACTTGAGTGTCAAGTGTCAACTGAACTTAAATCTCAAGTGTCAAGGCAAACTTGAGTGTCAAGTGTCAACTGAACTTAAATCTCAAGTGTAAAGGCAAACTTGAGTGTCAAGTCAAACTTGAACTCTAGTCTCAAGTCAAACTTGAACTCTAGTCTCAAGTCAAACTTGAACTCTAGTCTCAAGTCAAACTTGAACTCTAGTCTCAAGCCAAACTTGAACTCTAGTCTCAAGCCAAACTTGAACTCTAATCTCAAGCCAAACTTGAACTCTAATCTCAAGCCAAACTTGAACTCTAATCTCAAGCCAAACTTGAACTCTAATCTCAAGCCAAACTTGAACTCTAATCTCAAGCCAAACTTGAACTCTAATCTCAAGCTAAATTCGAACCTCAAGTGGCGAGTCGCATTGGATACTTAAGCATAAACCAAGTCAACTGGAAGCTCAAGTGTTAAGCCTAACATGAAATTCAAGTCTCAAGTCTAACTTGAAATTCAATTGTCCAGCCTAAACTTCGAGCCTAACTTGAAACTTAAGAGTCAAGTCAACTTGAACCTAAAGTGGCAAACCTAAGTTGAAGCTCAAGCGTCAAGTCAAGCTAGAAACTCATTTCCAAAGTCAGACTTGAATCTCTTGCATTAAGTCAAACGTGATTCTCAAGTGTCAAGCCAAACTTGAACTCCAGTCTCAAACAAACTCGAAACTCAAGTGTCAAGTCGCATGGGATACTCAAATCCAAACCTACAAAAGACTTCAAGCCAAAAGTACAGGGTCGAACTGGGAACCCCATACCATAGTAGCCCCTTAAAAATCATTTCCATCAATCCAACCTCAACTTCAAATCAACACTTGAAACCAAACCCCCAAAATCCAAAAAAATATTGAAGTACGATCCGGCCCTGAGTCTCAGCCCTGCTGTACATCCTGCCTTTCCTCTGCCTTGTGGGAAGTTTCTGTTCGTATTTACTTATTTCGGAGTGGAGATGTGGAGAAGTGGTTCTAATGCGCATAGGCTCTTCAAAGCCCATATCCCTATACGAGCATTTGAGAAATTTCCTTATATGTTTGTGGGCGCAAGGCAGAGAAAAGATGACAAGAGGGGAGTGTGTGTGTCTCTCTTTTCAAAATGTATAGAATCCAGAGTGCCGGCTTTGGAGAGAGAGAGAGAAAGAGAGAGAGAAAGAGAGAGAGAAAGAGAGAGAGTGCAATTGACATTCAAGGAAAGTCTTCAACATTGAGTGAGAAAGTACACGAAAGGCCTGGAAGGAAAGTCATTGCTCCTTTTCCTCTAGATATCCCGTTGAGTATTATTTGCTTTAGCTCACACTCCTTCCTCCTCAGCCCTCTCCTGGAAAATGTCCCCTCCGCACACAATCCCATTATTTACATGGGAGGAGAGATGAGAGGCGTTAAAGAGGAGTGCGAGAAAACAAATTAAAATTTGACGGGACACAGAGCCTCGCTCCGACCCAGCAGTCCCAGGCGTTTCGTATACAACCTGTTGGTCAAGTACACATCAAATTACGTCCATACACAAGGTACATATGTACGTATATGTATCTATATATACATACCTCTCCCATATGTACTCCCATGCTGAAGCCCCCTCCATCACACTATACGCTAATAGCTTGTGAAATCCCCAGGAAATAAGTGTGGAATTTGTTCCAGTAAATGAGTTTCCCTGGGGATTGACTATATACCATCCGTTACCATGTATATACATATGTACGGCCATTGGATATTTATGAAGTAGAGTATCGTGATAGGGGACACTCTTTTATTCGAACATTCTTGGATTCTGTAATGGGGCGGAAAAATTCCCAGAATTTTTCCTTCCAATATTTTTTTTTTTTTTGAATTAGTAAAAAAGCTGGGCCATATTATTAAAGATAGGAGAAATGAAGGTCCTGCAACTTGTTGTCCGTTATGGGGCACTCTGAATTTTTTCCCCATTCAATTACTATTCATCCATATCTATTTCTATGTACATATATGTATGTATTTACGCCTATATGTATGTATTACAATGGATCTTTATGGGTCAAGAAGGAAAGGGAGGATATGGGGGTGGATCTGACATGCGTTATTTTTTTCTTTGATCTTATATATGTACATACGTATCCTTATGTGTACAAGAGAGTATGAGTATATATATACAGTGAGTGAGCCTTGTAAGAAAGGCCCGTGTGAGAGTTACATTTTAAAGATAGGAATTTAGTACGAATTTTAAGGATCAAATTTGAGGGTAAAATTTGTTGGATTTTTGGGGAATTTTAAGTGGGAAATATTTTTGGGGATTTTTTGAGGAAGTTTGTGATAAGGAGATTGGACTGCGTTTTTAGAATGTATGGGCGAGTCGACCTCCTTTTTTCCTCCATTCATTCACTCATCTTTTATGGGTTATGGGGTACGACACGGCTGGGTCCAGGAAGGAATCTAGTCTTGGTGTGTGTTTGCGGGTGTGGGCTCAAATAGGGGATGTGAACTTTCATTGTGAGCTATGCTTTATATATGATTCTTGTAGGTGTGGATTTTAGACGTAGTTTGCTTTTTTTTTTGCAAGGGGACAATAAACAATTCATCCACTTTTCTCCACTCAGGAGTCTATTTTCAGGACAATTTGATTCCCCCATTTTGAAGCAAATTATTTTCTGAATATTTTAAAATTTGTCTCAATAACCTAGGAAAAGGATTCCGGTCACAGTCATCGTCAATACCGTGGAAACTATGTTGGGATGTTTCTAGATAGGATTTTGGATTTAAAAAACGTTTATTCCCGCAGAATACAAATATTTTTGAACGCGATGTTGTAGGAAATTTTATGGGCTTTCCAATGAGCTATCACACAGTTCATTGGAATAAGAATTGATGTCGTGACCCGCAAGAGCAGAGAGCGAGGTTGAGGGAATTCAGCGTCAAGAGCGAAATTGAGGAAGATTCACAAAAATAAATTCTGATTCTATAATTTTTGTTGCTCTCTATTCTTGCAGATCATGACCACAATTCTCAACACAGGGAACCCTGTTATAGCTCCCTGGAAAGCCCATAAAATTTCCTACAAACCAGCGTCATAAATAAATATCTCCAACAAAATTTTGCCTAGAGGCAAAAAATTTGTGAAACTAAAGTTTAGAAAAAAACGACTTTATTTTACGTTTTTAATCATTTTGACCGGAATTCTTAACCTAGGTCAATGAAAAAAAATTTAGAAAATTTTAAAATGAATTTGCTTCAAAATGGGGGGGAATCACAAATTCCGAAATAATAAATCCTCTTCGAAGCAAAATTTATTAATGCCAAGGATACAGTATTTTTAACAATGCCCATTCTCCCAGAAGTCCTTGTTTTTTCACGGACAGGAGCGCCAGCAGCGAAGAGCATTCAGGAATGAAATTCAAAAGTTCCCGCTCTGACTTTTGTCACACTTACAAGGAGGGCTTGAACCTATAGAAATAGGATGGGAGGGATAAAAGGGAGAATGACAAGGCATTGTGATAAGCTCGGGTCGAGCATGGAAATGTTATCATTTGACAGGACCACAATTCAGTTCAGCCCTTTATTACAGTCAGAGACACATGGCCATTGTAATCGCAAGTGAAGAATCCGCCATTGTAGGAGATCCTTGTTCATATTAGAAATAATAATAAAAAAAATAGACAGATTGGCATTTCCCTCGATTAAGTTGGCAGGTACTCATGTGGGAGTGCCTCGTCCAAATGTTTTTCCCCTGGTGCACTATTTAGCACCAGAGAACTCAACGGGAAAAAAAATAAATAAAAAGGACGGAGAGCTCTTGAGTCAACTTCTGGGATTCTGGCTCAGCTGTAGAAATAAATTCCTGCCGAATGTTTTCATAGCGAGAGAAAAGACAAGCTCTCAAATTAATTACATGGAGTTTCGCTATTGTTTCTAATTATAGCCCTTTATCGATCCCTCCAACTTTTTCAAGCCTTACGACAACAACACACTCACACACACTCAGAGTGAGCATTATTGAATGACCAATTCATCCCTTATTTACGAGTGTCACATCGGAGAGGAAATCGATGCAGCATCGAAGTCGTCTGTATTTAAACACAATAGCTCCTCAAAAGCTTAGGAATTGAAGACTGCACTTAACGCCTGAATACAAATGGGACTGAATCAATATGTCAAAATTGATTTCGAGAATGATTACCGGTCCCCGGAACTTTTCTCTACATTTGCGTATTTACATTTGCCAAATTACGCTTTCCAAAGGCTCGTTTGTATATTCCTTTTAATAATAATAGGGCCCGAGCTCCAACTATTCAAGTATAGCACTTCAAGAACGATGACATCGAAGAAATGGCGAAGGATACAATTTACATAATGTAATGCAAATAATTCAACGAGCTAATCGATGCACTATTAGGGGAAAATCCTCCAGTTAATTCCGGATGAATCGGAGTTCTCTCATAAATTTTTTGAGGGAATTGTTTGCAATTGTGAATATGTTGATGAAAGCTGTCAGCTCGATAATCGATGTGCTAATAGGGAAAAATCCGATGCGTGGGAGTGTTCTTTTGAATTTAGGGGAAATTAATTTGAAAATGTATGGGTGCATTGAGAAAAGGTGCTGAACTCGATAATCGATGCACTATTAGGGAAAAATCCTGGAGTTACTTGCCGATGCATCGGAGAGTTCCCCTGAATTCTGGGAGGAAATTGATTGCAAATGTGGAAGTGTTTTAGAAACTTGCTCAATTTGCTAATCGATGCACTATTAGAGAAAAATCTTTCATTTAAATGCCGATGCATCGGAGTGTTCGCATGGATTTTTTAAGGGAATTCCATACTACACGGGAATACATCCACGTGTGGATGTATTTTTGAAGAAATGGGATAAAAATATGGGAAAACTATTTGTAAAAAATTGGGGGGAAGGGCTAAAAGGATGGGATTGAAAATCCAGCTGCCGGGGATGGAAAAAAAGAAGATTTGATGTATGACACCGGAAATCCTAGATGACTGCAATAGATCCGAGTCAAGAAGGAGACAGGACGATTTCCTTAAAAAATGCTACCTGCATGACTAATGGAGAAAGTTTGAGGGAGCCGAAGAGGGAGGATTCTGTTGGAGTTGTTCTCTGTTGAGGCTATGATGGCTGGTGTAAAACGGGGATGTGCCAAAAGTAAGCTTTCTCGGGACGGAGAGATTCCTGGATATGAGGAATAAACAGAAAGAAGGTTAAAGGATTTGTTTGCATGGGACTCCGCGCCTCGGAGCCTCAATGGCTTCAAGCCCAAAATTCCAGAGACGGCAGCTCCCACGGACACCCGAAAAGTATGTTGGAAGGAGAAGTGAGTGGGGAAAGTTTCGCTTGTCTGAAATATGGCAATAGTTTCTGGGACCAAATCTCAGTCGGTAGTAGAATAGGAATAGGGCAAATGAAAAATCCTTGTATTTATGGATATACATATGTGGGATTTGTTCATGAGGGCTAAAAGAGAGGTATAGGGGATCCCAGGGATCAAGAGTATGATGCTGGACACAAAAGCTTCCTTGTTATTTGTCTAGTGTACTCATTGTTAACTTAGCAAATAATAAGTGAATCTTTTGGGAAACTACTTTCGATAAAAAGTAATTGACTACACAATAGTTTTAGGGCTAGGGCTCAAGTCAAGTATGGGTTGGACTGGGGGAAGTTCAAGTGTGGGACAAGTTTTTTGGTGTTTATTTTTAATTGGGTTAGGGCTTATATGAGTCACGTTATGGTAGTGAGAGGAATATGATATTGGGACAATGATATAATTTGAAGTTCAAGTTTGTCTTAAAGTTTGGATTGAAAATTCAAGTTTATGGTTCTAGGATTCAAAGATCAAGTTTGGCTTAAAGTTTGGATCGAAAGTTCAAGTTTATGATTCTGGGATTCAAAGTTCAAGTCTGGCTTGAAGTTTGGATCGAAAGTTCAATTTTACGGTTCTGGGATTCAAATTTCAAGTCTGGCTTAAAATTTGGATCGAAAGTTCAAGTTTATGATTCTGGGATTCAATGTTCCAGTTTATAGTTGTTGGAGTAATAGTTCAAGTTTGGCTCAAGTGTAGGTTTATGGTTCTGGAAGTTAAACTTCCAGTTCGACTCACGCGTATAGATTCAAAATTAGTTTGTATTTGTGGGACGTTCAAGTTTAGTTCATTTTCAAGTTTGGCTCAAGTACAGGTTTACATCTGGGGCTCAACGTTCAAGCTAAATTCATTTTCAAGTTTGGTGAAGCTTCAATTTAATTGAAATTCAAGTTTTGTAAAGTTCAAGTTTTAGATTAGTTAATTTTAGATTCAATTATTTTAAGTTTAGATGCGATGCAAACTTGATCAAGTTCAAGTTTGAATTCCAGTTGAAGTACCAGTTTGAATTAAAATCGGGGTTCCACCTCAAATTCAAATTAGAGTTCAAGTTTGATCTAAAATCGGAGTTCAGCTTTAAATGCAAATTAAAGTTCAACTTCAAATTAGAGTTCAACATAAAATACAAGTTGAAGTTCGAGTTCGAAGTAAATTTCGACTTCAAATAGTAATTCAAGCTCAAATTAAAATTGTAGTCCAAATGGGAGTTAATCTTCAAGTGTCCCACTTGAAATCCCAAAATTCTCAAACTCAAAAATTGAAGTTCGAGTGAAGTTCAAGCGCAAATCTCCCCGTCTTTGAGCCGAAGCTGAATGTGACACAGTGCCAAAAACCCGGAATTGGAAGATATATCGTGCATACGACGGAATAGAGAGTCAAGCAAATAAAAGTCATGAGGAATTCATAAATAGGAATAAATGATTTATAAATCTCCTCCCTACCTTGTGCTTAAGTAAATCTCAGGCCTGAATTGCTTGAATGGGAGAAGTTCCTACATCTGGGCTTTCAACTAACTATAGATAGTAAAAAAAATGTAAAGCATCGTGAGAACTCACTCTGAAATAACATCCCTTTTACACATGTAACTTCCCATGTAGAGCCAATGGACAATGAACTATATCCGAAATTTATTTACAAACTTTTGTTTCCCTAATTGCATCCATTTATCATTCATGATGGACACACAAAAACTTTTCTTTCGGGCGAACTAGTATAAGTACACACACACACACGGAGCTCAAGAAAAAGAAGCATTCATAAAACTTATGGCTGGTAATAGGCCCTCGTTTACTTAACGGGCTTTGTTCAATGGACTTTGGGAATCTCGCGGGGCTACCTCAAGCTAGATTCAGAGCCAGGTCTTAAACATTCTCTATTTCTCCCGCTAGAGTGCAATTCTGTTCTCAGCCGCTTTTCTCTTTTGTTTCCAGTCCTCTGATCCTTTATTCTTCCAAATTGTGTGTTAAAGGCGTGGCCCGCGGGTAAAAATTCGGGTCGGGCCTCGGCCCGACCCGCCCGTGCGGGTTATGGGCGGGTTCGGGTTTAATGCTTTGTCGTGTTGCAAGTTGCGGATCGGGTTGGGTTTGTATTGTATTTCTACGGGGCAGGTCGGGTTGAAATTTATGCACATAGTGCGGGCTCCGGGCGGGTTCGGGCAGGATTTAAATATACCTTGGGCCCGCAAGCAGCCCGCAAAACGTTTAAATTTCAATCACCGACGTTTAGGATTTTTCCAGAATTATATGGTTTGCGTCCGTTTGTGATTGCTCACGTTTCTGCATTTGTAAGTGTTGGTTGTTACTATTCATCGTGTTCTTCGCTTATCATTGTGTGACTGTGACTTGTAACGTTTTGAAGTTGCTGCTCTGAAATCAAAAGCATGTAAAATTTGTTAGAGCAGTATTCTTACCATTAGTTAACGTTTCCTGCGAAGGGATTTTCAAACACAAATTAAAAATCGAACCAGCTACAGATATTAAAAATTTTTTAAAACTTAAATAATATTTATTCTTCGGTTTCTACGGTTTATATTTTTGTGTTAGACATTGTGATGGGAAGCGAATCTGACAGCGTTTTACTAAGTTCTTAAACAATTGCGGGCCCCGCGGGGGCCCGCAAGCTGGGTCGGGCTGTGTCACCTGAAAATCAGCGGGCTGCGGTCTGGCGCGGGCCTAAAAAAAATACTGTCGGGTCGGGGCGGGTCGACGTTTCAGAGGTTGACTTTCGGGTCGGGCGGTTTCGGGTTACGTATTTGTGGGTAAGACTCGGGTTGGGTTGGGAAATCTCCTGCGGGCCACGCCTTTATTGTGTGTCGCTATTTTTTTCTTTCTTACGATTTTCTCTTCAGAAGTTCCACTTAGGAGATTTCTTTACATCCTTGAACAAAAACAGGCGGTATTTTTCAGAGATGTTCAAATGATTTTCCCTTCCTGACTGAAACCTACGACACTAGAAATTAGTAATTTTAAACTTAACTAAGTAACTATATACACACCGAAGCCATGCTTCATTAGTTTTTATGAAGGTTCAGAAGGTTCAACATACACTTTTATAGGCACTTGTACATATATTTATGCATAAATATATTTATATACTGCATATATGTATGATTACATTTCTTAAAAAATTTATGTATGCCAAATGTATGCTCTTTGTAAACTATAAGATGTATATAGGATTTTTAGGATATGCAATTGTTTGGCCAGCTTTGCCACAAAGTATTGTGTTAATCCCGTCGTAAGTTAAATTTAAAATTTCACAAACTGTAACTTTTAAGACGTAATAAAAATGTACGTAGCGATGAGATTCTTTTGTGACTCGCTAGTGATGCCAATGGTCTGGTCTGATCCAGATTTTATGAAACTGGTCCGGTCCGAAGCTCAGACCAGACCAAACCAAAGACCATGGTCCAGAAAACCATAGAGTGTGATTAAACAATCACACTTTATCCAGTGAAATTCTTGATTTATCACCAGAAATGACATTTTTAATTTTTTCCATGGGATTTCGTTGACTCATAATTTTTTATTTTGCGTACTTTCTGGACCATGGTCCTTGTGGCCTGGTCTGGTCTGATCCTGAAGCTGGACCAATTGTATTTGGTCTGGTCCAAGTGTTGGATCAGACCGGACCAGACCAATAACGGATCATTATAAATGGTCCAGACCAGACCATTGGCATCCCTAGTACAGACTCGTACATACAAACATCAACCCAGAGTGATAATATAATTGATAATAGATAAGAACATGAAATTATCAATTATTTCGGGAGGTTTCGCATTGTGAGTAAGCTTGCAATGCAGTTTCTAATATGCTTAATTACTTGTATTTACAAGCTCCTAAATACAAACATTTAGGACTCCAGAGGTATTTTCAAATCTTTCAAACCTACATATACGTTTATGTAATACAAACACGGAATCGCCAAGACCAAAAACTTGTCTTCTGTACCGGTGGGAATCCATCTGGGGTCTAACAACTTATCGTTCTTAGATAGATAGATCGTAATACTTTCCGTATAATACTTGAAGGAAAATGTTGAGATCATTACAAATCTCACTTCGCACCTCGATATATCTCTCCTCCCAGAACTAACAACGCAAGTGTCTGCAAAGAATCTTTCGTACTAGATAAAACAAGCGAAGGATTACCTTCAGTCCGAGGTGAGCAATGCAGTATTCTCAGTCCCTGCTTCTTTCAACAGTACACAACAAGAACTGCATGAATCGGGGCAGATTTAAGGACCTACATACACTCGGTGGCCACAAATTTGCATTATAATTCAATACAAATGGTCTCCGGTGGATAACTCCTGTTGGACTTGTACTAAAGGGCTGAAATTTTTAGAACGTATAATCAGAGGTGTTTAGACGAGATAGGGAATAAAAAAAGCATTGATTTTGTTGTTGATATCAGTATAAAAAAATTTAAAAACAAAAAAAGGTGGAATTCCGTGTGACAAAAGTTTGCATTATTTCCGTCACCCTTTAGTTTTAATAGCGGATATACCCATTACGGGCCTTAATAAGCTCTTGAATAATTTGGGGGACGGAATACACTTGCTTTCGCGTCTTTTTGGGTGGAATAGTGTACCACTAGTCTGTGAGAATCAGCAGTATCTCAACATTATCCTGGGCCGGGCGGGGGCCACCACGGAGCGTAAGAACAAGCTCGACCCAAAAAATTTTAAATGGGATTCAGGTCTTCCGATTAAGTAATTCATAGGAGGACATATATGTGGCTCTTCTAAAACCATGGTTGCATAGATTTGGATGAATGCTTCTGATCCTTCGTCATGTGAAAAATTAATTTCCTAAAAAATTTTAATTTGTTTTAAGAGTCCTTAAAATATTTCTTAAATATGGACTGATGGATCTCCTTGTTCGTGGTAGTATGAACGCTAACAAGATTCCCTACGATATTGGGCCAGAAACCGCCCCATACTGTCAAGAGATCTGAAAATGAGTATGGGATGAAGCCATGCTTATAGGAGGACTTATTTAAGGTTGTTGTAAGCAAGTTTATAATCTTCGCGAATTACGGTAAACTTGTAGAACCCTGGCTGTAGTGATTCTCCTGGGCTTCGCCACACTCTTGGCTGTCCTGTGGTATCAAAACCATAGATTTTGGAACCCCGAGACCGATGAAGTTTAGCCCAATGCTTATCTTCACATTTTGAAAAATTTCATCTCATGCTACCTTATTTTGTCAGCATATTTTTTGGTGATCAAAGATTTTTTCCGGTCATTATTTCGATTGTATTAAACTTCCTTGAGTCTTCGCCTTACAGTAAGGTCCCTAATACTGACACTGGCGTCGCTTCATACGCTGCCAGCGTTCAGGTTAGTTCGCCACTTCCTATGTTTTATGGCTGTCTTCATTATTTGACGGTCCAACCTCTTGCTGGTAACCCCTGGTAGGCCAGTGTGAGATAGCGTTTGATTACTTCGTACATAGTGCACCTGAAAAACACTGTTTCAGCAGCTGGATACGGAACGTGTAGCAATTCAGAGGGTGTTTTAATTGAAGCAACGTCAATGTACCCCCGGACATTTAAATCTGTACAATCCTGGCTTCAATCTTTTTTCCATATCATAATTACTTAGCTAATTTGCTTACGACACTCTATACTGTAAATACGAACAATAATGTCTAATCCAGAGCTCTTTTTTCGTGAATTGTGCAGAAAGAGCTGGGATACATTACGCATAATGCAAACTTTTGTCACACGGAATTCTCACCTTTTTGGTTTTCAAATTTTTTAATACTGATATAAACAACAAAATCTATGTTTTCCCCCCACCTATCTCGTCTTAACACCTCTGTTTATAAGTTCTAAAAATTTTAGCCCTTTAGTGCAAGTCCCGTTGGAGTTATCCACCGGAGACCATCTCTACAAGCTTATAATGCAAATTATTGGCCGAGCACTGTATATACGTATCATTAAGGAACATACTACTGCTGCCATTGCGTGTAATTTGCAAGGAAATGAGGCAAAAATCATTTTGCTCTTTGATATTGGTATAGATATACGCATTCGACGTGTACCTATTGAAATTGAAAGGTAGTGACATAAGAATTCTTAATTGTTAATACTAAAGGAGGCGAGCATTTTATTCAAGAGGACTTTTTTGATATTGAGTTTAAGTGTCGCCGAGAATGCTGAATAATGCCTCTGGCATTGATGGTACATTATATTGAACCAGAGGCTAAAATTACGACTGGAGTTACTGAAGCGTTAGAGTTGCAGAAAACTGACGAACACACGAAGTTACCAGGGAATGTAAGAAGAAGAAGCTATTGGAGGAGAAGTTGCAGCAGCCAATCATGGAGGGAGATGAAAATGGCCGATCGAGTGATCAGCCAATCAGCTTCGAAAGGACAGAAAATGGGGAGAGGAAAAAGGACTGACATGGCGGATCTGAGAAGGAAGTACCTAAGTCAGAGCTTCTGTTGGGGACAAAATTCTTGTCCCGTCCCCGTCCCGTCCCGATATTTTTTCAAAACCTTTGTCCCCAGTCCCGTCCCGACAATCGGGACACGGTGACAAAAACCATGTCCCCGTCCCGTCCCCAAAAAATTATAAAAACGTTGTCCCCGGTCCCGTCCCGAAAGTCGGGACATGGGGACAAAAATCTTGTCCCCGTTCCGTCCCCAAAATTTTTAAAATACGTTTTCCCCGGTCCCATCCCCAAAATTTTTAAAAAACGTTGTCCCCGGTCCCGTCCCCAAAATTAAAAAAAAATATTGTTCTCGGTCTCAAAAATCGTGTCATGTGCACAAAATTCCTGTACCGTCCCGATAATTACTGAAAACAGTTGTCGACATTCTCATACCAAAAATCGGAACATGAGGAAAACTTCGTACAAAAAATATTTGTACCAAAAACCTAAAAAACACATTTATAGAATCGTAGCTCCAAGATTCTTCCTTAACTTTTTTGAGCAACAAGTCTCATTTTCTACAACCTAAAATCGAATGTCCTACATTCGGTGAAATAGTGTTCACACGTTCACAGAATAGTTTACTCATGAGCATTAAAGCTGAAACGTTATCCTTGTTCTGCTATGCTTGCTCGTCCCGTCCCGTTATACACACAACCAAAAAGCATGTCCCGTCCCGAATATAATGGGGACAATTGTTTTTGTCCCCGTCCCGTCCCGAATATAGTGGGGATAATTTGTTTTGTCCCCGTCCCGTCCCTGATATAATGGGGACATTTTTTTTTGTCCCCGTCCCGTCCCGAATACGACATAGGGACAATTATTTTGTCCCTGGGGACGTCCCGTCCCGGTCCGTCCAGTGTCCCGACGTCCCGTCCCCGTCCCAGGCCAAGTCATCCAAGGAGGAAAGAAGTGTCCGAGAAGGGCTCCGAAGGAAAAAGAAAGCGTGACAAGTTTTTGTGTTTTTCCAGTTCATAGGAAATTCGAAGAGTTGAATTTGTACACTTTACAATTAATTTTATGACAATCAGTGTCATTAAAAGTACACATTTAATTACAATCAATTATAAATGGGCTCAATTAAAATAGTCCTTTTTTTGTGAAAGTGACAATTATTAATTATTGTTTGGAACTATTTTGACCAGTTACAGGAAATAAATCTCCATTTAAAAATATATGGAAGTATGTAACTCTGTGGTCCGGAATAAATAAATATTCTCTTGTTGGTGAAAATGCTCTGGATTTTTAAGTTTGTTTTTACGAGAGCTATCGAAGGCAAGGTCGTGTCGTACCTTCAAAACTCAACGACATTAAGCATCCAATTATACTCCCTCTGATGATATCTGGGACAGCCTTGTTCGTCAACGTCAAAGATTGAAGATTGTAGAAATTTTGGATCCCTTCCAAAAATGTATCCACGCTATTGAGGAATCAATTGAAAGGGCAAAATTAACCAAACACGACATCGATGAAGTGATCCTTGTTGGTTATTCTTTGAAAGATCCGATGATGCCAAATAAGCTTTCCAACTACTTGAACGGGAAGACATTCCTTGATACGATTCCAGGCGATGAAGTGGTAGCTTATGGAGCAGCCATTGGAGCCAGCAATTTCTTCCGAATCAAGAATCAATCACAGAGACTTAAAGAGCAGCAAATGACTCAATTTTTGAGTTGCATGACTGGTTGAAAAACAGGGAAATGTGATTATTTCGGCCTCCAGAAATTACAGAATGATGGATGAAGTAGCTTGTATTTTTCAATTACTAAAGTTTTCATAGACATTCCGATAAAAATCACTTGGCATGAAATTATTTAAAAAGAGCTTGAGTCCAACATTTACATGTATTTGAGAATGATAATTCGCGACGTTTTAGGTATATGTATTTATACATAACGAAATGCATATACTGCTCATTGATTAATATAAATCTTTCCTCGAAAATAAAATTCACATCGGCAAGTGGGATAGACATCGGACCTAGATTACGGACTAATTTGGATAAAGTTGATTGATACAATTGATTATTAATACGATTGAAAATTAAATCTGATTGTTAGAGTAAATCTGGAAACCATTACAGGAAAAAATCGAGAGTTTCTGACCTAGGATATGTAACAAATTCTGAGAAATTCTGAGAAGTTTCTTACTATTTATAACAGTTTGTAAAATGTTATGCGGCACCCTATATATTACAGGAATATTTCTAAGCGCCTCATTGTTGAGGTTTTCCGAGAATTTTCCGGGTTTTTAAATAAGCTAGTCAAGAGATTGTTGTAATAAAATTAGACTCTATGCTAAATAAGCTTTCAAAATCTTGGGTGGGTGTGAAAGAAGAGGAAGTGCAGGGTAGGCCGGTTTTATGGCGCTATTAATTTTGAAGTATTTTCTCAGCTCTTCAGTTTTTTGTGAATTTTTTGAAATATATTATACTCCAGAATGTGTAGAGTTACAACATAATAAAATCAAAAACTTTAGGTAGTTTCTATTTTTAAGTATTTATTTAAAATATGGTTTGACGCCATCTTCTGGGAATCGTGTTGGTTTTAAACGATTTATCAAACAAGTGTTTACGTTGAGAATTGTGGACAAATCAGCTAGATTGGGGGGAAAGGGTCAAAAAGTAGGAACGGCCCCCAGAAGCGATTTGTCAACAATTACAAACACCCATTTTGCCGACAAGTGACATGAGGGAAAGGTTATTTCATTTTTTCAAATATACCACGAAGTTCAATATTTTGAACACCAGTTGTTACGAATTTGTTTACAAATATTTTAAAACTCCATCACAAGACGATTAATCGTATGGAGAACAAGGATGCAGATGCTTCCCTCTAGGCGTGAAAAAGTGACATTCAAAAATTTGTTAACATTTGGAGATTTTCAGCCAACTGGTCGGAAACTAGGTGTCAAATTTTGGAAATATTTCTGATATAAGCAAAATTTGATTCGGAGTTAACACGTTCCATGCCTATTTTGAATTACATCGTTTTATGCATTTGTCTTAAGAATTATGTATAGTTGTAGGGCAGGGGTTCGAATTTTGTGGGCAGACGGGAAGAATCTTCCAAGGGGAAAATATTTCTGGGAGGGAAATATCAAAGAGAAGGGATTTATTTTTGCAAACAAGGATTTTTAAATTCTTTTTAATGGCATGGATTTTCAAATTTGTTGGCATGTTTCAGGGAAATTTGTTGTGCAAACTGGGATTTTTCGATTGGTTGATCCTAATTGGCTGCGATTTGAAGTCCTGCACGGAAATTATTTTTGCCAACAGGCTTTGAAAATCGTTTTTTTTCAAAATAGTTGAGGACCTCTCTGTAGGGACTTAAGTTTCAGCAGGAAAATTCAGAAATGATCTTCCAGGGAGATTTACAAAAATTCGACCCCTGTCGTAGGGAAATATTTGCAAAAACATTTGACAACAATTTGATTAAATTCTGTCATACATCATTCAAATCTATAAGTTACAATTTAACAAGCAGTTGATTTATTTAGTTTTAAATAAAATTCATTGCTATCGTGAATATTGAAACGCTGCCCCTCGGCTACTTTGCACTTCAAGTCTAATCACAGATTCAAAAATTACTATTTAAATTGTTTTCCCAATAAGTGACTAATACTTGTTATTCTTGCCCTCTCTATTGACCTATCAGATGTCGTTTCGCCCCTGACCGAACCAGTAGCACCGTAGTGCTAATCACTTCTGATAATTGTTTTGATAATCAGCAAATTTATAATTCCATACAAATTGTTTTTAGTATGCTATCGTACACACAAATACTTCAATCCATGAGTCTGATATTCAGTGCTCGGACTGGGTACAGAAACCGTGTACCCGTACCCGAATATCGGGTCCGACGAAATGCTCTACCTATACCCGTACGCGAGTAATTTTTTTCAGTATCTATGCCCATACTTGAAACTAAAATGTAGTACCTGTACCCACAATTTACCCGTAGGGGATCATCTTTGTGCGTCTAGGTTAAGGTTAGTGAAGCTGGAGGAAAGCAGGTTTTTCTGATTTTATTTCATCAGCCCTCTGAGGTATTTGCAAAACAATATATTCGAACAATGCATTTAGAAAATTTTATGCGGATTAATTTGAGTTGAGTATTATTTTTCCTAGTCAAATATTGTGGTAGCGCGTAAATGTAGGAGGCAAGATTGAATAATTATTTAGTGATTGATTCTGAGTTGACAATTTTTGACCAAGACCCCCACAAGAGCTTTGAAAGCCAAGCACAGATGCCTCCGCTACTAATATCAAAATAATTAGCAATAATCAAAGGGACTGAAATCCAATAATTATTGCCTGCAAGACTGCACCGGTACAGATGCTTTACATATTGATACCCGTATCTGGTAGGTTGCCACTCAGCGAGTACCTATAACTGTACCTGTACTCACTTTATTATCTAAAATCCAGAGTACCCGGGTTGTACGCACGTAATTGCGAGTTCGCAACTTCTGTACCCAGGTTTTACACGTACCCAGTCCGAGCACTGCTGATAATTCAAATGATAATGCCTAGGCATATGAAGCATAATTTGCTGACGTCTTGTCTGTGCTGATTGCAGCACCAATCTCTTATTGTGCATTTACAAGCCCGTCATCACGCTCTGGAACATTTCAATTCCTGCAATATTTTAAGGTTCAAATTATTTGTAAAAATTGTAGACTATATTAAAACCATAAAACTATTTGACCAATCTCATGTCTTTTTAGGTACGGTTGTTGTTTCACATGACAAAACAATTATGTCTGCTGTGACGTTGGGAATCCATCTCGGCACTACCAACTACTGTGTTGCTGTATATTTAAATGACAAGGTCGAAATAAATGCGAGCCACATCGGTACCACCACCAGCCCAAGGTTCGACCCTAATGACTACAACAATAGACCTTTTCAAGTAGTTGGGGGCAGCAAAGACCATTCTCCTCCGAAAATGCTCAACGGTAAAGCCCTCCGTCCAGGCATCGTATCCGTGGAAATTCTGTCGTACTTGAAGGAAAAGGCTGAAGCTTACCTCTCTACCAAGGTCCAGAATGCAGTTGTAGCAGTCCCAGCTAATTTCAACGATGCGGAGCAGAAAGCAACGAGAGATGCTGGCATCGAGGCGGGTTTTACGGATATCCGCGTCATAAATGAACCCACTGGAGCCGCCATAGCGTATAACTTGCAAAGAAAATCATCCGATGCGAAAATAGATTTGGTATTTAATCTTGATCAAAATAAATTGGACGTTACAATTTTAAAATTGGAAGAGAGCTCCGTTAAAACTCTCGAAGTTGGAGGAAACCCACATTTCGGTCGAGAAAATTTTGTTAATGCCTTCTTCCAGGACTGTGTAGCACGTCTTACAATTAGTGATAATAATTCCAGAGGACTTCCATTTGGTTCAATGCGTTGGGATCCGAAACCGCATCCAGTATCCCAGCAAATTGAGGGTTTGAAAGACCAGTGTGAGGAGAAAACAGTTGAACTATTAACTGCTCAAACTGTTCACGTTACCCTGCGTGATCCTTGCAAGAATATTGAGGTTACCCGTGAAGTATTTGAGTATGTAAACAGAAAATCCTTTGAAAAATGTATCGACTCTTTGGATCGAGCAATCAAAAATACAAAATGAACCAAATACGACATCGATCAAGTGATCCTTGTTGGTTATTCTTCAAAAATACCGACGATGCAAACCAAGATTTCGAACTACTTCAACGGGAAGAAACCCCTTGATACAATTGAAGGCTTTGAAGCTATCGCTTACGGAGCTGCCATTGAAGCTAGCAATTTCTTCAGAATTGAGAATGAACCAAAGAAGTTATACGAGCAGCAACTGGCTCAGTTGGAGGACAAAGTTTGCAAACTTTTCCATCAAAGGGGTTGGGAATTCGATGAGGATATGGTGGCAGAGTTGCATAATTGGTTGCAATATAGGGATCTCTGATCATGTATGCCTCATGAGATAACTGATGTAATGCTTTTTTTAGCTTTTCATAAAAACGTGACTACAAATCACTGGCACGTATTGGTACGCAATGTCTGCATTATGCAATCAAAAACGAGTGGAGGTACACGAATTCTTTTTAAATGATCCTAATTCAAGAAACTGGCCAAAATATGTGTAATTTATACAACCTTCAGATTTGTAGTGAACGTTTACCTGTGTTGAATATATAAGAGAAGGTCCCAAAATTCAAAATTTACAGGCTGTTAAATGATAATGATTTTAAATAATTTTTTAATACAGATTTTCACAGGTACGGGCACAAATGTAAAAACTAACGCTACCAGCATTTCAGGCGTCGGAGCCCAAAAATATGGCAGAACTGTTCCCAACATTATGCTCTATGTTTAATTTTTTCATTTGTTAATTTTAGGCAACGGAATTTCACAAAGTGACTGCCACGATTGGTAAATTATCAAATACTTAATGTACTGAGTTGTAAAAGCTGGAATGTAAGCTGGGCTAAGCAGTGATGTAAATCAACGCAAATAGTTAATGTTCAGCAAGAATTTCTAAAACAATGCATTTCATCAAATTAGCACATGCAGACAGTCATAATATCAGCATTATAATGCCATGGGCTCATATCCTTATTTTGAAATAAATTTTGTATCAAGTAATTGCACTGTTGATGTGACACGTACGTAAATGAAATTTCTTTAATGGATTTCATGTGTAAAATTTTAAGAGGGGGCCTCATTAAAAATTGCATTATGAGTCAAATACCTTCGGGGTCGGTACTGCAAGAAATAATGCAAAATGACCGGATTTGAGGGCATGTTAAAAACATATGCAAATTCTTCGCCACAAACAAATATTTCCGGTTTTGTGTCACTAGGGTTCCTTCTATCGCACATGTGGGTGTCTCATCGTTACCACATTCTTGAAAGTATTAATATATATATTAATCATCGTACATGCATATGTGCTACCTATTGAAGTGCATGTACGATGGTTCCTATAAGATGGTAATACGTCAAATGTATAACTACATATTTCAGAAACACTATACTACTCGTTTCATTGAAAATTGAAATGTTCGTTTTATTTCAAATTCAGTCCCACTAAAATTTGAAAAGCCTGATACCATTGGATGATTTAAAAACCAATAGCAAAAATTCTAAAAATCCAAAACTTATTGGTCTCGTCAAACCACACGAGACAAAACAAACATCAAAGCTATAGTAACGCAAGGACTAGGCACATTTGGTTTCAGAATATTTTACAGATATTTCAAAATTTGTTCCATCCCTGAAGTAGCAGTGGGATTCAGGCCGATTTCAGGGCCGAACACGGAACAAACGCGAAAAAGACTATTAGCCCGACCCGGCCAGGAAACGGGCTAAATATCTGAAATTCAGCCCGCCCGTTTTTTGCGTTTAATATTTTATGAAGCAAATCGTGTTAAAAACCCGGACTCCTGAATTTTTTACGACTTCAACCAGCTAAAAACCCGATCTTTAAATGGTTCTAAAACCCGATGGAAACCCTGCTTTTTAGTAACAATCGAATCCGCTGTAAAACCCTGGTTTACATATTGTATTCTATCCTTATCCTTATTATTAACCCGCACTACATGTTCGTTTATTTAAAGCTTCGCGAGCTACTGTTAAAATAAGCGCGTAATATTTAGGCATACAATAAGTCTCCACGAGATGGGTTGATTTGTAAGATGTTTAGCTTTTAATTTCTACACTCACACTACCACCTCTCCAAGTAATCGTCCCTGTGAAGCACAGGGCTTTTACTAGCTTACGTATAATATCCATTCCAACTCAACATATTCAATAAACGCGCATTTAAGCAGCAAAATTTATTATTTGCTCTGGAAATTTTCAAACATAAATGTGGATCCAATCGTTTCAAAGTGCTTACATAAGTACGTATTAAATATTATAAACGGTTGTTAGCATGAATATACATATGTGAAATCAATTCTTGAACGCTGCGCAACGTCAAATAAGCATACCACCAACCATCTGTGAGATCTAAAAAATTATATTCTAGTAGGATTGTGGGGTCATTTGTAATTTCTGGCCAGCCCGAAACCTGAACTGAAAAATAAATGCAAGCCCGATCTAAACCCCGTTTAATTGTTTTAGTGTAGCCCGAACCCGGTCGTAGCCCGACGTAAGTTCGCATTTACAACCCAAACCCAACCGAAATCCCATCCGGGTCGGATTCGGGCGGTCCGAATCGAAAAGCCTTAATCCGGGCCCCACCACTAACCTGAAGTTTTAAAACGGAGGATACAGTGCTCGGGAAAAGCTTCAGGGACGTCCCGCGGAATTTTTCGAAATTATATTCAACTTTTAAAATTTCTCAAAAACTTAAATTGGACGCTTGTTAAACCCTAAGTAAGCATGCGCTTGGAGCAAAACAATTTTTGCATCAAAGCGCGTAGCCTCAGATAGTTAAACAATGATAGTCAGCAGAGATGATCGCATGGTCAAGTACACCACGCGTATTTCGGGTCATGTTCACGTCCAGAATGTATGTACTTGAAGTTATCGGGTCATGGCCAGGAAAAAGCAGAACCCGAACACGACATTTTGCTTCAAGTCATGTTCATGTTCAAGTAAAGTATTTTTACTTGAACGTCAAGTCATGTTCGTGTTCAAGATTCATTTGCGAAAAACTTGACCACGAACTTGCTTTTTTCAAGTTCAAGCGTATTTTTCCCCTCGATTTGCGCGGAAATTATACAAATTGGAAAACGTTATTTAAGACTTCTGCTACGCTTTCTTTGTAAGCCCTGACACCGATCATACAAGGAATGTCAGCCAGCAGCTTAGTCGTTGGTACATGCGACAGTGTCGTATTACTTTATTTACCCGTGGAAAAAATATTAATTATTTAGAAATATATTTCGAACATAATTAATAATGAGTTCCGAAGAGGAGCACAGTGTTGTTGCAGATCATTCCAAGCCAAAAACGAAGTCCAAAGTACATGAACATTTCACCTTCAATGACAAGGAAAACATGTACAAATGTTCCTACTGTTTGTAAGTTTATTTTTAATTAAATTTAGGTTTTATTTAAAATTTATGTAAATGCGTATTGATTGACTACATAATTTACAAATAATCAATTTACACACAAATTCTACAAATCATTCTATCCGTTAAAAGGTTACCAAATGTATTTAAAGCTTACATTATTAATAGCAACCATGTTCCAGCTGGTAATTAATTCAAGGTTCTATACCCGATACATGGTAATCACTTATTTATTCAAAATAATCAATATTGACAAATAATTAAGTCTTTTTTAACAAACGGTACCAAATATGAAAAATTAAGCAATTTAATTACATCTACACTACGATTCCAACGTCGACTTTGATTTAATAATTAATACATGCATTTTATGAATCCAGTAAACTATTCAAGAAGGAAAAATCATCGGGTACAGGTAATCTACTGAAACATTTGCGAAGGTTACATTCGAAGAAATACGCTGAAAGCAAATGTGAAGAAAGCATCAAGGGCCCTATTGAAGCTGCATTTAGTAAACAGGTAATAATACTATTTTAATGGGACTATTAACGTGACTACCTTATTGTCAACATATGTATATTTATCTATATATATTTATGAATTTGTGACCAGTGGATACTAGTACGATAAAATAAGTTTTTATATAATTAAGTAGAACTTTAATGTACACGAGTTGATTGTCAGGCTGCTATGATTTAAATTCTCTGGTATTTTAAACCACAAAGTATTATTTTAATTCCTACAAAACCAGAAAAATTCATTATTTCAAGTAATTTTTGTTTTCAAATTATTTCTTGTTTTACGAGTGTATTGCCTTGTATAATCACCGTGTTTAAGCAAAACGTGCATGTTTCATTCAAAAATAACAATGTCAACTGGTAAATAGGCATTCTCGGCTGAGGAATACAACCGTAAATTGGTTGAATTCATCTTGCTGACAGACCAACCCTTCAGCATAGTTGAGGCGGAATCGTTTTTCAATCTCATGAAATATGGTCGAAGCCAACCGATTCCAAACCGATTTGCAAATAAAAAGAAAATCGAGGAAATGTTTGCGACAGAAAAACAAAAAATTAAGGAACTTTTAAAGGTATGGTTGTCTACAATATCACAGCAAAGACAAATTATCAAGCTCGTAATTTTATTATTATTAGATTATATTAAGATTATTTTTTCAATTCAGGCTGCTCCAGGAAAAGTCTCAATTGTCGTCGATTGTTGGACAACAAGAAATGGGTACTGTTTTCACGGGATTCTGGCAACCTTCATCGATGCAAACTGGAAGTTTCAGCAAGTTCTCCTTGATTTTGATTTACTTAGTGGCTCACACAAGGGATAAAAACTTGCGGAATCGATTTTTAAAGTTTTGAGTGATTACGAAATTGCAGCAAAGTTATTGGCTGTCACGTGCGATAATGCTTCGAATATGGATAAAATGTTACGGGAGTTGGAAGTCCTGCTTGCCGAAAAGGTTAGAATTTTTTAATTTACAACAAGCACAGATCCGAAGTGTTATTGCATGTGTTGTTTCAGTATTATTTACATGTTATTGCAGAGTTTACATTTCGGTGCTTATAAATCGTGCTCATGGTGGTATAATCGGTGCTTTCATTACGTGCCAGGTTGTTTTTGTGTAGTAGCAAACGTGTCAATTAATTATAGTTTTTTACTGTAGAATATACCTTTCAAGAAAGACGATCAGCAGATCAAATGTCTGGCCCATATTATTAACCTATCTTGCCAGGCAGCTTTAAATGTCCTCAAGGAATGCAAACTCGAAAATCATCCGGTTGTTTTGGAACAACGTGATTCAGATACTAGTAGCGATGAAGAAGATATACGTTCCAATGCGGCACAAACAGAATCTTCAAACAAAACCATGTCGATTTATAAACGTGTAAGTGAAATAAGTTGAATATTTTTGTGTAAATTATATATTCGCAAGCCCCAACTAAAAACTTATTCCGAAAATTGAATGAAGAAATTCACGTGAATGCTCTGCAGCTCTCAAGGACGTCAGAATAATTTAAACTTTCAAATAACAGCGAATGGTACATTTATAATATTATTTTATTATTTGATATTTTATGTATAAATATTTCATAACAATAGGTCACTTTTTTCTAAGAAAATGGTTATTAAAACCATTCAAAATTTACTACACAGCTTATAAAATACTATTACAATTAAATAATTATTTCAGGAGTCTCCTAAAAATAAATAATTGTAAATAATAGAACCCATATCTTTGGTTTACGTGGTTCACTTTATTCAACAAGCTAAATTAATGAAAGCTTTCGACATCTAACAGACTGTCATCCTCAGGCACTAACAAGCAAGTGATAGATAAATTTGCACAACTGAGAAAAATACAATTATTTCTAAAAATGATTATTTTCGTTAAATGCATTTTTTAAAAATTAATAGTTATAATTTTCTGAACCAAAGGCTACCAAGCAACGTCTAATAAAAAACCATCATTGACGTTCATCAATTTCTTGTCGGATTGTTGAATTATTAATCCTTCTTTAATTTTCCTCAAAAATTGATTAGGTTCTTTTATAATTGATTTGGCGTTGTCCCAATCGATGGTATGATTTCTATTGTTGAAAATATGTCGAGCAACTGCTGATTTTTCACGGGTTTTCAATCGAACATGGTCCATGTGTTCTTACAATCGTGTATGTAAAGGACGATAAGTCTCACCGTAATAAATTTTGTCACATGAATTGCATGGAATCTTATATATGACATGAGTCTCGTTTTCTTCTTTGTCCTTGATTCGGTTTAGCATACCTTTGATTTTCTTGCCAGGTAAGAAAGTTATCTTCCAGTGAAACTTTCTTCTTAATAATCCGGCCACTCTATTGGATAAATTGCCAAGAAATGGAATTGGAACCCATTTGGTTTCTTCTTCGGATTCTTCTTCTGCTTCTTTTATTCTAATTTCAATTTGAGAATCAGTAATTGTTGGAGGATGTCCATTACTTGTGGATGAACTGATTATATTGGTAATATTAGCAAGATTATTTGGATTAAATTTCATGCGCATTCTACTTAACCGTTTTGAAATTAGATTTGATGGGTATCCATTTCGTTGTAAAATATTTTTGACGTATACAATTTCATCTTCTAAATAATCTTTATGACATACTGAAAATGCTCTGAATAATAAAATATCAATAACAGAGATTTTGTTTGATTGATGATGATATGACTGATAATGTAAATATCGGTCTGTATGGGTAATCTTCCTGTATACTTTGGTTTTAATTGTGTTGTCGTCTTGCCTGTGTATTAAAACGTCTAGGAAAGGTATTTGCGCATTACTTTCTATTTTGACTGTAAACTGAATATTCGGATGGAATTGATTGATCGTATACAAGATGTTTTCTACTTCATTCTTATTTACAATGGCTAGAACATCATCTACATATCTTACCCAGAAATGAATTTGTGGGTGATTCTTGATAAGTTTTTCTTCCAATGATTGCAAATATATGTCGGCTAATGTAGATGAAATGGGGCTTCCCATAGGACTTCCATCTATTTGCCTGTAAATATTGCCTCGAAAAGAGAAAAATGTATCGGTTGTACAAGTTCGAAGTAATTTCATGATATCTTCAGCATCAAAATTGGATGGTAAATTATCTTTCCATTTGATATCTTTGGTCAGTAAATCATTTGTGGCTTTTAGTGTTTCCGACATAGGGAGACTGGTAAAAAGTGACTTTACATCAAAGGAAACAAACATTGTATCTTCAGGTATTTTCAAGTATCGAATTCTATTCATAAGTTCAGAAGAATTCTTTATAGATGACCAGAATCCTGCATTTGATTTAGATATTATATTGTTTAAAAATTTTGCTGTGTTGTAGAATATGGAGAATTTGAAATCATTAATAGGTCTCATAGGATTACCATCTTTGTGAATTTTCGGTAAGCCGAAAAATTTTATTTAAAAATAATTGTAATATTATTAAGAAATTAATTAATATTATATAGTGATTTATTTAATCGGTGCAACCATTGTTTATATTGTAATGTATTAATTATCTGCAGCTTAAGACAACAGTTAAAAAAATCAAGAAGTCAAATTTACTTCAAGAATCACTCAATTTTTGCGAAGCCAACAAAATTGAAAAATTGCAAATAATTAACGACATGCCAGTTCGTTGGAATTCAACGTTTAGAATGCTTGAGCGTTGTGTGTATCTTCAAAAGGTAGAATAATAAGTGTTGTTTTAATTATTATTGTTGCTATAAAATATTTATGTATTTTTAATTTTTTTCGCAATTATTTTTAGGAATAATTAAAGCCAAGCGCTTTTGTAAAATTGCCCGTTTTTGATTTGGTCCCACGAAAGGCGAGTTATAACGAAAATTCCCCGAATGCATGTAAAACTCTGATTTAACCACTCAACCGAATTCATTGATTACTAAAGTTGCGAAAAATACCTTTCCTATACCAAATGTCATTTAATTTCGAAAATATTCCGAATTTACGCAAAACTCCAGCACAACGAAAATACCTTCCCAACCAAAGAATTCGACATTTTCTGAAATTTCGTAAAACATTCAGGAAATTTCAAAAAAACCTTGAATTGACGTGAAAACCTGATTTAACCACAGGAACATACTCTTTTATCATTAAGTCATTAAAAATACACACCCTCAAAATCAGCGGTATGCTTACGTTGTAATCGATTGCAGATTTGAAATTTTTTAAAATATGTAACAGGCTCTTGATGCTACTATGAAAAGTGACCCAGGTTTGTCTATCCTGACCCTTACTGAAGCCGAATGGACGTTCGTTAAAGGCATGGTGACCTTTTTGGAAGTAAGTCTCCAGTAAATAGTTCCAATACATGTGGATGTTGTCAAATCAAACGGAAAATAATCGAATACATTTTATTTAGCCATTTAGTGTTTTGACTGACAGAGTATCTAAACAGCATGTTCCATTGATGTCACTGACAGCAGCTATATTTATAGAAATGTACAACCACTTGGAATCCTACCAGGTTTATTTACTTTGATATCTAAGATTATAACTGGCATTTTTATAACAACATTTTCTAAATTATATTTACAATGTTTTAACACTGCAGGAAGAGTCTCAGTATGATCTTGGTATTATAAAAGCAGCCAAATTAGCGTGTGAAAAACTTAATGTATATTACCCTAAAACAGCTGGGCTTGTGTACGTACTGGGCATTGGTATGAATTCTTTTATTATAACAGTACCAGAGAGACATGGACTAAAATAATTATTTCATAATTATTTTTATTTATTTATTTATTATAATTTCAGTATTGGACCCCCGTTGCAAGTTGGATTGGCACAAATCTGTAGGATTTGATAAGCTTGTTCCAAACTATCGAAGGTTAAATGCTCAAACATGTATTTCCTTTTGACATTTTCTTTTTTACAGAATCTCGAGCTAAATATAAAACTAAGATTTTTTAAATATTTAAATATTTAGAACAATTTTAAGCTATTTTAAATCCCATTACATGACGTCGGCTGAAAACGTTATCGAAGAGCCAAATGATGATGATCTTATTCAACGACAGATGAAGAAAGCCCGGTTTGATTCCAGAAATGAATTCGAAAAATATCTTTCAGGAAACCCTTGTCGACTGGTCGAAGGAGAAAACGGGGTTCTATCTTGGTGGAAGGTCTATCAAAATGACGTTTACACTTATCAATAACATTGATTTAATACTTTATCACAAAATTTATTTTGCCTAAACTAAAAAGTTTTTATTGTAAATTTTCAGGAACATGAGAATGATTACCCAACCTTGTCAAAATTAGCGAGGGATTTTTTGGGAGTTTCAGCAACAGGAGTACCAGAGGAGTGCATGTTTTCAATGGGTACGGATCTATTATGCCCAAAACGAATGCGAATGGTGGGAGAAACAATTCGCATAGTACTATGCCTTAAAGCGTGGCTCAAATTTAAAAAAACAATTGCATGAAACAGTGTGCAGAAAGTGTCGCGAAAAAAATGCTTGGTGAATTGGATTTATAAAGTAGTTTTTGGGCTTGTATTTAGCTGATTCTTTTGTGTTGGTGTGTTTTTAATTTTCTGATAATAAAATCATAAAATTGTCAATTTATGACATATTACATATTATTCTTTAATTTTGAAAATACTTGAAGATTCGTGTTCAGGTTCATGGCCAAGTCAAGTTCATGGTCGGGTTAGAAAAATGTACTGAACGCGCGTACAACACCAAGTTCAAGTTCTGGCAGAAAGTACTTGTGGCCACGAACTTGGTCCTGCAAGTATTTACTTGACCAAAAAATACCAAGTTCGGGTTTGAATATTATTGATACTTGCATATTCATGTCCAAGTCATGGTCATGGCTGGATCCAGCAAAATACATGACCCGAAATCAACTCTGATAGTCAGACTGTCTTTATCAACCTCGATTTCATCTGAAGGGTCTTTTCAAGTGAAAATACCGATTAAATTTGTGAAAATCAACACCTTAATAATAATTAGTAGCGTGCTCACACATAAGCTTTAACTTTTGCTGATAGTAAAATAGATGATAAAGCCCCGCGTAATCTAAAGAGTGAAGTGCACTTCACATTCACAATTGCTCTATATTTACAAAACTAAAAACCATCCCATTTAGAATGTTTATTCCACAATCATTTCACGTACAAATTTGCTCACAACTGCAAACCGCTTCAGCATTTTTGGAAACTTATACAGGCCACTCGTCCTACAACCTCGACGAATCTGCAAGTATGTAAGTGTAGCGTTATTCAACCCAATTGCATCCTCCTCAATTCAATACATAACCTTTCAGTATTTACAGACAACGAGCTATAGTTCGTGGATTTCAGGGGTGGATACTGTAAATGACTATAGATCATAAATAAAGTAAAGATTCATTGCGTTTAACAATTTAGCTTTTGTAGGAAAGTTACCGGAACTCAGATTATTCAGGAACTAAGTGCAGGAATTTCCATTTTTTACGAAAGCTTTAACGTGATTTAAAAATTTCTTTTATCCCACAAATCCAATTAACACCCTTGTAAGACACTAAATTTATATATTACGAATTATAGCTTAATTTTACTACAACCGAGTCATAGCTTTTTTCCAGTAGGCTATGATGAATCTTTTCGAAAATCATTTCTTTGAACTGCTTAGTTAGTGTAAGTTAAATTATATGTATTGTAGCGGACTATACAATCAAAATATCTATATATGCACTGGTGCCCACGAGCTTGACTAGTCTAGTATTTATTATATTCTTTCGGAGGATTGTCCTTGCCTATTCAATTCTAGTCTATTCTACTACGAATTTCTTCGTACTAGTCTAGTCCTATTCACACGTTTTCCTAAAACTCCTAGTCTATTCCTAGTCAGTTCCTAGTCCATTCCTATTCAAGACTAAAACTAAAAAATTCAAATGAATTGCTCAAATGTAATGGACGAGGGAATGCTCTGATCCTGGTCTTGCACTTAGAAGTTCTTGAATAAAACATGAGGGAGGTCGGGATGAGATAAAATGCGGGATCTGCCTGATGGCTGAATGAGGCGATATAATCAGGGACGGGAAGACTGTATTTGCTCGCAATTAATCACTACAATTTGTAACAAAAAATATCCGCCAATATTTAGTGAACCAAACTAACAACAAATTCTCGTAATTTAAAAATTAGATTTCTTCAGTGCTGCTGGGCGTACTCCCTAAATCAGCACACTTACCACTTACCAAAAATATGTGTGCGAGTACCACGTCAAGCACTCATGTACTAAAAACGATTGTGAGTGCATTGCACTCCTTCCAAAGAAAGTTTACACTATTATTTCTAAAATAAAAATTAACGATTAATTGTCACAAATTAAACATTAAATTTTTTTTCAATATTGCTGGTACTCTCCGGTTGAGTGTACTCAATTGTGCAGCCCAAAAATGAGTACAAGTGAAACCCCAAGCACTCATGAAATATAACAACTATGAAAACTGAAATTAATAGCTTAAGTTGACTGTAGTATGTCCAGTTTTTTAATAAGTTGGTACACAGGCAAAAATTCAGCAGAAGATTAAAAAAGTGTGTTTTTTTCATCAAACTTCTAGTTCCCGATATAAGAGAGCAGCAAATTTCAATTCCGTCAGCACACCTACATATGTACACTTGTTCAACCACAATATTTACCTATTAATCGCTTTTCACTGAACAATCCCTTTAGTTCTCCTATTTCTGATGTTTTTAATTTTAATCATCGATCACACCACGTTTATATTAAATTTTTGACAGTTAGGTTAGTTTTTATAAGCTAAATCCAAAAATTATGCTTTAGTAGCGAATGTGACCTTTGGCCACTTAGATATATCTCGGAACTAGAAATTTGCTGACAAAATTTCTTCCAGTTTCGTAGTCTACTACTGAAATATTGCATGAGTACCAACCTTTTTCAAAACAAAAGAGGATTTACTAAAGTAAACTGGTTCCCAAATGATAAACGTAAAAAATCATGCCTTCATGCAGTAATATTTTCATTTTTGCTTTGAGAGCTATACAATTGTTGAAAAAAATTATAAATAGGGTGGGTGAAGAGGTAAAATGAATTATATGCATTCTCGAGTAAAAGCAAAATTATCTTCAATCGGTTTCACCAAAATCATAATGATCTACACGCATGTAGATATTTGTGTAGCGTTTACTTCTAACCGAAAATGCGTTTAGTTTACTTATCCTCTTCAACGATTAAATAATACTTGGTAGCTGTTGCTGCAGTCCAAAAAAACAAGGGCATCCTTTCGTTTCCGTGCGTCGATGTCATGTACATAGTTATCACAAAATAATATGGAGTATTTTATGAAAACGAGTGATTGCGCTTGCACTCTGCAGCCTAATTTGAGCGAAACCTGTGAGCAGGAATAGGTCTGTTTTCCTAGTCAAGTATATTCTATTATATGTGCTTTCATTATCTGACTAGTCTATTCTAGTCTAGTAGTCCTTGTAAACCTCGCGTATCGCTAGTATATTCGAGTCTATTCATTTCGTTCCGCCTTAACCACTAGTCTAGTCTATTCCCTATTTTCCTTGTCAAGTCGAACTAGACAAGGGCACCAGTGTAATATATGTATGTATATACGGATTATGAATTACTTCGAGCCTTAATGTCATACTTACAATTAGGGACGACCAATGTGAGCGAATAATTTAACGCAAAAACTTGGAAGATTCGATTTTTTATCATGTGGTAGACGTCGCAAATTGTAAGAGGATGAGTGTCCTGTTAGACAAAGCTCAATAATGTTTTGCTTATTTCTTCTCTACAGTTGGCGGTTTTCAGACTAACAAAAACCATGTCTTCAGCAGCAATCGGAATCGATCTCGGAACATACAATTCATGTGTTGCGGTGTTCGAAAATAATACAGTCGAGATCATTCAAAATGAGCTGGGAAGGATTATTACCCCTAGCTATGTTGCTTTTCATGACTACGATGAGTTCATAGTGGGGGTAGTCGCGGAGGAGTTAGCTGCTCAAATACCTGAAAGTTGCATATTTGAGGTCCAACGTTTGATCGGAAGAAAATTCACCGACCCTAAAATACAAAAGTACATCAAAAAGTTGCCGTTCCAAATTATCCAAGGTAATAACGACAATCCTCTTATCAAACTGCCCAACGGTAAAACTTTCCTACCAGAACAACTTTCAGGGAAGATTCTTTCGTACTTAAGAGAACAAGCGGAGAATTACCTAGGAATGGAGGTGAGCAACGCAGTAATTACAGTCCCAGCTTATTTCAACGATGCAGAGCGTCAAGCAACCAGAGAAGCCGGAGCAATAGCGGGGTTGAACGTCCGAATAATTAATGAACCCACTGCAGCCTCAATTGCGTATAATTTTCTAAGCAATCCCCAACATACAAAAATTATCTTGGTATTTGATCTAAATGTCAGTACCTTCGACGTGTCACTTTTGAAAATAGAAGGCAGTGATTTTAAAATCCTTGAAATTGACGGAGACTCTGATTTCGGAAAAGAAGACTTTGTTGACACCATGGTCCAATATTGTCTTGAAGAATTCAAGAAGAAAGAAGGAATTGATTTGAACGCAGAAATTAATAGTAGCTCAATAGATATTTTTAGAAAAGCCAAACGATTGAGAATTCTGAAGAAATTTTGTGAGCGTGAAACAAAACATCTGTTAAAGGCTATATCAATTTATGTTGGCCTGGACGCTTTCTATGGTGAAACGGATTTAAACATTCGGATCACCCATAATACTTTCGAATTAATTAATAAAAATAACTTTGATAAATGCTTCGACACTCTGAATCGAATAGTCAGAACCGCAAAGTTAAACAAAAGCGATATTGATGATGTGATCCTAGTTGGTTGCTCTTCCAAAATTCCGATGATGCAAGCCAAGATTGCGAATTACTTCAACGGGAAGAAACCCCTCGAAACAATTAAAGGCGATCAAGTTGTAGCTTACGGGGCAGCGATTCAAGCAAGAAAATTCTTCGAAATCCAGGACGAATCGCCGAAACAATACGACAAAATGGCTCAATTGGAGGCCAAAGTTAGCGAACTGTTCCGTCAAAAAGGTTGGGACTTTGATGAGGATATGGTGGCAGAGTTGCAAAACTGGTTGAAATACAGGGACCAGTGATATATGTTGTGTATCATCAAATAATAAAATAATTGATGCAATGATTTTTTTTAATTTAAAGTTTTCATGAGGACGCGAATATAAATCGCTGGCGCATATTTTAGCATTTATTTAGCAACCAACTGGAGTTGGTCCATTAAAATCGTAATAATTCTAGAGATTTACGGATTATTACTTAAACATTACACTGCACATAATTAAAATTTGCTTTATTTTTTGATGTGAAAATGTACGTAATCGATATTGCTGTAAGCTGCATACAATAGCATGCAAGACAACAAATATATTTGTGAATTGACCTGGAACTATGCTGCCAAATACTTTCATTACTTCAATGCTAGAATTCTTAAATTCGTTGAAATTTCTTTGGCAGGGATTTTCAAATTTGTTGGCGTGTTTCAGTTAAATTTATTTTGCAAAAAGAGATTTTTTAATTGGTTAACCTTATTTGGCAGGGATTTTGAAGTCTTGTAGGGAAATAATATTTGCAAACAAATTATTGAAAATCATTGACCTTGTTTTTCGGCAGGGAGTTTCAAAATCATTGAGGAAATCCTTGCATGGACATAGATTCAGCAGGAAAATTCAGAAATGATCTTCGAAGTAGATATACCAGGATGAAAAAGATATTTGGGAACACGGTGTAAACACTTTTGTTTAGAAGAAATAGATTCATGTTTATAGAACTAATAGCTTATTTGATTCTTGAAAAGTGGGGGGACAGTAGTACAGCACGTCCCTCCCTTACTTTTTTTGGGAGGGACAATGCCCCTCCTGTCCCCCCGTTATTCCGGAGTGCCTGAAGAGTAGCACTTTATTAAACGGACAGGTAGTGCTCGTTAAAAATAAGGAGTGCTTGGCATGCCATCATTTGGGCGTTGTGTGAGGCCATTTAACTATAAACGCGCGTAACTTTAAATAAACGGACAAAAAATGTCGGCTACTTTCAACACTAATCACTTCACAGGTTATTTCCAGGTGAATACAGTGCTGAAGCTTTAGATAATTATGAAGAATTTCCATTTGATTCAATGAAATTTGAGTTGCATGCTTTAGTGGCGGAAATTGGCTATGGCAATCGGCGTTTCGTTAGAAAATGTATCGATTCTTTGGACCATACAATTAAAAATGCAAAATTAACCAAATTAGACGTCGATTTGTTGGTGTCTCCCAGAGCTTCTGCCGGGGACAGGGACGTCCCGTCGGGACACTGGACGGACCGGGACGGGACGTCCCCGGGGACAAAATAATTGTCCCCATGTCGTATTCGGGACGGGACGGGGACAAAAAAAATTGTCCCCATTATATTCGGGACGGGACGGGGACAAAAAAAAATGTCCCCATTATATCGGGGACGGGACGGGGACAAAAAAAATTGTCCCCATTATATCAGGGACGGGACGGGGACAAAACAAATTGTCCCCACTATATTTGGGACGGGACATGCTTTTTGGTCGTGTATATAACGGGACGGGACGAGCAAGCATAGCAGAACAAGGATAACGTTTCAGCTTTAATGCTCATCAGTAAACTATTCTGTGAACACTATTTCACCTTTGTAGAAAATGAGGCTTGTTGCTCAAAAAGTTCAGGAAGAATCTTGGAGCCACGATTCTATAAATGCGTTTTTTATGTGTTTGATACAAATATTTTTTGTACGAAATTTTCCTCATGTTCCGATTTTCAGTATGGGAATGTCGACAACTGTTTTCAGTAATTATCGGGACGGTACAGGAATTTTGTTCACATTCCACGATTTTCGGGACCGGGTACAATATTTTTTTTAATTTTGGGGACGGGACGGGGACAAGGTTGTTGTCCCCATGTCCCGACTTTCGGGACGGAACCGGGGACAACGTTTTTTAAAAATTTTGGGGACGGGACGGGGACAAGATTTTTGTCCCCATGTCCCGACTTTCGGGACGGGACCGGGGACAACGTTTTTATAAATTTTTGGGGACGGGACGGGGACATGGTTTTTGTCCCCGTGTCCCGGTTGTCGGGACGGGACTGGGGACAAAGGTTTTTAAAAAATATCGGGACGGGACGGGACGGGGACGGGACAAGAATTTTGTCCCCAACAGAAGCACTGGTGTCTCCTCACAAATATCGAGGATGCAAACCGAGATTGAGAACTACTTCAACGGGAAGAAACCCCCTGACACCATTGAAGGCTTTGAGGTTATCGCTTATGGAGCTGCCATTGAAGCTAACACTTACTTCAATGGGAGGAAACCGCTTCAAACAATTTAAGGCGGTCTGGTTTTGAACGAATACGACGCAATGGCTCACTTGCAGGCCAAAGTTAGTGAACTGTTCCGTCAAAGGGGTTGGGACTTTGATGAGGATATGGCGGCAGAGTTGCATAACTGGTTATAAATCAGGGATCAGTGATTATTTTTATCCTCCGAAATAACAAAGTTATTTCGGATTCCCATCAGAATGAGCCTTAAAACATTTTTAAGTTAGTTACACGTGGTACTTCAAAACAATTTCAGATGATTATTTTATATTTATTTTTATTTCATATTTAATTTGATTACTAGCAAAGCTGCTGAGACAATTGCATTAATCTAATGTAGCATTTGATTGTCGCAAATATTAAAAAACTACAATGGGTTTCTACAGAAATGTTTGTGACCATTAAGCGTAATCTGATTATTACCTCAAATCATATGTACGTATCACCCAAGACAGACAACACGTAAATACATTATTTATACTATAATGTCGTGCTTTTTAATTATATGTAACTATATTCATTACAAATATATATGTAGTTACGTAGTAATAGCAATCTGACAACAGATTTTTCAAATCTGGATTTTAGCTGCCTGTAAAAATGTGAGGTAAGACTGAAGTAAAAATAATAATTTGTTTTGAAAACAATTCACAAACTTAAATTTGTTAACGGTATATAATTGTGTACGTAGGACGGGTCTTCAGACTCAAGTTAATGCCCAAGAAATTTGCTACAAACCCAGGTTTTTTTAAAACAATTTGAACACAATATAGAACAAAAAAGCGTCAAGATAATTTCTAAAAAAATATTTTGTAAGATTCAAAAAATGAAGAAATTGACATTCTGAAAAAAATGACTTTGCTTGACGTTTCTTGACCCTGTGACCTCAAATATTAACTTGTGCCAATGAAGTTTACTTTGCAAAATCTGGAACTGGATTTACTACAAACTGGGGGAATCATATATTTTATGAGTTACTTTCTCTAGTAATAAAGCAAATGCCTGTGATGTAAATCAAGTGGAACATTTTCTCTCGCAACATGTCTTTTAAATACAACCGCCTAGAATATATCAATGAATTGGACCAATGTATATTGTTATGACACTGTTGGAGTAGCTGTAAATATTTTAGTATTCAGTCAAACAATTATTATTGGTTTTAGGAATAATGCTTTTTATTAGCGTGTATGATTATATGTGTAAATCAATCAAGATTAGTATGATGCTTGCTAACAGTATTAATAATAATTAACAATTATTATTCTGGTTTATAAATAAATAATGGAGGTCAGTCTTAGTTTGGCTTTCGACATTGCTTGTCCTAACCTTTTATGTCTCCGGAACTGCACACTACATTTTATTTTTATTAATTTATACTGTAGTCACCGGGGCTTTAATCTTCTAATAAATTAATTATCTTGAATTGATTAAAACAAAAGCAGTAGACCATTTTATCTGTACAATCGACTGAACTTTTCATGCAATAATTTGTGAATGATTGAAGCGGATGTTTGACAAGCTTGCTGCCAGATTAGGGAGTATGCACATATTACGTTTCATTTTTTCACGATTTTTGGACCCTACCCTCCCTATCGTCATCCTAAAGTCATTTTTCCGTGACCCCCCCCCTCCCCTGTAAACGTCATCAAAGCAAAAACGCAGAAAAAATCTACTTGACCGATTTCGTTCAAATTTTTTGTATCATTGTTTGTCGAAAACTCGTAAGAGTTAGTTATTGATTAAAATCGGTTGGCGTGTTCGTGCTAAAAGCATAAATTTTGGAGGAAGAAGAGAAATATTAAAAAAGACCAACAAATGATTACCTGTGGGGAAACTAGAAATCGTGACCATATTATTTTGTTTTCCCGTTTGCGGACAAACGCACAACAGCAATTGGTGTTTTTGCAAAAGACCTTATATTATTTAAAAATAAACTTTTAACGTCAGTAGAACGGTCAAATTCGCTCTGATTCCAGTAAGCCATATTTCCCATAATTTCAATCGGTAAGTCAGGAATACTGCGCTATGCATTCTACTACATTTTATAACTTTGAGCAACATATTCAATGCTTCTCGAGATGTTTTCTAACGAGCTTCTATGAGCAGCTCGTTTGTGGGATTCATATGCAACAAAATACAAAATAGTAATTGCACATATGGTAGGTTTGGCTTTCAAGGTTGTCTTGAATGTTCGGGCAGTAGTAGACAGGGGAAAGTTTTCAGACATTTAGCATGACAAACCGCCAAATTTATCATGTGAATCACTGGTTACAAATTAGAACTTCGGAAACATGCTGCTTAAAGAGCACAGCAGCCGGAACAAAGTTCGTTATTAAAATTTTAACCAAGTTGCTCCGCGAGGGACTAAGTGGAATGACAACGATTTATTTGCAAATCATACTTAGATTTTGTACTTTAGGCACACCAAAACAATTTTGGCAAACAGTTTATCTAAAATATATTTTGAGGCCATTCTTAAATAATGTTTTGAGGATTTCCAGGATCACAAGTTTGGTATGGTTGTGGTTAGGGATGCCAATGGTCTGGGCCGGACCATTATTAATGGTCCGTTATTGGTCTGGTCCCAGATTTGTATGGTTTGGTCCGGTCTGATCCAACTTTTAGATCAGACCAGATACAATTGGTCCAGCTTCAGGACCAGACCAGACCACAGGATCATGGTCCCAAAAGTACGCAAAATAAAACATTATGAGTTAACGAAATCCTATGTAATGCCTTGTTTAGAGTGTCACTTTTTTTTCACTTCCCTCGCATTTAATTTTTATTTCACTTGCGCGCGCATTCGCAGTTTCACTTCATTTGTGATTCACGCGCGTTTCATTTCATTATAATTTCCTCGCTGTTTCACTTCCTTTGCGAATTTAGAGTGTAACGTTTAGTGAAGTGTTTCACTTTATATTCATTTTCTGGAAAGTTGAACTGGTTCAACTTTTCAGAGATTCTTTCAAGTTCTTTTTTAAAGAAAATAGCGGCTTCGAGTGTTTTTAACATCGACATGGCTGGAAAACGCTCTCAAAAACTAAATCTTGAGCAGAGGTTTGTAGATCTGGTAAAAGATCGTCCTGTATTGTATGTAAAAACATACACAGGGTATTCAGATGCAGTCATTCGAGCTAATTCATGGAAGAAAATTTACGAGCTATTGGGTGAAAATGACTTCGTGGATTCTGGTAAAATAAATTTCATTACTATACCCATTCTAATATTTTAAAAAATATTTACAACAGCATACAACTGTGTAAAGTTTGCATACATACATGTTTTAAATTATTATTGTAAATATTTATATAGCCGAATCCTGCGAAAAGCTTTGGAGCAATATTTGGGCACAGTATTTGGCATTTAAGCGAAAACTGAAAGGCAGAACCGGTCAAGCTGGAGGAAGTAGACCTTACTTTAGATTGGCTGAGTCGATGAAGGAATTTGATGACAAAATGTATCTCGAACGGTATTAAAAAATATACATATGGATAAAATATAATTATACCGAACAACAACGCATTATTGTCTGAAATACATTTCAAAATAAACTTCGCGTTTCAGAACATTTTCCAATGAAGACAATCTTGGTACTGAGGAAGAATCAACTCCGCATGTCACGCAAAGCATCACATCGGAAGACGGAGTCCTCACAGTAGTGACCTTTGATGTTCCGGATCAACAGAGATCAACTGCATCTTTCAACATTTGTACGCAAGTATCTCCGAACGAATCTCCAGGTGTGTTGCCACCCAAACCTCGCAGTCATGAAAAGGTTAATATTCCTATACATATTGTTAACATAGTTTACATTTAATAAATTTTTATTTTATAAACATGTTTGGCCATCCATTAATACAGTAATGAATCTGTCATGTAAAATACTGAGTTTGCAGAAAAGGAAGGAACGAGATTTTGAGGACGAGCTACTTCAAGTACTGAAGTCTCAAGTAGCAGTTGATGAATTTGAGGCTTTTGCAACAGGAATTGCCATTAAATTGAGAAAAATGGATTCGAAAAAGGCTTCTGAGGTGCAGTTTCTTATTCACCAAGTTATTTACAACGCAGAAAAAGAAACGGAGTAATTCTCTTTAATTACAAATTCTTCAAGTTCCTAGAGTTTCTGGAGTTAATATTTATAATAATTAACAAATTAATTCCTGTGAAATTTGCTATAATCTCATTTTTGTTAAATAGTATGAAAATAAGGTCCGTGTAAAAGGCTGAATTCTTCTTTCCTCCTCAAAATTATTTTTAATGATGTTGCTCTCTACCGTTGCGTCTCTTGCTTATAATTGTCAATTTAAAGATCTATTTACTGGCGTTTTTAAATCCTTTTGAACCTTATTTAAAAATATAGTGAACAATTTGATTCTTCTTAAAAATAAAAGTCAGCAATTTTGAAAAAAATACAACAAATATTTTTTAGCATCGTCACGCCTAATATTAGTTAAGCATTGTGTTACAATTAGTAATTTGCTAAACATGTTTATGTATGGTCGAAATAATGTACATTATTGTTTTTATCATTCAAAACCACGTAGTGCTCGAGTATCTTGCCAGGGTACCGCACCTTCGACGGAGTTGAAAATGTTTTTAAACAGGTCTCGTAGTTGTATTGCTTCAACGGTAGAGTTATTGCTACCCTGCCTTGGTAAGGAGTTCAGTACAGATGATCCCTCGGACAGTGTATCCCTCCAGTTACCAAAAATCCGTTCTTCATTTACAAAATCGTCAGTAGTGAGCCCCCCAGTATCATTTCTTGTCAATAGAAAGTTATGCAGCAATACCGATGTCCTTACAATAAGCGTTGCAAGTTCAGGTGATCCTTCTATGGCGGTCAAAAATATTCTCCACCGAGCAACTAAAAGTCCAAAGGCGTTTTCTGACACCATTCTAGCCCTTGATAATCGGTAATTAAAAATTGCTTCTGCCTTGTCCACATATCTTCCAGAATAGGGTTTCATCAAATACGGTTTTAATGGGAAGCCGTCATCTCCAATAATAACGCTTCGGATACAGTCTCCATTCTCATTGTGTAGAGGCCTGGGAAAGGGGTAGTTACCTTCTTCCAGCTTCTTCCCAATTGCAGATCGTTTCAAGATGCCCCCGTCAGAGCAAGATCCTGAAGAGCCAACATCGATTAATACAAATTTACAATTTGCATCTACAATCGCTAGAAGAACTATTGAGAAGTATCCCTTATAATTAAAATACTGTGATCCGGTTGCAGGAGGTGCCTTTATACGAACATGTTTGCCATCAATAGCCCCGCAGCACATTGGAAAATTCCACTTTCGTGAAAATCCCTTGGAAATATCATTCCATGTTTCTGAATTTGGTACTGTCAAGTACTCCGATAATGCATCACACAAAGCTTCCATTACCTCCCTAATAATTGCGCAAACACTGCTAGGAGATACACGAAAGTTAAATGCACACGATAGCTGTGAATTTCCAGTTGCTAAATACCTAAAATGATGAAATTCACATTATATTCCTATTTTATAAATACATACTTACATCTATGCCTGCAATCAGAACTGTGGGGGAAATTGTATACCTTAAGGTAATTGCCAATCTTTCCAGCAAACTGATTGGTCTTTTGTGATTGTGACCGTGCTCAATTCGTTCTCCAATGAGGTCCAAAAGTTCTTCAAAGGACTCACGTTTCATCCTACAAGAAATTCATACAATTTACATCAGTTTTATGTACGAATGACAATATGTTCATTTCATTGAAATTGTGTAACATAACATTTGGTTTAAAAAAGTTTTGTTTTTCGCTTACCTGAAATACCGATGATGATAGTAGGGATCTTCTGCTAATTCTCGGACCAAATGTATCTCTCCATGCATAACCCTATTATTTAGTATTGGTCGAATATAAAGACTCCTTTTTCTACGGATCCTTCTTTTCCTAATTTTCCAGGCAATCAAAACCTTTAGCAGTTTTCTTGACCTTGTTGAAAACATGCTAAGTTTTCATTCGAATGATAAAAATATTTACATTCAGAGTTAACTTGCAGATTCAATTCCTTAAACTGTGTTGAAAGGAAAGTGTAATATTTGACGAAAGAAAATGACACTATAAATTGGCGCGTTTTTTGGAAATGAAATTGCCGCAAAAGTAAAATGATAGTGAAAAAAAAGTGACACTCTAAACAAGGCATAACATATTAAAAATGTAATTTCTGGGGATAAAAGAATAATCTGACTGGATAAAATGCGATTATTTAATTGCCCTCAATGGTTTTCTGGACCAAGGTCTTTGGTCTGGTCCAAATGACTGGACCAGACCAATGGTCTGGTCTGGGTTTTGGATCAGACCAGTTTCATAAAATCTGGATCAGACCAGACCATTGGCATAACTAATTGTCGTGCTTACAGGAATAATTCTAAAATACGTGGCACATGCTGGCTTCTTTAATTTCAACACTTCATGTAATATTGCCAGCATGTTCACAGTTGACACTGTCAGCACTTGTAGTATTGTTAGCACTAAGGGCGACAGTAACTGGAATCGTGAGAATGAAATATTTGAAAAACATACTGAGATTGACGAACGTGATTTTGTAACCACTCCTATATAAGCCAAGATTTTTCGGAATGCTCAAGGTTGACAGAGATTTGAAATAATGTATGACTTACGTGAGTATATAATATGTATCAGTGGTCTTTCAGCAATAAACGTTTGCTACAAAAACACTGGGTCTAACAATTATCCCTGCTTATTCCTCATATTTTTCTGAGAATAAGTGAAACATCATCAGCAAGGTTACCCCCACCCTCCCCTAGGTATACACAAAATCATCAGCTTCAAGACCCCCTCCCTCCCCCAAAAGTGAAACGTAATATGTGCACACTCCCTTAATTACTTTTAGTTCAACATATTACTCCAATACGTGTTTACCTTTAGTTCAGCGTATTACGTATGGAGGCTGTTTACTTAAAAGTAACCACACGACATGCCCAGTAGGGATCGGAATGAAATTTTGTAGGGATCTTTTTAGGTACCTGACCCAGTGTCCCAGTGCGACCAAAAGTTTGCGCCAACTTGCCTTGGTGTGCGCGGGAAATCGCGCAGAAGTTTCAAATTATAATTCGTGAGCAAAGGGGCCCACGTGTCCAACCTAAATTCACTAATGTTAAATCCCATAAAAAGTTTCATTTTCGAAATTTGATACTGTTTTAGATGAATGACACATTTATGGCATACATTCATCATAAGTTCAAATAGTGACAACTTTTGGCAATTGACAACCAATGGTTTGTTGTCTTCACATTAAACAACAGTGATTTCTTGACTTCAGATTGAACAGTATTTGTCAAGAGCTAAATTCTTGACCTTATATTGATCGATATCGGTTACAATTACTTTTTTGGTCAATATGGGTCACAATTAGTTTTTTCCCTCAGATTGGTCAATATGGGTCACCATTTTTGGCTTAGCCTCATTGTCAGATTGACAAATATAGGTCACAATTTTTCTCTTGGCCTGAGATTGACAATTATTGGTTACAATTTGCGAAAAAAATAAAACGTATTTGGTATACACTAAACAAAAATGAGGTATTTTACACATCACTGGTCTTGACCCCACAACCAAGAAACTAGTTGTGACGAAGATAGACAAATCTGAGGCCAATAGACCACTTGTGACCAATATAGATCAATTTGATTCCAAGAGAAAAATTGGGACGAATGTTGGCCAATTCGAAGCCAAAAAACAAAATGTCACTGATATTGACCAATCTGGGGCTAATAAACTAAGTTACGGATGTTCACCAATCTGAGGCTAAAAAAAAATTATTGTGACCAATATTGGTCAATTGGATTCCAACAGAAAAATTGGGACGAATGTTAGCCAATCTGAAGCCAAAAACCTAATTGTCACCGATATTGACCAATCTGAGGTTAAAAAACTAATAGTTACCAATATTGACCAATCTGAGGCAAAAACCTAATTGTGGCCAATATTGAGCAATGTGATGTGAAAAGCTAACTGTGACCAAAATTGTGCAATGTGAGGTCAAAGAACTAATTGTGGCCAATATTAAATAATATAAGGTCAAGAATTTAGCTCTTCACAAATATTGATCAATCTGAAGTCAAGAAACAGCAGTGATCACTATTGTTTAACCCGACGTCAAGAAACAAATGGTTACTAATAGCAGTTATTATTTTAACCTTAGAACCACTTATGATGAATTAATGCCATAAATGCTTCATTTATCTAAAACAACATCGACTTTCACAAGTGAAACTTTCTTATAGGATTTAACATTGGAAAATTCAGGTTCGACAGGAGGACCCTTTGCTCACGAATTAGAATTTGTAACTGCGCGATTTCCCGCACAAACCAGGACGAGATGGCCCAAACTTTTGGTCTCGCTGGGACACTGGGTCAGGTACCTAACAACCCTACAAAAATTTCATTCCGATCCCGAGTGAGCGTGTGGCGAGGGCTACTTGTTAGTTACTTAGTTACTTTAATTTGCGTAAGTTACGAATGAAATTAATATGCTTAATCACGGCTGACCACAGGGGTCAAATTTTGGTGGGAAGACGGGAAGATTCTTCCCAGGGAAAAATATTTCTGGAAGGGATTCGTTTTTGTAAACAGGCATTTTTAAATTCGTTGACCTTTTTTTGGCAGGGATTTTCATATTTTTTGGCGTGTTTCAGGGGAATTTACTACGCAAACAGGGATTTTTAGATTAGTTTGCCTTTCTTTGCAGGGATTTGACACCGTGTAGGGAAATTATTTTTGCCAGCAGTGATTTTGAAAGTCGTGAACCTTTGTTTCAGCAGGGATTTTTGAAATCGTTGAGGACCTCCCCGCAGGAACATAAAATTCAGCAGGGAATTTCCGAAATGATCTTCCAGGGAGGTTTGTAAAAATGCGACCCCTGTTCTGGCGATTTGAAACTGATCACTGTATCACATTTCCAACGAACTCGTAGACGTCATTTCACTTTTTTGAACGATAAAATCAAATTTGAGTCAATACTATACCATTGTGAGGCAAAAATAATGAAGGAAGTAGAAGTTTGTTGAATGGAAGTAAAAACGAATCGTTGAATTTAAAGAATAAAATGTTGTCAACTGCAATTTTTTTTATTTCAAAAATATTTGTATACCAAGTAAGATCAAGGGGTTGTGTTGTGTAAACATAAAACTCGTACTAAATATAATACAGCTGATTCATGCATCCAGTACGTAAAATAGTTTCTTTACCCGTTACATACTGCAGTTCATGTCATTTTTTAAATGCGATTCTTATGTGATTGCGGCTTGGAGTTCATAGTAGTACATTTATGTTACCCGGAGTAATACTTCCCACTTATACGCTCTTTACTGCTTTTCATTCTTCCTGTAGGTGTCGCAAGCATATATTTGCAGCCAGGTTTTACATCTTATTAGGGTTGGTGTTTTTTTTGTTTTTTTTTGAATAAACCAAACAACCAGGTTTTTTTTGGTTTAAACCGTTTTTTTTGTTTAAACCATTTTACCGGGATCGAGGCCGGTTTTAAGGACCTACGTATCATTGATGAACCAACGTTGCGTACAATTTGAAAGGAAATGATCCGAAAATCATTTTGGTCTTTGATCTTGGTAAAAGTACATTCGTTCTGAACCTTTTGAAACTGGAAGGTAGTAACATTAGAATTCTTGAAACTCAAGGAGGCGAGCATAATAGTGAGCGTTACTTCGTTGATTTTGAGGAAAATTATAACACCATTGCCCCCAGTTGGCGGATCCGGACACCTTTGGGCTAATGGATTTTAATCTTCAAAGATTGCTATTTCCAGGCATTGAGTATCCCTTTAAAAACTGTATCGACGCTATTGATAAATCCATTGCAAGAGCAAAATTAACCAAAGGCGACATCGATGAAGTGATCCTTGTTGGTTATTCTTCGAAAGCTCCGATGATGCAAACCAATCTTTCGAGTTACTTCAGCGGGAAGACATTCCTTGATAGCATTCCAGGGGATAAAGTCGTAGCTTATGGAGCTGCCATTGAAGCCAGGAATTTCTTCGGAATCCAGAATCAATCCCAGAGACTTACTGACCAGCAAATGACTCAATTGACGACCAAAGTTAGGGAACTGTTCCATCAAAATGGTTGGGAATTTGATGAGGATGTGGTGGCAGATTTGCATAGCTGGTTGGAAAACAGGGAAACGTGATTATGTTGGACTCGAAACATTACATTTCGGATATAGTAGATTTTGTTATTCAATTAAAGTTTTCATTCACATTCCTATAAAAATCATTTAATTAAAATTATTCAGCATGAATCTAAAATTGCATTTGTATTTGAGAATGGTAACCCGAGACGTTTTACGTATACGTTAGGACATTCATAACTGCTCATTGATTAATACAAATCTTTCCCCGAAAATAAAATTCACATCGGCAAGATCCACCGGATAGAGATAGGACATAGTGGCATTACGGGCAAATTTCAATAAATTTGATCAATACAATTCGCTGAAAATTAGATCAGATTTAAGGAGTACCTACGGAAGCCATTACAAGAAAAACTGATAGTTTCTGAACTATGCCATGAAACAAGTTCGGAAATATAATCAAGAAAGTTTGTTGGATAATAAGGGAATTTAATATTTTACTAGTTTTTTAATAGGCAAGATGGACGTGTAAAATATTTTCCTGCACTATATATATTTTCGGAATATCAGCCCAAATTTTATTAACCAAAAAGACAAATTCTTTGAATATAAACAACTGAGTTTCCACTGCGCCCCGCAGAAGGAATTTACTCCACAGAATACTTCTTTCTTTCTTAGCGCCCCGTTGCGGGTGTACTCCGAGGATTTTTCGAATTTTAAATACACTAGTCACGAGATTGTTGTAATAGAATTAGAAACAATGGAAAAATCTTGGGTGTGTACGAAGGAAAGGGAAGTGCAGGGTAGGTCGGATTCATGGGCGCCATCATTTCTGAAAAATTTCCCCTGCTCTTCCATTTTTTGTGACTTTTCTGAAATATATTATACTCCAGATTTTGTGAAACGTGTAGAATTATAAAATAATAAAATCAAAGATTTTAGGTACTTTTCATTTTTACTTAAGTTTTAAAAAAGGCTAGGAACTGGTCGGGAATTCGGTGTCCAAATTTTGAAAATGTGTCTAACAAAAGCTAAATATGATTCTCCGGAAACACGTTACATGCCTATTCTGAATTACTATTTAATGCATTTGTCTTAAAAATTGGAAATATATATAGTCGTAGGGAAATATCTTCAATACCATTTTACTGTGGTGTCACTTAAATTCTGTCATACCGTCATGAAGTAACGAAATGGCTGATGCCTTTTTAAATACAATGTTTTCATGAGAACGCAAAAACAAATTCCTGACACGGTTCATTAAAATATTAATTCTAGAGATTTTTATTTGCAAATAGTACTGCATTTAATTCATTTTATTTAATTTATTTTATTGCATTGCGAGACTTCAAATATATTTGCAAACTAGAGCATTTCCAAGTGTAATATTTCAGGACCTTGACCCGTAAGTTTTTACACGTAAACGCCAGCCCGAAATTGAAGTTCAACGACAAGGCACTGCCCGGCCCTCAAAATTAAAAAAAACACGTAGCCCGCCAGTAAATACCAGTTCAGCTTGTAAATACTTATTTCTTATTCAATTTTGATCTGTCGCAGTAGTTAATACTGATTAAAGTTGTGGTCATCAGCAGCATAAAAATGCTGAGTAGCACGTTTACACACGAGCTTTAACTTTTGCTGATTGTTAAAACACATAATAACCTCACGTAATCAAGTGTCTGAAGGACACTTCACATTTACGATTTCATTACATTTACGAAACTAAGTATCATCTCATTTGAAATGTTTGGTCGCTCACAATCCTTTCACGTAATTATTCGCTCGCAGCTGCAACTAAAAGTAAAATAATTATTTTGATAATTATTCAAGCTTTAGAATTCCTGCAAACTTACAGGTCACTTGTTCTGTAACCCCAAGTCATCTCCAAGTAAGTGTGACGTTATTTAACTAAATTACAGCCTCATCAATATAAAAACTTTCAGTCTATACAGACAACGAACTCGTTCATGGATGTTAGGGGTGGACGCCGTAAAAGGCTAGATCATAAAAAAAATCAATATCGTTTAAAAGTATAGATTCTAAAGGAGAATATTCCTCAACTTAAGTTATTTAGCGTGTCCAAATGCAGCCAGCAAAATTAGTTTTTATTTTTAATTCCTTCATCTTTCTTTGCCATTTCCCATTAGAAGCGTATTTCTCCATACCACTGGTCACTGGTACTGGTGGCTACAGTGGATACACTGATATGATGGGGCATTTTTATAGAAAACGCTCAATTTTACAACAGCAGAGAGTTGTAGTTTTTTCCCTGTAAGCTAGAAGTTATTTTCAAAATTTCCGTAGCAGATTAACCGGGAGAAAGATCTTGAATACAAATTTTATGACATATCGCGAATCGAATGTTTACTACCAACCCGCTCTTTAAACTAGGAGTTAGGGGGAGTTAAATTGTATGTATTATGAAAGCGGGACACAGAATAAAAATATTTATTATGCAGAATGTGAGTTGCTTCCGAGCTTAATGATATACGTATAGACGGCGGATGTGAACCCATAATTTAATATAAAACTTGGAAGATTTGATTTCTTATCACATGGTAGGTGACGCAAATTGTAAGAGGACGACTGTTCTGTTAGAGACGACTCAATGATGTTTTTCTTATTTCTTCTCCACAGTTGGCGATTTCCACACTAACAAAAGGCATGCCGTCAGCAGCAATCGGAATCGATCTCGGAACACACAACTCATGTGTTGCGGTCAGAGCTGCTTGCAAGTATCAGGTAGTACCTGAAAAATACCCGTCGAGTCGGGTTCGGGTCGGGTTCGGGTTAGTTAAAATAAAGTACCCGATTCTCGGGTCGAGTGCGGGTAGTTGCAAGATCCGCACCTGAAAATTCATGTCGGGTTACCGTCAAGTTCGGGTAAAAATAAAATACCTGAACACTTTATCGGGTTCAAGTTCGGGTCTCAGTATATGAAATACCTGAACCCGAACTTGACATTTCAGGTAATTTTCAGGTATTTATTTCCGCGAATAAAATTTAAACTTCACGTGAATGAAACCTTCCATTCTGCATGCAATATTTCTAAGGGCACTTAGTTGGGAAAAATAGGGTGGTAGGGGTCGGATTTTTGTGGGAAAATGGGAATATTCTTGACAGGGAAAAATATTTGTGAACAAAAATCTCAAAAGGAAGGGATTATTTTGAGAACAGGGATTTTTAAATTCGTTGACTTTATTTTGGCAGGGATTTTCTAATTTGTTGGCTTGTTTTAGGAAAATTTGTTGTAGAAACAGGAATTTTTAGATTTGGTTAAACTTATTTGACAGGGATTTGACGTCTTGTAGGGATATTATTTTTGCCAACAGTGATTTGTTAAATCGTTAAGGACCTTCCTGCAGTGACTTTAAGATTCAGCAGGAAAGTTCAGAAAGGATCTTATAGGAAGATTTATGAAAATCCAATCCCTGCAGTGAGGTCAAATACTGTAGTGAGTAGGTGTTTAGCAAACCGTCAACCAGGCTTGTGTGGTAATTATCGATGAGAGTTCAACGGTTTTTTATTTGAAGGTTAGAAGCAAGTAATGATTTAAATGTAATTATCATGAACTTTAAGTGTTTAAATGGAAACTAAGTTTTCAACATGAGTGAAGAAGTACCCGAAGCCATTAAAGAATTAAATCAAAGTCAAGATGACTGAAGACAAGACCACAAGCCAGTAAAGAAATCAGCAGCGTACAGCTATTTCACTTACTGTGGTGAGACTGATAAATTCACCTGCATTTTTAGTCCGTTTACTCAAACTTTTAGAGTTATCAATAATATTAAAATTCAATCGCTTGAAATACCTGAAAGTCAAGTGCGGGTTCAGGTTCGGGTCAGGTTCGGGACGGGTTTACATCAGATCCGAATTTCAGGTAATTTTTCAGGTACGGGTATTCTAGTTATACCCGACGAAAAATACCTGACAAGTAAAGTATTTGCCCGGATCCGACTGAGCAAGTTCGGGTCGAAGAAAATTTTTACCTGAAATTTCAGGTACGGGTCGGGTTCAGGTGCGGATCCTGATTTTTTGATACCTGAAAGCAGCTCTGGTTGCGGTATTCATAAATAATAAGGTCGAGATCATTCAAAATGACATAGGAAACATTGTTACCCCATGTTATGTTGCTTTTGATGACGATGGCACAGTACTGATTGGGGAGACTGCGAAGTTTACAGCCTATATTGAACCCGACTGTAAAATTTTTGATGTGAAATGTTTGATAGGAAGACCTTTCAGCGACCCTCAAGTGCAAAGGTGTACAAGTAGCTGGCCCTTTGTTGTAATCAGAGGCAGAAATGACAATCCTCTTGTCAAATTGCCCAACGGGAGAACTTTCCGACCAGAACAAATTTCAGCCAAGATTCTTTCGCACTTGAAAAAACAAGCGGAGGATTACCTAAACACGGACGTGAGCAACGCTGTAATCACAGTTCCAGCTTATTTCAATGATGCACAGCGACAAGCAACCCGATATGCCGGAGAAATAGCTGGTTTGAAAGTCCGAATAATTAATGAACCCACGGCAGCCTCAATTGCGTATAATTTTATAAGAAATTCCCCACAAAGGAAAATTGTCTTGGTCTTTGATCTAAGTGATAGTACCTTTGATGTGTCACTTTTGGAAACAGAAAACGGTGAGAATAAACTACTGGCAATTGATGGTGATGCGCATATTGGGAGAGAGAACTTCGTCGATGCCCTTGTTCAGTATTGTATTGAAGAATTCAAGAAGAAAGAAGGAATTGATTTGAACGCAGAAATAAATAGTAGCTCAACGGAAATCGCTAGACCAACGATACGACTCAGATTTCTGAAGAACATGTGTGAGAATGCAATAGATCATCTGAGAGCTGCTAGAAAACATACAGTTGTCATAGACGCTTTCTATAATGGAACGAGTTTGAACATTCCAATCACCCGTAATGCTTTCGAATTATTTAATAAAAAAAACTATGATAAATGCTTCGACACTCTGAATCGAATAGTCCGAACCGCAAAGTTAACCAAAAGCGACATTGATGATGTGATCCTTGTTGGCTGTTATCCCGAAATTCCGTTGATGAAAACCAAGATTACCGAACACTTCAACGGGAAGAAGCCTCTTGAAACAATTGAAGGCGATCAAGTTGTAGCTTACGGGGCAGCCATTCAAGCCAACAAATTCTTCGAAATCGAGGACGAACCACAGAAACATTACGACGAAATGGCTCAATTGGAGGCCAAAGTTAGCGAACTGTTTCGTCAAAGGGGCTGGGACTTTGATGAGGATGAGGTGAAAGCGTTTCACAATTGGTTGGAATGCAGGGATCAGTGATCATTTATGCCTCGTGAAATAACAAAATAGCTGGTGTAATGCTTTTTAATTTATTTATTTTACGGGCTTTTAAATGAGAATAATTTTAAATGATTTTAAGTGGCGAGATTATTACAATATTCACAGGTGCGGTTGTACAACATGACAATCATAAGGCTATTCGAGCATTCCAGCAGTCGTAGCCCAAAAATGGGACTGAAACGTTCCCACCGCTGTCTTCAATAATTTATTTTTTGCTTTGTAAATTTAAAGCAACGGAGTTGTAAAAAGTCACCGCCACGATTAGTAAATTACTAAATAGGTAATGTACTGAGTTATAATTAAAATATTGTTAAAGCGGGTGCTACATTGAAATAAATTACTGCAACTATTTTTGCCCCAGACAATCCGAAGCCCTGCATAGAATCAAGTTCTGAGCCACTGAACATGTAAATCATATTCCTCACTGATTTCATAAAATTTGCCAATTAGTGCGATTTTATTACTTAAAAGCGAGAAGAAACAAAATTGAAAAATCAAATGATTGTCCAAGTTCAATGTTTTTAATGACCTACACGAGTTAAAAGATTCTCAGCATCCATAGACATGGCGATAGAAGAGCCATAAGACCTTTACACCTCGCAACTGCCTGACATCCGCAATTTCAATTACCCGTCCTCCCGCTGGTTATAATGAATTCCCTACCTCCTGTTAATTAGTGAGGCCCTGTTCACGATATATTTATAACACGATTTCTTATTCTTAGCACAGTAAGACACGGAATACGTTTAGACGAGGTAATTAGACTGATTTTTAATAAAAAGGAATTACGTCAAATTACATATTCTCAGCGTTCCCTAGTCTCCCATACAAAAAACGGTTTTTTTTCAGTGAGGAAGTGGGAAAGTAGTCTGCTCTCCTCTCGAATTATTTCAAGTCATGTAGTAGTCACATAGATAGTCACCATATCACCAAAAATCTGAAACTGCCTTCGAGTAAATACTCGACGGCTGAGGTACCGAAGTGGGGGAACTAAGCCACTGAATTTATGTAATGTACATACATATATCGCGATATGGAGAGCATTTAAATGCATATCGTGTTATGCCCCTGCTAAGTTCAATAAGTTTCGAAAGAAATTATAACGTACCATAATGCAGATAGGATAACATGCTCGTGTGTATTGTTTTTCGAGGTTAAAACCGAAATTTCACTTCTTCAGATTTTGTCAAAATTGAAAATTTTGAATGAAATTTTTTTAACTCCCACACTTAGCATATAGTAGCTTCAGTTTGATGTATTTAATTTTGATATTATACGATGGTCCGTTTAAAGGATTTCGAGTTGAGACTTCATTGAAAAGGGAAAAAATCAAAATTTAAATTCGTCTATTTTTGGAATGACTACCAAGTTTTGAAAAAACCCACTTTAACGAAAGGTACGACGAAAAAGCTACTTGCTAGTTTCTACTGTTTTCATGGGTTTTAGACAAAATTGCGTTGTATTGATGTTTTTCAAATTTTTTATTATTTCTTCTCTTGAAATTATGAAAGATTTTGATAACCTCATAAAATTTCGCATAATAGACACCGCCTGGTGTATTTTGGAAGGTTTACACTGACCGACTCAAAACATCTACATACGTTGAGACGGTGCTGGCCCTAAAAGGTTCGGCTCTGTTGAAATCCAAGGATTTTATCATACCGCTTTGCCCATAATTGTGTGGCATACTATTTCTTACGCGAACTGGTATAATTGACCTTATCATTTTATGAGGAATTATTGCCTACTGTCCCAACTCATGCTTATATACCCAACACTCACAATCCAATATTTGATTTGTTACATACATATGTGATTTTACGTTTAAACAGTAACAAGCGACAAAATATGTATAAGTGCGCACGTGCTAACACTTCTAACATATATGATCTGACCTGAATAAATAATTATTATTATGTAAAGTAACAGACCAAGAACTTACGTCTGAAACATCTGAAATCAAGCATATTTACATAATAATTATATGCATTCCTAATTAAACTGCTATATCCGGCTGTGCTTTGCATATGGCTTTCCTCTTCCTATGAACTTACAATTGACTACACCCGACACCGCAATGAATTGTCGCTATGAAACCACAACAGAGTTCTCCGCCCGTATAAAAAAAATCAAGAAATTCTTCTACGCTTCTAAAATCGGAATTTTGTGTGCAGTGTTTCATATAACATTCATATATAGCATTCATATAGCTTATAATTTATAACCTCCCCGGGGCCTATCGAAGAGACACTGGTAAAAATATAAAATTTCCACATTTTATACCAAACCAACACCAAGCCCGTGGGATTTATGCAAATTTACTTTATCCCGCCACTCCAATAATTGTAGTCACAATCAGTCATAAGAAAATGGAAATGAACCAAAGTCCGAATTTTGCAGTGTTTTTGAATTCAACAATTGCTTGTTTCATCCTAAAACATTTTTTAAAATAACGTTTGACGCTTGCGTGTAGGAAATTGCATATGCTTTCTGTGGAGCTATTCAACAGGTCTACACGTTGAGAATTGTGGCTATAATCCCAAAGATCAGAGAGCAAAGTTGGGGAAATTTACCTTCAGGGGCAAAATGACAAACATAAAGGGGAAAAGAATTTCTGATATTGGAGCTTTTTTACGAGCGCTCTAACGTTCATAAAAATATTTCAGAATCTCGCAATTATAGTACATTTCAAGTCTAATATCATCTGCTTACGTCAACAATTGAAGATTTAGGACATAAAAATGTCCTCCATTTAAAATGTCTCAATCTGGCCCTTTGTTCACTCGAGTCATTACTACGATTCTCAACGTAGGGACCAATTGGATAAATCCCCAGCAGGCCCGAAAAATTTCATACAAAAAAGTGTTAAAATGTGGTTGAGACAATATTTTGTGTAGAAATAAACAATCGCTGAATTCAAACGTCCGTGACTCCTGGGACCGCAAAATATGAGCGAGGTCAATGAAGTTAATTTTATAAAATTTGAAAAACAATTTTATACAAGCAGGGGGAATCAAATATTCTAATAGTTACTCCCTTATAATGCAATACAAAGAGGGTTCAGATACAGTATAGTGGACATCTATGTATATGAGCTAGACTAACTGCCAATTCACATGAGCTCTATCTGTAGATAACTGGAAGGAAAGTCTACTAAAATTCAATGAATTCGGATTTGTTAATTATTTTCTTTGAAAGTTATCAGAAAACCCATACATAATAAAATTATAGGAAAAATTAAAAGTTTCCTTCCTCTACGGAATATTCCAATGCCTTTAAAATAGAACTTTCATAACTGGAGACTCTCGGTCGCACCCTATCTTGGGCTGCTAATAAATATTTTAGTTCTCGCCGCTGTATAATTTCCCTGTAAAAAATGAAGACCGATTTCATCTTCCTGGTCCTCTCATTTTTATGGGGCGTACTCGCTTGTACTGTGAAGTCCCAACCTGATGATGACAAATACAAAAACAAGAAAAACAAAACTCCCTTTGAACTCAGGCACCACACCAGTGAGTACAATTTCCTAATTGAGCTATTTACTTATATTTTCGTTCTGTAAAAACATAGTTACATGGAAATCCCACAGGAGTTTTTTCTCGCACTTTAAAATTGCGCAAATTATTGACGAATTCCGGCGGCAGGACCCAAAAATCTGAGGAAAGTTTTACATATATAAAGATCAAATCATTGTTTTCTCCGAGAACGTTTTGAAATAATAATAAATTAACATGCCAAAATTCACATTCTTGGGTCAAGCAGTCAAAACGTTTGTCTTACAATTAGACTGTTCACATTAGACACCTATACGAATTTTCATCAAATTTAGAATAGGACTAGCGTTTGTGACTACTAAGTGGCCGGAAAAATTAAGCTAGGTCAATGAAACAAATTTGAGAGAATTTCGAAAGGATCTTTTCTGCAAACTGGGGGAACCAAATATTTTATGAGTTACTTCCTTATGTGGGTTATGTATAGGGAGGGTTGGGAAGGTCCTGTCCTTCTATATTTACTTCTTTCAGTTTAAGAATTCAACTAAAAAAAACACATGTACATACCAATAATCTCTATATTTTTATTTTTTGTACATACAAAGGCAAACACCTGAAGACCCAAGCGGACGTTGACAGCTTTTTCAGAGTCGAGAAAAGAAATTGAGAGAAGCCTTCGGGGAACCAACAGGAATATATCCCAACTACTTGATAGGCAAACCAACGAATACTATCTTTCACCGAAAAAAATTGAATAAATTCCGAGAGATTTTCGACGACACTAGAAACCCGGAAACAGCACTGGTACTTATTACTTAATCTTAGTATTTATTCTAAGCCCATATATTAGAAATCGTTAGCTGAAATAAATTCATATAGTTCAATTTAGCCAACGATATTTGACACAAATCTTCTTTGACACGCGGGTTTCTAATCCCCTTAAACAGAAATTGAGCACACAATTCTGTATGGCACTTGAAACGGCAATGAAAAAGAAAAAGTTAAGACCTTGGGTTTGACCCCGCCACCTAATTCAATGCCTGCTAGTTCTAATAATTCACCAAAGTCCAGCTATGATTCTGGTTTTAAAATCGCCAGCACTTCCAAAACACACAAAGGGGATAAGGATTTCCAAAATACTTTTCTAAGTCCTTCGAAAAAACCAAAGTATAATCCAATGTCAAAGACATTTAAAAAAAGGATCCAAACTCAATTCACCTTTCCCGCCTAGGAGTGGGTCAAGAAGTTGGTCAAGCAAAAGCCAAAGTCCATCCAGGAGTTTAAACAGTAGACGGAATTCCTATTCGACCAGCAGTGGGTCCGGAAGTAGGTCAAGCAATACCCCAAGTTCAACAAGTAGATTAAACAGCAGACGGAATTCGTACTCGTCCAGCATTGGGTCAACACGTGGGTCAAACATTAGCCCAAGTTCACCCAGGAGTTTAAACAGCATACGGAATTCGTACTCGTCCAGCATTGGGTCAACGCACCGGTTTAACAATAGTCCAAGTCCACCCAGTAGTTCTCACAAAAGAAATAATCCTCATTCGTCTAGCAGCGGGTCACAACATGGGTCAAACGAAAGAAGGAAATACTGATGATGCCAGTTGATGATCTTCCGTTTGTAATGTCAAATCTTATTGTATTAAAAATTGTAAACATTTAGTAACATACTTTATGTATGAGATGATTATCAGTAAAAGCTTACTACAAAAACATGGATAACAAATAGATTCCAAGTCGAATGTTCTAATGAACTAATCGAGACACCATTTTTTAGCATCGATGCACATGTCCAGATAAGCTTTACGCTAGAAGAGACAATATTAAAGAATGCTGTACATTATATTTCCTGGAGGTTCATTTCCCGTTTGGATACATAATTGTAAGATCCCTTTAATGACATAACGTTTTTCTTGAGAGTGGAACATCCTTTATATTTTCAAACCTCCGCACTTCTGAACGGAACTAAGGCAGTCTTCTACTTAATCGATTTCTACATCGTTTGAAATTATTGTCAACTTTTAAAAATGAAATTTCTTTAAGGGATTTCGTGTTTAAAATTTCAGGTATTACTGGGAGGAGTTACAGTTGGGGTCGGTACTGCAAGGAAAAGTATATGTTAATAGGATTTGCATAAAAAATAGATTCTCATTTTTCGTCAGTACTGTCACTTTTTTCACATAAGTTGTGGGTGACTCACCATGCCGGAATTGTACAGTATTGTGAGAATGGACATATGCTAATATAGTGGAGTGCATGTATGATGGTAATATATTCCTGACAAATGTTTATACCATAGAAATTCGTAAAATGTTTAAAGTTCTCAAAAGCACTAATTACTATGTATTTCATTGAAAATTAAATATCCGTTTTTTCAAATTCAACCCTACCAAAATTTGAAATGTACGGTGCCATGAGATGATTTAAAAACCAAAAGAGAAAATTTGAAAAATGAAAAAAGTCTTGTTCCTCAAATGTTTGAAATGAAATACACAAGGCAAAATCGTTACAGCATCGATAGCGTGTAGTGACAAAAGTTGTACGCACATTTAATTCCAGATTTTACACAATTTGTTCTGCCAAAGAATCCTAAAAACTGAAGATACAGTGCTCAGGACTCGTTCTAACGTACATAAAAATATTTCAGAATCATAATTGTAGCAAGTTTCATTGGGATTCAGTTGAGTCTAATATCATCTGTTTACGTCAACGATTGCAGTCTCAGGACCAACAAATGACACGAAGGTAAAATTTGCTCAATCTGTTTTCATGAGTCGTTACCACAATTCTCAACGTGTGGACCTATTGGATAACTATCTGGAAAACCCGGAAAATTTCATACAATCATTTCTTTATTTTCATTTAAAATTGTCGTCAGCTTTTCAAAATAAAATTTCCTGAAGGAATTTCATGTGTATATTTTTAAAACATACATGGGAACCTCATTAAAAACTCATGTTCTTCAAATATGTTCTCGATGGGCCACAAGAGACACAACGTTTTCAGGGTGGATGCAGTGACAGAAGTTTTTTGCCCAGATTTTACAAACTTTCTTCCATATCTGAAGCTTAAAAACTGAGGACACGATGCTCAGGAAGAGCTTCAGGGACGTCCCGTGGAACGGTTTGAATTTTTACTCAAATTTTAAAATTTCCCAAAAAATTAAATTCGATGCTTGTCACACCCTATAAGTAAGCATCAGCTATAGACAAAACATTAGTTGCACCAAAGTGCTTACAAAAGACCGTATGAGCTAGACATGATACGATAGTCCTTACCAACCTCGATTTCATGTGAAGTGTTTTTTCCAGAGAAAATATCGATTAAAGTTGTGGACATCCGCAGCATAAAAGTGCTCAGTGGCACGTTCACACGAGCTGTAACTTTTGCTGATAGTAGAAATAGATGATAACTTCACGTAATCGAAAGTGTCTGAAGTGAATTTCACATTCCCGATCGCTTTATAATAATTACAAAACTCAATATCATCCCATTTGGATTGTTTGGTCGCCAAGACTTTTCACGTAAAAATTCCCTTACAACTGCAACTAAAGGTAAAATAATTCTTTTGATAATTTATTATTCAATATTAGAATTCCTGCAAACTTACAGGCCAATCGTCCTATAACCTCAATCCAACTGCATGTAAGTGTGGAGTTATTTAACACAATTACCTCCTCCTCAATATATAATCTTTCAGAATAATTCTACAGACAACGAGCTAGTTCGTGGATGCTAGAGTTGGACACTGTTAATGACTACATCATAAAAAAGTAAACATTTATAGTCCAGTGGTCGTCATGGGTTCAAAATGGTTTGTCCTTGTTCCCGTTCCTGTTCCCACTTAATGGGTACTCCCTTTAAGTGTTCCCGTACCCGGACCCATTCCCGCCATCTTGGGAACAGTATTTTAGGTACCCGTTCCCATGAATTGATTTAAAACGCGTACTCGGACCCGTTCCTGTTCCCGTACCCAGAATTTGAAAATGTTTTGGACCCGCACCCATTCCCACAGCTTGTGTTCCCGGTCCCGTTCCCGGGTCCAAGTAGTATTCTACTTATGTGTGGTAAACATTTTTTCCAGGGTTTTAGTAACTACCAAACCCTTCGTTTTGTATATAAAAACAGACAATGTGCAGGACGGGTTAATCCCCTCATAGTAAAACGTTATGGCGTACTAACTGATTGTTCAATTCTTCAGGGATTACGCACAGACTCGTGTTGATGAGGGTTCCAAAGTATTTGTACTAAATCATTGAGATCAATTGCTGACCCAAAGCTAATTATTCAACATATACAATATACCTGAAAAATATATACCAGCCCTGGTTAGTTTCCATTTGTTAGACATATTTGAAGAAAACAATAACTCGAGCAAAAACTTTTTCAAGCGTGAAACTTGCAGCAGAATTTGCACAATCCAATAATATTTATTTGAATATACTTGATATTAACTTGTAGAATACTTTAGAACTACTGTAGATAGTACATTATTGCTATTGTATTGAAATAGTAAAGTAATAAAAGTACCCAGTCGAACCCGGGAACAACTGGTGTGAGAACGGGAATAAAATGAAAATCTATGTTCCTGTTCCCACTCCTGTTCCGATTCCCAGTGGTCGAGTCCACTTGAGCCTGTTCCTGCTCCCGTACCTAGTGCTGTAATTTGTTCGTTTTGATTTGTTCTCTTCGGAAATGAACAAGAGTAGAACAATTTGAGTTTTGTTTTGTTCACCGAGTTTTGTTTTGTTTTGTTTTTTGAACAATCCGTATTGTTCAAAAAACAATCCATATTGTTTTGTTCTACCGATGTAGAAGATGTTATAAATTTGTGAAATTGATTGTTGTATATTAGTACTAGTGCATGTAGAAGTTGATTGGTGTAAATTTGGTCCGCTCTTATTTAATACAATCATTAAACCTTTTGCTGATAGTTTCTACGAATGTAAGGCGTAATGTAATTACATGCATCCACAAGACCTGTACTGACAGCATATAGACATAATATATCAACAAACGATTGTGGTGGGGTTTACCTAGTGCTACCGATACGCATCGTTTTGGGTTCGCCCGATGCCTTGATTGAATTAATAACCTGTATTGTTTTTTTGAATTGCTTAGGCCTCTTTTATTTCTGTGTCTTCCTGTCAACTCGCAGTCATGCTATTTTAGGATCAAATCAAGTTTATAGTTTAGCATCCAAGTCACCCTTCTGAATTTTATTAAAAACAACAAATAAAATCGAATTTCAGCAGTGGAGGTGACATTTGTCCAACTAACAATAAGTACTGGTGTCCAACAGAAATTGCTCTCGTTTACAATATCCGATGCACCCAAACATCTAATATCAGTACAGGTTAATTACAATTAATTGCTGCATTGACCTCAAGTAGGCATTCTAAGTTACACGTTGTTCAATAACTTTAGATTGGCATTACACATCTGTAAAAAGTGCAAAGATTTTGTTGACCTTACTTAAGCCCATGTAAATAAAACGGTGCACTTCAATAGCTCCTAATGGTCATTATGATGTTATTTGAGATTCATTATAAAAGGTATGTCAGGTCATGGGTAAACTAATAACCCACAAAGGTCAAATTAAGGTCATGGGAATTCTTGTGACCCATCGAAAAATGAGATAATGAAACTTCTTGTAGCTCACTGAGGTTAAATTAAGGTAATGGAATTTTTTGCAGCCCACTGAGGTCAAATTAAGGTCATGGAATTTCTTGCGACCCACTGAGGTCAGTTTAAGATCATGAAACTTGTTATGACTCACTGAGGTCAATTTGAGGTCATGAAACTTGTTATGACTCACTGAGGTCAATTTGAGGTCATGAAACTTTTTATGACTCACTGAGGTCAATTTGAGGTCATGAAACTTTTTATGGCTCACTGAGGTCAATTTGAGGTCATGTTGCTATTTGTAACTCACTGAAGTCAATTTGATGTCATGTTGCTATTTGTGCCTCACTAAGGTCAATTTGATTTCATGTTGCTATTTGTGCCTCACTAAGGTCAATTTGATTTCATGTTGCTATTTGTGCCTCACTAAGGTCAATTTGAGGTCATGTTATTTTTGGGCACTTTTTCAAACTCAAAGTTTGAAAAGGTTATTACCCGTTGTCGTGGTGGTTTTGTTTTGTTCTAGTTTTGTTTTATCTTATCGTGGTTTTGTTTTGTTCTAGTTTTGTTTTATCTTATCGTGGTTTTGTTTTGTTCTAGTTTTGTTTTATCTTATCGTGGTTTTGTTTTGTTCTAGTTTTGTTTTATCTTATCGTGGTTTTGTTTTGTTCTAGTTTTGTTTTATCTTATCGTGGTTTTGTTTTGTTCTAGTTTTGTTTTATCTTATCGTGGTTTTGTTTTGTTCTAGTTTTGTTTTATCTTATCGTGGTTTTGTTTTGTTCTAGTTTTGTTTTATCTTATCGTGGTTTTGTTTTGTTCTAGTTTTGTTTTATCTTATCGTGGTTTTGTTTTGTTCTAGTTTTGTTTTATCTTATCGTGGCTTTGTTTTGTTCTAGTTTTGTTTGATCTTATCGTGGTTTTGTTTTGTTCTAGTTTTGTTTTATCTTATCGTGGTTTTGTTTTGTTCTAGTTTTATTTTATCTTATCGTGGTTTTGTTTTGTTCTAGTTTTATTTTATCTTATCGTGGTTTTGTTTTGTTCTAGTTTTGTTTTATCTTATCGTGGTTTTGTTTTGTTCTAGTTTTGTTTTATCTTATCGTGGTTTTGTTTTGTTCTAGTTTTGTTTTATCTTATCGTGGTTTTGTTTTGTTCTAGTTTTATTTTATCTTATCGTGGTTTTGTTTTGTTCTAGTTTTGTTTTGTTCTAGTTTTGTTTTATCTTATCGTGGTTTTGTTTTGTTCTAGTTTTGTTTTATCTTATCGTGGTTTTGTTTTGTTCTAGTTTTGTTTTATCTTATCGTGGTTTTGTTTTGTTCTAGTTTTATTTTATCTTATCGTGGTTTTGTTTTGTTCTAGTTTTGTTTTGTTCTAGTTTTGTTTTATCTTATCGTGGTTTTGTTTTGTTCTAGTTTTGTTTTATCTTATCGTGGTTTTGTTTTGTTCTAGTTTTGTTTTTTTCGAAAACTGATTTTGTTTTTTTTTGTTTTGTTCGAAAAACAAGAACTGGACAAAATAACAAACAAAATGCGAACAATATTACGGCACTACCCGTGCCCAAGCTGGTTGGGAACAAAATATTTGTTCCTGTACCCGTTCTTGTACTCGTTCCCGTTCCCATGTACCCGGGTGTCACCCGTTCCCGTGACGACCACTGATTTATAGCATTCAAAAATTTATATCTACAGGAAAATATTCCTCAACTCACGTTACTTAGGAACCAAGTGCAGGAATGTCAATGCAAATTACTAATTGAGTTAGTAAACTCCTTCCATTATTTACCAAAGTTTCATCGCGATCTTTAAAATTTCTGGTATCCTACTTGTCTAATAAACACCCTCGCAAAACGCTGAATACATAATAAATGTTGCAAATTTTATTGGACAGCAAAATTTTGACCTTGGCTGAATTTTCACTCTTTAATATTAAATGTCTACTTCGTTTATAACAATTAGGAAAGAGATAAAATAATCACAATTTGGCAAACACATGTGCAAACCGCTACCAGCAAAATTAGTTTTTATTTTTAACTTCCTTCATCTTCCTTTGCCATTTCCCGTTAGAAGCTTATCTCTCCATAACACTGGTAATCAAAGGTGGGCCCCTATCCCAGATCTAGGATAGAAAGTAGTATATAAGCTTAAGCCCATCCAGCCTGAATTGGCCCCATGGTAAAGGATAGGTGACCTAGATAAGGGTCATTGCCCAAGGTCATGACCTTTTTTATTTTTTTTGAATTGGCCTAATGGTAAAGTTATACCCTTTTGAATTGGCCTAACGGTAAAGGATACCCGACCTTGATAGGGGTCAGGGTCATGACCTTGGTATGTCGAAATTGCTTTAAAACGTATTACTCAAAAATAAACGTTCTGAATTCCCTCGTATACGTATATCAAAGGGATAAAACGTATTAAACCCAATGCCAGGTCGTTTGGCAGAGTAGTTAAAGCACTGAATTGTAAATACAATTATAAGCTTCGAGACTTGATAACCTTCATGAAAATGTTTACAGGTTAAATATATCATCCAATAACGGTAAGTGGATAATGAAAAACCAAAACAAATAGTTTGTTTCTCCCCTATGTATGGGGTTTGTTTTGCCATAGAAGAGTGTCATTTGATCCACAATTCTCTCTGATCTATTACAAACCAGTTCATTTATTTTTTTGAAAAATTTTGTTTCAAAAATGTCTGTGAATTTTGAAAACTCCCCTGCATCACCTGATATAATTGAGGTACCATTTGAAGATCCGTCTCCAACAAAATTTCCGCGATTTGAGACAATCTTTGTTGAAGACAATGAAGATACGGAGGAACCCAAAGTGTATCATGGGGAAATAGAAAAGGAAGAAGAAGAAGAACACAACCGAAAAAAACAGGAGCAAAAGAAAATCTTAGGTGTGAAAGAAAACTTGGATTTGAAAATTGACCCGGAACTTATACATGAAGCAAAAAGATATTGGATAGAAAAACGAGCTTTACATGAGCGGATACTGTACTTAGCAGCAATCATGTTCTATCATGTGTGCCAACAACCATTCAACCAATTACAGGTATCGCTACTATGTAATTGTAAAGAATTCGAGTTTCTCCGACAAAACTGGAGGAGTAAAGTTCGCTGGTTCAGAAGACACAAGGACAACTCCCACAACTATCTAAACTATCATAACATGTTCCCGCAGTTTCTACTAAATCATCTATCTCCACCTAAACAATTAGCAGTCACAGAACTTCCAAAATTTCCTAAAGCAATGGATCTTGAATTTCGGTTAAAATCATTTAGTGCGAACTGGAATGATACCCATTTCTATAATGGCAAGCCCTTTACCGATTGGAAAGGTAAAGACATGGCTCAAAAATATTACGTGGCGGAAACTGGAGGAACTGCTTACTGTGTTTATTATGGGGGTTATGGCTCATTCAGAAATCACAATCCAACAACTCGACCATGGTGTCAATCCACTTGTGCGTTAAAGAAACGCATGCCAGATCCTGAAACAGAGCGTCATCGCCAAATTCTCGTCTGGGAAGGGGACTTACCGACATTTCATTCCAAGATTGAGAAAAAAACTGACGAAAAGAAGCCTCTTAGACAAGCTTATCATCGTGTTAAGAAAAGCTATGATTTGAGGATTAACAAGAAACATGAAGACGAAGCTAGATGGTATTGGTCCCGAAAACGATTTGTTTACGAGCTGATGGAACAAATGGCTGCAATAATGCTGGAGCATGAATGCCCAGAGTTTCCAAATGAGTACCATCCAACGTTTCTGTGTAATTGCAAAGAATTTGACTATTTTAGGAGTATGTGGACAGTTCGAATTAAAGGGTTGAACAAAATATTACCCTATGATCCAACCATATCATTTTCATCGTATCAAAACCACATGCCACAGTACCTGGTAAATCATCTTGATGCTCCTAAAGAAACGGCAATCACGGACTTTCCCAAATTTCCAGCGGCAATGGATCTGGCATATCGTATAAATTCGTTTAAAACACATTGTGGTTATTACAATGGTGATAACGACGATGCCGCTGCTGGAAATAATGGTGAGTATAGGGAAGTAGATGATCAAGACTCCATGGCACAGCTGTATTACGTTGCACAGAGCGGAGGTTCCGCATTTTGTGTTTACTGTGGTGGCTTTGGATTTTTTAATACAAATGAAGCTTTTAAACGGCCATGCTGTCTTCCCTCTTGCTGTATGAAGAAAGATGCATATCGTCAAATAGAAGAAACACGTGTATTTTCCACGGGATCTCAGCATGAGATTATTTTCTAAGCATTCTATTTTTTGTTTGTAAAAAAACCTTTGATAAATAAAGCTTCTCTCATGTATATATATAATGTTGGACAATTACGTTTTCATTCAATCATTCAATGTCATCATGGCGGGATTCACAGTTACCTTGCTTAGCGATGCATCTTATAATTATTACCCCGAAAACACTATAACTAATTTTCGAAACAGGTTAGCTACAAGACTTGAGTTGGATTCTCGAGAATATGAGGTTGCGCTAGCTTCCTGTACATACACATCTACAGATGTATTTATTAAAGAGGGCGAGGAATTGGGCACTGCGTCGGTCTGTTGTACAGGATCGGATTTACTGTCTACCTCTTTACTAGATCTGAGCTCTGTTAAATGGGTTGACGGAGACACAGTAAAGTGTAAGTTATTTGCTCATTCCAACTATACCGCAGAGCATATGTTTTGTGAATACTTATCCGTCATGACAAGAGATTTGTATAAACTGAATGCAGCGTCCTATATGGAAATCACAAAGGGGGCGGTAATCAAAAATTGATTTATGAATTCGAACTATCTGATAGAGTCAAGAAAATTTTCGGGTTCCAGGATGGTATGATAAAGATGGACCCAGTCGCGGCTCCTACAAGTTTAGACAGTGAGAAAACAATTATCACTGGTATTCATAGTATAAACAGAATACCTTTCCTTTTTGTGCCTCTAGAAAAGATGTTTCGTGTAGAAGTGAGGAGGGCAGATGATCCTATCGATTTTGTTTGGCAAGCTCCACGTTACTACGTACTACAAACAAGAGATTCTCTTATAACAACTTTCAAGTATCTAGACAAAATCAGTCCGAAGGTTGGAAATAACAATAATTTAACCATTGATACAACTCCACTCCAAGATGAAGTAGTAGCAGTAACAATTTACAAACGACTGTTAATGAACTTGGGATTGGACGACCATCCATATGACACTATGCATTTTTACAATGACACCCACAAATTGTTTAGAAATTTTTCTTCCCACATTCAGTTGAAGTATTATCTACTAAAAGATGATGTAATCGCTGTGTCTAATAGAGATTCCAAGAATGTTATTAATGCTGGGTTTAACCATACTTCATTTCAACAAATGATGAGTACATTAAGTGAAGCACTGCAGTTGGATTGGAAGATAAAATCCAATCAAATAATTATAGAGTACGACAAAAATTCAAAAATGAATGACTACACGTTATCAAGTATAATGAAACATTATTTGGGATTTCATGCAGCCAGTGAAAGCGCACGTACACTCAAATCAAGTCCATTTTCAAAGTTTAGGGCGCGTCATAGATTTTACAAGGATTTTGCAAATGATCTTCTGTTTGTATACTGTGACGTTATAGTAAACCAATTTGTTGGTGATGCGTATGCACCGCTTTTAAGATGCATGCCTTTGACGTATCATAACGGCCGTGCATTTGAACACGAATTTATGAATCTAACATATCTCCCATTGAAAACACATTCATTTGATAGTATACATGTGTATATAATGAATGAATCGGGAGAACCACCCCCATTTGAAGTTGGTGACTTTAAGTGTACACTGCATTTTCGGGAACAGAGAAGCTAACGCACGTTATAAAACAATCATGGTCAAGAAATATAAGTGTTCGGATAAGGAGAGTAAGTTTTACAGGATTCATAGACCACAATATGGGAATGGAGTTCAATACGGGCGTGGATTACTGTTTTATCGCGGATCAAACAATCGCCAAAAAGGTAGTGGCTTAGGATCATTCTTTGGGTCAATTGCAAGGCGATTAATACCTTTTGCGGCAAAGTATATTTTCCCACATGCAAGAACAGCTTTAAAAAATGTTGCTATGGATGTTTTGGATGGAGGTAGACCCTTACGTGAGGCGTTGCGTGACAGAGGGCTGACTGCACTTAAAGGAGTGGGAAATGATATTATGAATCAGTCGGGATCTGGGTTTAGTCGGAAACGAAAGCTTGACGAAAATCGGCTGTTCAATTATAAGAAAATAAAACGCAGTTCAAAAATCGGTCGTGGAAGTAAGAAAAAACCTAAAAAGCGTAAGACTGGTCGTGGACTCTTGAAACTACGCGTGCAGAAGCGGAAAAAAAATAAAAAAAAGCGTAAAAACAGTCGAAACATCTTTTCATAATCATGGGTGCGGATCATCATTATCTACGAAGTGAACTGGACATTTTTAAACGTGAGGGTTACGATATGAGCATTCTCACTACGCAGTCATGTGACATTTATCCAAATTGTCCATTATCTGAGACTGCAGTTCCACTAACATTTATTGTCAATAGCACTGACGCACATTATATTGAACCTAGCAAAACCAGGTTATATTTACGGTTGCGTATATTAGATGACGAAAGTGCTGCAAACGGTGCCGCAACTGTGGTAGCTCCCGTCAACAATATTCTTCATTCAATTTTTTCACAGTGCTCTGTGTACTTGAATGAAACATTGATTACACCAACACATCCTTACTATGCCTACAGATGCTTGTTCGAAAGGCTGTTGTTATTTTCCAAGGAGTACAATGAAACTCAATCACAATGTGCTGGATACTTTAAAAACAACGACCCTGAATCAACTGACGTTTTGGCAGCAGGATCCTACAAATCACGATTCGAAATGAGTAAGGGTAGTAAGGTTTTTGAAGTCATTGGTCGGCCTCATGTGGATCTATTTGCTCAGCCAGATGTTTTACCACCGGGTGTTGATTTAAAAATTGTATTTCATCGCTCCACGGATGGTTTCACGCTTCATTGTCCAGGAGGCGCAGTAGGGGTAGCCACACCTCGATACAGACTAAACATTTTGGAAGCAAAGCTACAAGTTACGAGACACAAAGTACTAGCGGCTGCAGCAATTGAGCATATAAGACAATGGGAAGGAGGTGATGTTGCAAATCTGTACTTGAACAAGGTAGATGTGAAACGTTTTTCATTACCAACTGGTACCTTATCAAGAATTGAGGAGGGAGTTTTCAAAGGTGGGCAGTTACCGGAACGTCTTGTGCTCGCTATTGTACGCAGTGCAAATATAAATGGCACTGGAACAACTAATCCATACCTTTTCGGCAGCCATGATTTGTCTCATATAAATGTATCAGTTAATGGTGATACCAACGAGGTTTACCCTTTGGATGTGGACTTTAGAGAAGATAGTATTCGAGTTCAAGAAGCCGTTAGCAATATTTACAGGGCAATTGGAATAGATAATAACGATGCGAGTATTGACTTTAGCGTTAACGATTTTGTAAACAACCGTGCGCTGTATGTATATGAGATTGCCCCGATTAGTGACGCGCGTGCTCTGCCCAGATTTGGAAATATCAAGATTGAGCTAAGGTTTAGAACGGCCACAACAACCCCATTAACGATTCTTTGTTACACAGAGTCCAAGAGCATTTTGAAAATTGACAAGAATAAATCTGTGTACTTTACTGATTACTCGCATGAAGCCATGCAGGGATGAATACCGACCAAGTTTATAATTATCTTAATGTAATATGTAAAACTAGAAATGCTAAATTTGATGTAATATCATGCGATGAATTGAAACATGTGAAGCTTAACAGATTTCCACTGTGTCTAGTGGTTAATTCAGATCCTACTACAAAGTCTGGTGATCATTGGCTGGCGTTCTACAAGGAGAGTAAAACCAGCTGCTTGGAGTTTTTCGATTCGTATGGGTTTGGTATAAGCCACTACTCCAAAGATTTCAAAATCTTTGCTAAGCGATGCAAAGTTTGGGTGCGAGAAAATATTAAACAGCTGCAGAATTGGGGTTCGGTTGTTTGCGGGAATTACGTATTGTATTTTTTGTACAAACGTCTACAACGTTGTAATCCAATGAAGATTTATTGTGAATTTACAAATAATTTTACTCGTAATGACAAGTATGTGTCATATTTTATTGTATCGAGGCAATATTTATTAAAACACAATTGCTGTAATAAGACAATTATTCAGAATGTAACAAAGTTTGACAAAATGAATAAAACTTGTTAATCAAAACTATTCCATTTGGACAATATTCTGCGTATGATTCCTTTACCATATTTAATAGTCAAAGATTTGCACTTCCTGGGAGTATATACTCTCGTCCTTTCGGGCAATGCTATATCATCAGATGTGCTTAAGATTTTCGGGTTAGGTTTTAAGCGTTTTGGATGTGGCAAATCATCATCATCATAATCAACATCTTGGAAGGCTTTGCGTTTAGTATTTCTAGAATCCTCTATTTTTGTTTTTGTAAACTCCACTAGTTTCGGCTTGATGCGTTTCATAGGGTAACGTTTGCGCTTAGTCTTTGAGGACCCTAATAGTTTCGGTATCTGCTTAAAACGTTTCGAAGATGAAGATTCATCGTCATCATAATCAATATCATAGGAAGCTTTGCGTTTGGTATTTCTAGAATCAGTTATTTTAGGTTTTGTAAACTCTACTAGTTTCGGTTTGATACGTTTCATAGGGAAACGTTTGCGTTTAGTCTTTGAAGACCCTAATAATTTCGGAATTTGCTTGAAACGTTTGGGAGTTGAGGCTTCTTCCTCATCATAATCGATGTCATAGGCTGCTCTGCGTTTAGCATTTCTAGAGTCCATTAGTTGAGTATTGGTAGTATCCATCATTTCAGTTTTTGTAAAATCTACTAGTTTCGGTTTGATGCGTTTCATAGGGAAACGTTTGAGTTTAGTCTTTGAAGACCCTAATAATTTCGGAATTTGTTTGAAACGTTTTGAAGTTGAAGCTTCATCTTCATCATAATCAATGTCATAGGATGCTTTGCGTTTCGTATTTTTAGAATCTATTACTTTAGGTTTTGTAAAATCCACTAGTTTTGGTTTAGTACGTTTCATGGGGTAACGTTTGCGTTTAGTCTTTGAAGACCCTAATAATTTTGGAATATTTTTAAACCGTTTCACAGCTAAAGCATCATCATCATCATGGCGAACTTTTCGTTTAGACCTTCTCGGTAAATTTAGAATAAGACGTTCTGCTGGGGGATTATTGTTCTTGATTTTGTCGGTTTCTTCCCATTTGGGAATTAGCTTGATACGGTTAGACAAATTAATAGATTCATTATTTTCCTTAGCCATAACTTTTGAAAGGAGGGACTTTGTTGCTTCATCTGGAAGTCGAATTAATACACGTTTTCGTTTTGGTCCTACCTTGGCAATATCGTCTCTTACGCTGTGGTCTTGCTAAGGTTTCATAATAACCTTCTATGATATCAGGGGAAGCTGTACGCGTTCTCATGTTTTCGGATACATCCATATTCTCATTACTTTGAGAAATATCTCCATTAAATTCAGTTGGTCGATTGTTAGTACTAGACCGATAATCAGCATCATGTTCACTCTCAGAATCATCGACATAATTATTCGAATAATATGGTTTGTGGTAGGTATTTTGCCTACTACTCTGAGGTTTATCATAAGGGACGATGGTAGTAATGGGATTGTCTTGATATCTCGTTGCATTGACATTATGTTTTTGAAGAGGTGACTGCATCCCTTGCTGGTTAATCAATTTAACAAGCAAAGGCTGATTATCGTCATGATGCTTTTTATGTCTCATCTGTCTAGCATATTCGCCATATAAAGCTTGTTTTACATCGTTGGTGAGCTTACGTGAATTTAGTATCTTTGATGAGATATTACTATCGTTAGTTTTGGACATTAGCACATTGTAGAGTGATTCGGGAATCAGCTTCATTCGCTTAGCCATGTTAATTAATTCGCGAGCACGTTTGACAGTAACGTTGTTGCTAAAGAAGCTAGAATAGGTATGAAGAAACCACCACCACGCTGAAGAACTGTACGTTTTTTTGTCAATGACAGAGATTTTAAGGAGAGTGCACGTAGATGTTTTTTGTATGGACGCAATCTCTCAACTGTACTATGTGGTATTGGTACATTCCCTATAATCAAATTACGAGCACATTCGGATAAAGTTTTAACTTCGTCATTAGAAGCTTCACTGAGACAATCATTTACTTTTCGTTTGCACTTGCATTTCTTTAAAAATGCTCTGTGTTTTAGTAACCGCTTCATGATTTCTTTTTGTGCTAGTCAAACCCAATACATGTGAACCAATACAGCTCTCTATATTATCTGACTTACATAAGTCAATGTACAATTATTATAAACAATATTTGTACGGTGTCAGCTGACAATGTCGGATGCAAAAATTAAGCGTCTGTATCTGAACCCGAAATTCAGGGGTAGTTTTTCAGGTTTGAGCACGTTCATGAAACATTATAAGGGCGGGGAATGTAAATCTACAATTGAAAGAATTCTGCGTGGTGTCCCGGTGTACGCTGAAAACAAGCCAGCAATAAGTAAATTTAAAAGGCGTCAGGTTGTGGTTCATGGAATAGATGAGCAGTGGGTTATTGGTTTAATAGATATATCAGCTTACTCCAAAAGCAATAACAATCATAGGTATCTGCTAAGCATCATCGATGCTTTTAGTAAATACGCCTTTGTCCACCCTGTGAAAACTAAAAATAGCCTTGATGTTTTAGCAGTTTTCAAGAAAATATTGAAGAGTTCAGGCAGGCAGCCCAAACGCATTCAATGTGACAAAGGGGGTGAATTTAAAAACGATTTCAAAGACTTTTGCTCGAATAATGGAATTGAAATCTTTCATGTTCAATCCGAACTGAAAGCCTGCATCGTTGAAAGATTTAGTCGAACTATTATGGAAAAAATAAGTCGATATGTTCAGCATAAAGGCAACTACAGATTCGTCCATGTCCTGCAAAAGTTAGTTCGAAACTACAATAACACGGTTCATTCCAGCATAAAATTTAAGCCAGTAAATGTTAATTCAAAAAATGAAATGGATGTATGGTTCAATCTGTATGGAAACAAGGAACTAAAATCCTATGATAAGCCAAAGTTTAAGGTCGGGGACCGTGTTCTCATTTCTATTGACAAAAATTGTTTTGAGAAAGGTTATTCAAAACTGTTTAAACCAGAGGTGTTTACTGTAAACAGAATAGGAAACTCAAACCCACGCATGTATTATTTAACTGACCCTGAAGATAATAACACTATGGAAGGAGGATTTTACAGTCAAGAACTTTCAAAGGTCAACTACTAATGTACACCCTTATTTGTACTTCGTGACATTGTTTACGTATTGTGAGGAATAAGTGAAATTTACAAATTTTTGGGAGGATAAATACCCCGCTCGTTGCAACGAATAGTATCATTCAGCATCTGTCATCTCAACTTGGAGTATACAGGCTCAGCTTATACAATATCATCCTCAAGAATCTCACGTTTTCAGCAGGTATGGTTTTAATTGAAAATTTATTACTGATATTAGCGTCATTCTGGAAATGCATGGCTGCATCTTGAAGACTTTCAGACTATTGTTTACACTGTTTAAATTTTTCAGAGAACTCAATAAGAAAATGGATACTGAAATTAACCAATGCATCAAGGCTGTTGAAGGCGAGACCTCCACCAGTCAACCTGAAACTGCAATGGATTTATCTGTCCAAGGCAAGGTCTCCGCAGCTGATTCACCAATGGATTTATCAGTTCAGGCCAGTGGAGCCTCAAAGGATTTACCTGTTCAGAAAAATCCCATCAGTAAATCTCTAATAGATTTATCAGAGTCCACCGACGAATTGGATTCCCTGGCGAATGCAGCAAAATGTCGTGAAATGGAGATTGACGGTACGAATCGACGGAGCGAATCACCTACTCGAAGGGACGTGAACTATTCTCCATGCTCTGATAAAGGTGATGACGGAGGTCCGGCAGTGAAAAAAGCTGTTGAAGAAAAGGAAGGGGGTTACCGAAAACCATTTTTCAACCTTTATGGTCATCCCAAGGATCCCAATCGACCCAAGGTATGGTACTCCCGTTCTGAAGATGGGCAACGTTTATTCATGAACGTTCAACGATCCACTCTGAGTGGGAAAAAGATGCGTGACAATTGGAAACTGGAGCAGACTCCGGAAATTATCAGTAACCTTGTGTACTACTACAATACGTGCAGGGGTCGTATTAGCGATATACATGATACGCTGGATTCCTGCACGAGGCATGTTGATGAACGTATCAGGAAACATTTTGGGTTCAACCGCAACCCCAACGTTCCAGAAAATGCTTAACCTTGTAAAATTACTTGAAAAACAAATAAATACATTTTGCCGAGCATAAATACCGAGTTGAAATCATTTTTCAAATCATTCTAACATCAACTGTTCTCTAGGCATCTGCATGGATTTTTCAATTGTCATTCCAATTCTACTCTTTTTTCTGACTCTTGTCATTAACGCTCTACTGTCGATATACCTTCATAACCACTGCTCGTTCAGTTCTCATTCAAACAGTTCTTGCAATGGCTCAAGCTCAGTTGGTTAAAGCGGCTATGGAAATTGAACATAGCATCAATGGTAAGTTGACAGAATGCCGTTCTCACAAATAATCTCCACGCCCGCCCGCCGCCGCCGCCGCCGCGCTTCGGTTACGGTTTGGCGAAAAAGGCGGGGGAGGGAAAAAAACCCAAACCTTACCCATCGCCCCACCCTTCCTTCGTACCTCCTTCGGAAGAATATGTAATATTTAAGTTGAGGTAATTATAATTTATATTTACAGACGTTGTATCTGCTTCTGCTCGATACGCGGATAACCCGGACAGTTCATCTGGGCAGGATGTTTGCGGAACCTTTGACTGGGGAAAGAATTCTAGTAAGGATTCTGAATGTATTTCATCAACATGCGTCAAGAAATGTGGTGAGAAGTCTAATAGAAGGAAATCCATCCCGCCCGTCAAGAACGCTGCTGTTGTGAAAACCATAACGCAAAAAATGAAGGGTACTGATGTACCTACGAGGCTGAAGCGAGCTTCACGCTCTGATACGGTTTATTCCAAACCGTTTCCAAGCTTCTGCCCCGCATGCAAGGATGGGTTTGACAGACAAGATATTTTGAAAACTACGTTTGCCCAAATTGACTGGGCATGTCCGGAGTGCGACGAGAGGCAAATCACTCTAACGCAAAATCAAAGCACCATTACTATGCTGATGACCGATTTCAAGGATATTGCCATGCATTATGTAATTAATTTTTGAATCATTTTTATACTTTGTAAACTTTATTATTTTTGATTAATAAATACAATACAATCTGGATCAGGAAATACATTGCTTCTGAGTCCATAATTATCATTTTGAGTCTGACTGCAATCAATCATAAGGTAGCCATGCGGAACTGAAATACACTCCTTATATGCATCTTCCATGAGCGCATGTTTTTTCCCACAGTTCATTTGACACCCAATCTTATTCACAACTTGAGTCTCCCTCGGATTTTTGAATAAACAAATATACTTGGCATTGGTTGTTAAAGGTCTAAGCCCATCATGGAAAAAGTTTTGCGTTATGAAAATAATGGAACAATTTCTGTGATGGCTACCTCTAACAAAGGCTTGCATAACATCTTTTGACTTTGAAGCTTCTTCCATTAGATCATCTAGTATATAAAGATGCGGGGTTAGCATATCGTTACCGTACTCGTTAGGTAATCCATGATGAAACTGAATTTCTGGGAATTCCTGCTTCATTGAAGCAAATTCGTGGGGTTGGTCAATACGATAGCAATACACGAGATGTTCTATATTCGGGAAAATGATTTCATTCCTTCGAGATATAATGCTTTTAGTAAGCTGCGATTTTCCGCTCATTGTAGGTCCCGAAATAACAAAGTTAAATGGTGCATGAAGAGTGTAGTCAAATGTAGGTGCGTCCATGATGAAGTAAATAAGTATAATGATTGAATTGAAAAAGATTTTGTTTTTATTTACACATTTACAAACTACATCAATTTACACACTTAAATTATACACATCTTCTTCATTTTTTAAAACATTAGCAAAATTATTATAATGTACAATATCCTTATGACCATATGCTAAACTATTCGTAAAATTACTGTGATATCTTTTATTATTAAAAGCATTTAACCCACGTTTCTGTTCATTTATGTTATATAATCTATGACCTAAAGAACCTATTTTTCTATATTTAACATGCATAGTTTCACACGACTCTTTTAATACCTTATCATAATCACTAAATGACTGATGTTTTTTAACATAAGATTTTGGAATACCCTTAGCTTTCTTATCAACTATACCATCACTAGTTAAATACGCATACATCTTAGCTTTTAAAAATCTAAATGACTTAATTGGATGTCCTGCGCTGACATCCTTCATAACACCTCTAACCTTCTTATTATCATCTACAAAAAAACTATGCCATTCCTGGCTTACATTGCCACAAGGTTTAAAATTAGATAAGTCAAACAGTTGGTGATCTTTCCTCATATCTTTATATACGTCTAAATTATGATTAGGACTAGTTATACTTACCATTAAACTATCTGTATCCGTATCAACTAATTGTACTACACAGTTGTTTTCACAATTGTACTTTTTCTTTAGATAATTATAATAAAAATCATACATTATAATTTTACTGATATCTAAGCAAGAAATACCCGTGTAAATGGGTTTATTCAAGTACACGCTACTTTTCCCCATGACAAATAAAGCAATATTAGGTGTAATCATAATGATATCCTTCAAAGAAGACTTTCGGGAAAAATTTAAAACTCGATCTTTAAAAATAGAATTTGAATTTTTATTTTTAGTTAAAATGTGAATCCTTGTTCTATTTCTAACCTGCTCTATAGACTTCCCAAAGCAAGCGTTTACGCATAACTTATAAAAATCTTTCTCAAATTCAGATGTAGCAGCTTTCCTACGCTCGGTACATAAGTCAATGAAACATCTCAACCAATCCGACTGCTCAAATTTTAAAATTCTATGGACCCTATCTAGCGACATTCCTAATTCAATATACTTTTTAAGTGTCCTATAATGAATCACATATTTAATCTTTGGATTCAAATCCGCAACTAGCTTGCCAACTTTCATTGAACCATGGGGTAAGTTTAAGTCATTTTGCATATCGACTTGGTGAGCAGACATTTCGCTAACATCCACGCATCGTTTTAGCGGTGCAAGTGGGTAGTCATTGAAATATTCATGCTTGTCCTCAGGCACAGAAAGATCTACCTCAAAAAAGTAGCCTTCCTGCCCATCATCAGGCAAGTTCATAATAATATCTCTTTGGGACAAATATAAAACTTCAGAGTCTGAGAGCCAAGCAAAATGTTTTGTAGGTAGATGAGAATCCATTGCCTTTGCGTACAATGCGTTCGCATCCCAATACATAATGTATTCACAGTTTTTGGAGCTATTATAAGTTTCCGGGACATACTTATTGTTAGCATCTGCATATCTCTTGGAACCAGACCCTGCGTAACCACCCCTAAGTCCTGCCTCTAGAAATACATGCATATCGCTATCCCTGATATAATCCAATTCTACCTTACTATACTTTAGAGCAGCTTGCCAGCTTATCATTGGTAAACTAAAAAACCTGGCTGGATCTAATTTAAATGAACTGAGGAATAGATTGCGGAAATTTTGAAACACATCTGCTAGCAAGGTGACATCTAACATACAATAAAAATTGCAGTATTCCTCCATATTCTGTATGTCAAATTTATCCCAGACGGATTGAGCATGCTGATAATCAGACAGACTTATATGCTCATCTTTCAATTTAGAATAAAAAGATTCTATAGGAGGAAGCTCGTTTTTCTGCAAATCAGCAAAAGAAGTTATCGCCTCATAAGGAAATACGCCCTTTTTAAATAGGAGCTGCTGATCATTTAGCGCATTTGGTTAATCCTGACTGAAAACCTCTTTAGTAAGTCTAAACTTATCCGAACCTTTTTCACCTAACACCGAGGCAAGCTTATCCAATGAGCTACTGAGAAATTTTAAACTATCAATGAAAACTAACTTCTTATTTATTTCTATTGACATAAACTTTTCTGAGCTGAGCGGAATTACAGTGGCTGACTCTATAGACTCATGATCAAGATTGGTTACTATTGGATGACTATCGTAACCACATAAATTATGCACTACAACCGGGATTTTACTACACCAGCTTGCTTTGATATTGCATTTGCTGTGCGCATGACCTAAATACATATGGGTAAAATGATCGTGATGTTCTACACCCTGCTCCTCCTTTTCAGCTTGCGGATAAATGATGCCATCACAGAAATAACATATACTCTGATCAATGGCTGCCATGTTGGAAGGATAAATTCTATGTGCAGAAGCCTGTGTCTGTCTAGCCTCCATCTCTTCTATAAGGACTGAAGAGAAAAGATTAATATCCGAAAAGAAGGCATCCATAAGATTCTCATCGTCAGATTTTATAGCGTAGCTATTCCTATAACGAAGTTCCCCGTTAGGACACACACATATATATGAGTAAGAGCATGGTATGTGCTCCTCAGAATAATCCCTAGAACCGCCAGTGACGACGGACTGAAATTGGTAGGCGTGCGGATTTGGAACTTTACCATACCTGTCAGCATGCGATGTATTTTTGGGGACTAATTTGGACTCAAAGTCCAAATATATTACATACGGAGCTGGGACCATAAATTGATAACTTTCGAAAGTAATTTTATCTTGTGGATTCGAATTAAAAATAGCCTTTTGAGCTCCTATTTGAGAACATCTAACAATATGATCCTCTAAATTATTATCGCAAGAGAACGATGACAAGCAGAATCTACACAAATGTACCTTACATCTAATCTCAGGATTACAGAATAAACCCTCCAGATCCCTACATAAAACAAAATGTTCGTTGACGCTGTCGTCAACGCGTTTAGGAACTTTCTGAGATGGATCTATTATATTCTCTCTCACTTCAACATCCTGAATAATCATTATCAAATCTATAGAATATTGTTTATTTTTAATAATACGTATCATATTGTGTTTTTGTACACCCCCTCCATTATCCTGCGCCTTCTTCCAAGTCTTACTAATATACAATGGATGCGTATTATTTTGAATCATTATTCGTCGCTTCTTACTCTGCTCTCTAATAGACATATTGTTGAAGACTGGACTGTCTGCAGTCACACCATCGTCAGTAAATCCAAAAATATTGAGGGAAATGAATGGATTCTGACGTTCAAATCTACCTACGTGTTCTAAAGTCATGTGCATTTGTATGCCACTTAAATCAAACTTGTTAATAATATCCCTATAACTCTTCATTTGCTCGGGGGCATACATTAGCTTTCGTATGCCGGCTGCAACGGCAAAGAGGAAGCACGAATCTAAATCCCTAACTCTCTTTAATTTCCCCTGCCTAGCTGTTAATTTTTCATCTCTGAATGCTTCTACACTATTATCTACGTTGACAAATAAACATTTTTTATTGACATCTACAGCATGTTCTAGCAAAAATGGGAGTGGCGTATAAGTACCACCCCGCAGGGGTTGCTACTTTGTTACAATCAAATCTAAAATGGGGATGTCTACTAATATAAGTCCGGAACCATTTTCCGAAAACTCTTCTATCATGTCTACTAATTTTTGAGTAATTAACTCAAAAGTTTCTTCTATGCCGCTGGCATGAAGAATAATGTGGGATAATGAGGACATCCACCTGTCCTTCCTAACAACTGTTCCCTCGGAATCAGTTTTTTCAAATATAACATTTAGATGTATAATTATTTTTACGTTTTTAAACGATTCTAAGTCACTACTAATTTGACCGATCAATTCTGGTCTTACAATATTCATGTATCCTCTCAAGTCCGTAGCTTGAGCTATGCTTGTCAGATCTAGCCTATATGATTTTAAATTATTGGAAATACCGTTATCAATGGAATAGATTTTATATGATTTTTTTTTTGCTTTGCGTTTTACATTGTCCCTTTCACGGGACCTCTTTCTACCTTCTACAATTTCATTCACTACACTGTCAATTATACTATGGGTTTTGATATGGTTATTAAAGTCTAGCTTAGTATATAAAATGTTTTCACAATGGGGACAGTTCAATTTTGGGGAAGAATGGGGAATTTTATAGACTTGCTTGCTGGAAGTGGATGGTACTTGCGGCGACACGATGTCCATGTGTATAACTTCTAACATATTGTCCATAATGCTTTGTGAAATGACTCTAATGTTGTCTTGCGTGCTGTGTTGCTGCTCGTTGTGGACCCATCTCTGGGCATTTTGTGAAGGCTGTCCTAGTATTTCCTCGAGCTGAGCAGGGTCGAGTACCGGTAGGGGTTGGATGAGGGACTCTTTTGTCCTCATCTCCGTGCAGATGTCGCACATGTCCAGAAACTTGCACTCCGGATCCAGAACTGCACATGAGTGCAGGTCTGCAAATGGATCTGTAAAAACAAAATAAAATGTCATTAAAATTTATTGGTAATGAAAAATTTTTGGGCTAAAATAAATAGCAAAGGGGGACTTTTGGTTGAAAAAATGGGAGAAGTAAAGAATAAATGGGTAAAAATAGAGGAGGAAATATATACTAGACGGATACTCAAAAGTTTACTCACCCTCTTTAACAGCCAGGTCTCGAGAACCTCCAGCCTCTGTAGCCACCTCCAGGGGGGATGACTCCTCCTCCTCCTCCATCAGATCTAATAAAAATACAATAAAAATACATTGAAGTACATGATGAGGTTTTTGCTAGTAAATAAATTTATACACATGCTTACCATGAACTCCAGCACCCCCATCTCCCTCTAATTGGGAAGCCATCTCCGCCATTGCGAGCATTTCCGCCTCTTCAGCACCCTCAAGTTGGGACGCCAACTCAGCCATCTCCATCATCTCCTCCTCTCCATCGCTTTCAATTAAATCTAAAGGACAATAAATATTTATTAATTTTCATAATTAATTTAATATAGATAATTTACCGTATTACTTACATATAATATTACAAAAACTGTACTTACGTTCCCCATTTTTTTCCGCAAGTCTGATCTGCTGTTGTCGAACCCACCGTTCCGTTTTCTGTTCATTGCCTACGCATTGAACAAGGAAGTGTCGGCACATTAGCGGAAGTTCAAAGAACACGATGCCGCACTTACACTTAAAGGATCTCGGAAATTCTCTTCTTATCCGGAATTCGGAACAATTCGTCATGCAATGCTTGACAATCTCCGGGATTGTGTCAAAACCTTGCGTACACTTACACCTAAACTGCTCCAAGCAACCGATGGGACGGTCGTAATAGCGAGAATCGGTAATGCAATCTTCAGAGGTGATTGATGCCATTTTTTTCAGATATTATTTTCGAAAAAAGGGGAAATATTTTGAAAATATAAGCTTCAAAAAGTTTTCAGGAAACAAAAGTTTAAGTTCTTTCCTACTGTCTTCACAATACGTGTGTGTGGACCCTTATTTAAACTCCTTCAATACCTATGTACGGAAAGGACTAATCCGCCCCCTGGGCATTAGGTTTAAGCATTCATTTCCTTTGCATCCGCTTAAGTGCTCTGTACCTTTCCGTCCAGCTCGATCCATTCCGACTTTGCCAGTGTCAAGTTCACAATAACAACAACAAGTCACGGTCATACTATTTTCCGTTGCCAGCTATATATGAGCACATTCCCTGAACAATACGACATCAAAACCTTTTCCCATTGGACCTTGGCCATGACCTTGACCTTGACCCTTATCTAGGTCACCTATCCTTTACCATGGGGCCAATTCAGGCTGGATGGGCTTAAGCTTATATACTACTATAGAATATAGGCCCAGATCTGGGGTGCAAAATAAAAATGAGAAAAATAGGCACGGATATAGGCTAGGGCTCAAAATAAATATAGGCTAGGATGAACATCTAGGTAGGGTCTCCAAATTGCTTCTCGGGGTTAGGGAATATAGGTTGGCTTCCTGAAACTACCCACACCTAGAACGCATATAGGTAAGCCGGTGTGTAAATATGTTCCGCTCGTAATAGTTATGTATCATGTGCACTTTGTTACTACACAGGTAGTAAATATACACATAGGAAAGTATTAAGAATGTATATATAATTATCCAGGGGTTTAGGGGAAAGTAATGTGTCTTCTAGGCTAGGGCAATTTCTAGGCAGGCGGTCCCTTACGGTAATAGCCTATATAGGATTATAGGCAGGCACTTTCCGCCACCAGCCTTGAGGGATAGGGGCATAAATCTTAAATCGAAATTCTGGGCCTATAAGGGGGCCGCAGAAGATTTTAATATTATAGGCAAGATATAGGCTAGGGTAATGAAAAGGCCCACCTTTGCTGGTAATGGTAGCTATACAGTCCTTACGCTGATATGGTACTATTCTCGAAACCGCTCAATATGACGACAATAGAGAGTAGCAATTTTTTCCTAGTAACATAAAAGGATTTTCGAAACTTCCGTTCCACATGGAACATCTGGAATTAAAATTTTATGACAAATCGCGTATCGATTTTTTTACTATTAACACTTTCTTTGAACTGTAGAGAGTTAGGGGGAATTAAATGGTATAAAGTGAAGCGGGACATGGTTAAAAAATTTTATTACACAGATTGTGAGTTGCTTCGGGGCTTAATGATATGCCTATAGACGGCTCGATACGGTGTTTCTTATTTCTTCTCTACAGTTGGGGGTTTTCACACTTGCAAAAAACATGCCATCAGTAGCAGTCGGAATCGATCTCGGCACAACCAACTCATGCGCTGCGGTATATTTATCAGAAAAGGTTCAGTTCATTCAAAATGGCCTAGGAGACATTCTCACCCCCAGCAATCTTGTTGTTCAAAGAAATGATTATGACGAAGATCAATACCAGTATTACATGCATACCCATGAAAGTATAAGTTTTGATATAAAACGTTTGATAGGAAGAAATTTCAGCGACCCTCAAGTGCACAAGAATATAAAGGACTATCCCTTTGACGTAATCAGAGGCCAAAATGGCTATCCTCTGATTAAATTGTCCAACGGCGAAACTTTCCTACCAGAACAACTTTCAGCGAAGATTCTTTTGTATTTGAGAAAAGAAGCGGAGTATGAGCTAGGAAAGAAGGTCAGCAATGCTGTGATCACAGTTCCAGCTTATTTCAACGATGCACAGCGTCAAGCAACCAGAGATGCAGGTACAATAGCTGGTTTAAATGTCCGAATAATTAATGAACCCACTGCAGCCTCAATTGCATATAATTTTCAAAGAAATTCCCCACAAAAGAAACTTGTCTTGGTCTTTGATCTAAGGGATAGTACCTTCGATGTGTCCGTTTAGAAAATAGAAGGCAGTGATTATAAAATCCTTGAAATTGATGGAGACTCGGATTTCGGAAAAGAAGACTTTGTCGATGCCTTGGTTCAATATTGTTTTGAAGAATTTAAGAAGGAATAAGGAATTGATTTGAACGCAGAAATAAATAGTAGCCCAATTGAAATCGCTAGAAAAGCCAAACAATTAAGACTTCTGAAAATCAGTTGTGAGCGAGCAACAAATCATCTGTCAATAACTAGATTCTTTAATGTTAAATTGGATGCTTTCCATCATGAAACCAATTTAAACTTTCGGATCACCCATAATACTTTCGAATTAATAAATAAAAATAACTATGATAAATGCTTGGACACTCTGAATCGAATTGTCAGAACCGCAAAGTTAACCAAAGACGACATTGATGATGTGATCCTTGTTGGCTGTTCTTCCGGAATTCCGTTGATGAAGACCAAGATTACCGAACACTTCAACGGGAAGAAACCTCTTGAAACAATTGAAGGCGATCAAGTTGTTGCTTACGGGGCAGCCATTCAAGCCAGCAAATTCTTCGAAATCCAGGACGAACAGCAGAAACAATACGACAAAATGGCTAAATTGGAGGCCAAAGTTAGCGAACTGTTCCGTCAAAGGGGCTGGGACTTTGATGAGAATGAGGTGAAAGCGTTTCACAATTGGTTGGAATGCAGGGATCAGTGATCATTTATGCCTCATTAAATAACAAAATAGCTGCTGTAATGGTTTTTTAATTTTTGTACGGGCTTTTAAATGAGAATAACTTTAAATAATTTTAAGTTGCGAGATTATTATAATATTCACATTTACGGGTACCCAACATGACAATCATAACGAGGATTCCAGCTGGCGTAGTTCAAAATCGGGGCTGAAACGTTCCCACTATTGTCTTCAATAATTTAGTTTTTGATTTGTCAATTATATGCAACAGTTATAAAAAGTCACTGGCACTAGGGTTCCCAGACGTCCCGGAATGCCCGGGACAGTCCCGGAATGACGCTCTTTGTCCCGTGTCCCAGAAGAGTGTATTCCGGGACACGTAATGTCCCGGAAATGTCAAGCTCAAAAAGTTATGAAAATTATTAGTTTTTAAGACAAAAATTAAATATTTCCTTCTGCAGAATACAAACGAGAGCATCACGTGCCATCTACATGAAACTAATAAAACCATAAAAATGCGCTTACAAACGTAATAAAATCGTTTTAGCAGCAGGAAACTGTTTGTCTTTTTCAGAAGTTGCTTTAAAGGTTACGCGCCCAGGTCTGCGTGCAAGTTCAGGTCTGTCCAGAATCCCTAAAAAGCAACCTATATGCTTTCACCCCTACCTCAAAAAGTGACTTTCCTGGATATCTCCTGAAAAGCTTGATGTAATTCTACTATCAAAAGCTTAAAGTTAATGGGAGATCATTGCGAATCTCCATGAATTTTTGTGTTCCTGTAACACTTGAAGTCGTTGAGCCCTTCGGAAAAATAAACAAAAATTGTATGCAAATGCCGAATTTAAGTTGCATGCATGCCGCCTGTTGTTTTTAACCGAATAGGCATCTTGACCATATTGTATCTTCACCCTTGTTTAAAAACTTTTATTATTTACTTTAGTCACGTTGTTTTCTATTTTACAATCAAATTGTTGGCGTTTGTTTTACATTCAATTTTTTCCTCGGGAGTCGGAAGTCCGAAAATACCCAGGATAAGGCAAAACAAAAAGCATAAAGTAAGTAATTGTGGCCATCGTTTGAAAATATGTTAATATCCATAAGAAACTCATTTATAGGTATCTGGGGCAATAAGCAACGTTATACAAATGTAGGATGATGGATTTTATAAGTAACTATTACATATATCCATTCAAAGGCAGAAATTTTTGGCATTAGCTCAGATTTTAAACAATTGGTTCGGCTTCAAAACATCTTGATTCAATCAGAATTGCGTGAATACTTATCTTTAAGAAGTTTTAAAAATTCTGCACAATTGCGTTGTGCTCATCTGAATGTGTTCAACTATGTTTTTTGAATTTGTTCACATTTGTGCACATGGAAATTTATAAATTTTGTCTGTGCATAATTGTGCACACATTTTTCGTTCGGAAGTAGTTTGAGCACAATTTTGCTGCCAATTTCCATGCGGGCATGGTGACCGTTCATTTAACATTGGAAAATATTTGAGGGTGCTCCACTAATCAGAAATGCATGAAATTTTATTATGAGACGCTTTTCAAAACTAGGATGTTACTATAAAATTTTGGTGATCTTTAAGGGATCACCCCTTAAATATTAGTTGTATCCTTAAGTTGGTTTACAGTTCTCTTATGTACATGACATGTTAAGCATACCAGTTCATTTTTTTCTTTCATTTGTGCAAAAAAATGCTTTGATTTCTATTTTTAAGAATTTTTTGCACGAATACAGGAAAACAATGAATCGCTATTCTTTTTTAGCATTTCTTTTTTGTTTACTTGGGCAGGCTTAAATAAATTATAGTAACCAAGTGTTAATACAACTTAGTCCTGTCCAAGTCAACAAAAAATAATGCCATTTTAGAGTACAAAAAAAGAAAAAAGAGAGAATGGAAATTCCGCAATGCTAAATAAGTTACCAAATCTTGAATCTTGGAATTTGAATGATTAATTCGAATAAATTAACACTTTTTGTGTACGCCTTTGAATATTTAGTACAGTGTGACTAATATGATCAGTCATTAGCTTTTAACCAAAACGATTCAATTCTAACTTTGGGAAGAGAGTAAGTACAGTACAAGATTAACTTTGGGGTTCATTAACAATTAACACATGTCCGACATTAATTAAAATGATGTAGCTATCATGCATTGATAGCGCTCTGGATGGTTCAAAACGTTTTAGCCCTTTCGTGGTTGAAAATCAAGTCAATAATCAATTTTTGTAAGTTTGAATGTTTCACGTCCACGTAAACAAAATCTCCAAAAATTAGCCAACAATAACGTGCATATACTTCACTGGCAAACATCATTATTGTCTGAAATCTTCCTACGAATCTAAGCAATAGTTTTACAATTCCAAAAGATCGAAATAAATTAATAGCTAAAAAAGCTTAAAACGTGAAGTTGCTTTTGCGCCCTCAAAAGTTGAAAACAAGTTTTCTGGTAGATGCTGTCAGAATAAATCCCAACAGTTTAATGAAAATGATGAAAACTCTTGAAATGACGAAAACCAATGCCATGATATTATTGTCGCTGATGCATAAATAGCTGTGAAAAGTTGGTTTGCAATGAATACTGGGCAATTTTGAGATGTAAGTTTGAAATTATTAATACTATTGAAAGATTACTTTTTGTAATTTCAAGAGTTTTCATCGTTTTCAATAAACTATTGGGATAAATTTACCCTTGGATCAAAAAAGCGCTTTTAACAGGAACCTTTGAATTTTTTGAAATCAAAGACCTATTTAAGAAGACATTTTGATTTCAGTGATAATAATATTTTTTTAAAAATGGAACTACTAAATTTGAAATCAAAGGAATTCTTAGTATCCATGGCTTATTTACTAAATTTTGTCGATGCACTCGGTATTAAATTAAACGAGGACCAGCTGTACGATATATTTTGCTTACTTCGTCAAAGTTATGAGCTTTAGATTGTGATTAGATTGGTCGGTGCAAAGTGGGTTGAGTTTTTAAGAAAGAACAATGTCCTGAACTATTCAAGCTTGTATCGTTCGTGCTGTCAATTCCTCTTGGCAACGCTTTTGCAAAAATGTATTTAAGCCTAATGCAGAAAGTTTGGATAGCAGAGAGAAACTTCATGTCAACGGAACTTGTGAAGGCAGAGCTTCAAGTCAGGCTTAATATGCCCATTTCATGTTGTGAATTTTTTTTATTTTTGAACAAATCAGAAAGCAAGAAAATGTTATTAGATGCCAAAAAAGCTGAAAAATACAATTAAAAATCATGTAAACATTAAATTTGTAAAAAATTATTTTGTCCTGGAATGACGTTTCGAAAAAGTGGGAACCCTACTGGCACGATTGATAAATTACTAAATATATAATGCACTGAGCTGTAAACGGTTGTTATAGCGAATGCTACATTGAAATAAATTGCTGCAAATCGTCGGCTAAACTTCCTTACCGGCTATAATCTAAAATGCCTAAAATGAAAACCGGCTATAGCGCTCCCGCTACAAACTCTAAAGTGAAACCCGGCCATAATTCACCTTTGCAGTATATCATGTAAGTGGAGTGGAGTCCACCTCCACTACCCCACAATTCCCCTCCACTTCCAGTCCACTTCGAAACCACTACCATCCACTACCCTCCACTACCCACCACTTCCTTCCACTTCCCCTTCACTTCCACCCAACTTCCCTCCACTTCCCCTCCACTTACACCCAATTCCCTTCCACTTCCCCTCCACTTACACCCAATTCCCTTCCACTTCCCCTCCACTTCCACTTTCCCTCCACTACATCTCCACTTCCCCTCCACTTCCACTTTCCCTCCACTACATCTCCACTTCCCCTCAAATACATCGCCACTAGCCCTCCACTTCCACTTGCCCTCCACTTCCACTTACCCTCCACTTCCCCTCCACTTCCACTTTCCCTCCACTACATATCCACTTTCGGGAAGTGGAGATGTAGTGGAGGGAAAGTGGAGGGAAAGTGGAGGGCAATGTAATTGAAAGGGAAATGGATGGGAAGTAGAGGGGAAATAATGGGATTATTATTAGTAGATGGGTAGTACGGGGGATTAGTGTAAGGGGAGAGGAAGGTGTGGGCAAGTTCAGGGGAATCGGGGAATTATGGCTGGTTTGAGTTTTGAGCGACAGCGCTAAATAGCCGGTATGCATTCTAAGCATTTTTTATTTTAGCCGTTTAGGAAATTTAGCCGACGAAATACTATTGCCCCAGAGAATCCGAAGCCCTGCATCGAATCAAGTCCTGAGTCACTAAACATGTAAATTATATTTCCCAGGGCTTTCACATCAAGGTTAGCCAATTAGAGCCATTTTATTACTTAAAAACTAGAAGAAACCAAATTTAAAAATTGAATGATTATCCAATCTCCATATTGTTCATGAGCTACAGGCGATACAAGTTTCTCAGCATCCACGGAAATGGCAATAGAAGAACCATATTCATATCAATTACGTAAAACACTCAAAGATTTTGGGTACAAAACTAACAAAACCATTGAATAATAAATGTAAAATTGACAATTTGTTTACCCATTTGAGAGCGAGTATGATCAATTTCCCCCCCTTTTTTGAGCTTCCCAAAACTTCCGCTTGCTGGGAATTACTAAACTTCACAAATCCTCGAACTCCAGCATTCTAGATCTATGGGCATTCACACCTCGCAACTGCCCAACATCCGCAATTTCAAATACCCGACCTCCCGCTGGTTATAATGAGGTCTCGACCTCCTGTTAATTAGTGAGGCCGTGTTCACGCTATATTTGAAACACGATTTCTTATTCTTAGCACACTGAAACAGACTACGGAATACGCAATACGTTTAGACGAGGTAATTAAACTGATTTTTAATAAAAAGGAATTCCAGCAATACGTCAAATCACGCATCCTCAGTGAGGATGTCAATTTCCAATTTTGTGATTACAATTAACGATTAACGATTACTTCGAAAACAAAATGAATTTATAATTACAATTAATGATTAATGGGCTTATAACTAATAATTAATAATTACAATTAACGATTACTTTGAAAATATTATTCACTGATGATTACAATTAACGATTACTTTAAAAATAATTTTCATTGTTGATTACAATTAACGATTACTTTAGAAATAATTTTCACTGATGATTACAATTAACGATTACTTTGAAAATATTATTCACTGATGATTACAATTAACGATTACTTTAAAAATAATTTTCATTGTTGATTACAATTAACGATTACTTTAGAAATAATTTTCACTGATGATTGCAATTAACGATTACTTCGAAAATAATTTTCATTGATGATTACAATTAACGATTACTTTAAAAATAATTTTCATTGATGATTGCAATTAACGATTATTTTGAAAATTAATTAATTGAGGATTGTAATTAACGATTATCTTTTAACAAAATATTTAATTGTCGATTACAATTATTAATGTTTATTTTTTTAAACATTTAATTGTCGATTACAATTATTGTTTATTTTTTTAACATTTAATTGTCGATTACAATTATTGTTAATTTTTTTTAACATTTAATTGTCGATTACAATTATTGTTAATTTTTTTAACATTTAATTGTCGATTACAATTATTGTTAATTTTTTTAAACATTTAATTGTCGATTACAATTATTGTTCAATCAATCAAGGCCTGTTCGGCCAGTTTATTGCATTTACTCGGGCTTACCCATAATGCATTACATAGATACAAATTTTTGAATGCATGAAATTAGGAAGAAGGCAAGTTGTTTACCCAGATTCACGTCGGCGTTACAAATATTACAAAGGACTAGTCTCTTGAGATGTGTGAAAAGTACTTAGTTCTAATATCACATAAGTACTTGCAGTCATACAGAATGTGCTCAATGTCATAAAGTGTAGGTGGGCCACACAGCTAACAAAATTCTTCATTAAATATAATACAGTTCATTCGATAGATTAGCCTACTGCTGTTGAGTCGAAACTGGCACAGTAGGGCTTTGAGTGACAATGGAATGTGGGTATTTAGATACTGCTTGCATTTATCATTTTAATAAGCTAACTTGTGCAAAGGGTGAGACGAGGAGTTCAGGATTCTGTTCATGTCGTGTAAACTGCTCTGATCGTGAACAGAGTGTATTATATCCTTTATATTATCAGCCAGATACACCGGACACTGCTTAGTAAAAACTTCTTCGAACCCTAGATTGCTTAGAATTTTGGAGACGTCGCCAGCCCGATAATTGATGATTACAATTGATAATTGATTTTTGAAAACGACTAATTGATGATTACAATTGATAATTGATTTTTGAAAACGGTAAATTGATGATTACAATTGATGATTGATTTTTGAAAAAGGTTAATTGATGATTACAATTGATGATTGATTTTTGGAAAGGGTTAATTGATGATTACAATTGATGATTGATTTTTGCAAAAAGGTTAATTGATGATTACAATTGATGAATATTTCAAAAAATCCAAGCTTACTAAATTAACGATTGATGATTAATAATTAGTAATCATTAATCGTTAATCATTAATCGTGATTATTAATCGTTGACATCCCTGATCCTCACCGTAGCCCAGACTCCCATTAAAAAACGGTTTTTCAGGGAGGAATTTGGAAAGTAGTCTGTTCTCCTCTCGAATTATTTCAAGACACATAGACATTCAGTCACATAGATAGTTACCATATCATCAAAATTCCGAAACTGCCTTCGAGTAAAAACTCAAAGGCTGAGGTCATGAAGTGGGGGAACTAAGCCAATTAATTTATGTAATGTGCATATGTACATCGTGACATGGAGAGCATTTAAATCTAAATCGTGTTATGCCCCTGCTAAGTTCGATAAGTTTCGGAAGAAATTATAACGCATAATATTGCAGCTAGGATAACAGGCTCATGTACACTTTTTTGAGATTAAAACCAAAATTTCACTTTTTCATTTTTGTTTTCAAAATTGAACACACTTTTGCATAGTAGCTTCAGCTTGATGTATTTCATGCTGATATATGATAGTCCGTTTAAAAGATTTCGAGTTGAGACTGCATTGAAAACAGGAAAAGTCAAAATGTAATTTCGGCTATTTGTGGATTGTCTACCAAGTTTTGAAAAAACCACTTTAACCAAAAGTAAGACGAAAAGCTACTCGCTAGTGTGTTTTGTTTTCATGGGTTTTAATCAAGATAGCGCTGTATACAATTTTTTCCAAATTTTGACAAAATATTTTTTTAAAATTGATGAAACGTTTTAATAACCTTCTAAAATGTCACATAATATACATCGCCTGGTGTATTTTGGAAGGCTTATAAACTGACTGAGTCAACAGATCCCGCGTTGAAACGGGGTGGGTCCTGAAAGGTCCGGCTCGGTTGGTATAAAAATATATCAAGACATATTGCAGTCGGCTTGTAACAAACATGGAAGTTCATTTACTTCAAACGTAATTAATACAATGAGATATTACGACCGCAGGAATTAAAAATAAACTTCCAAGTTGAGTACCCAGGACCTAAATAAACACTATCCTACACTTTTTCCACATTTTTGGCATGACCTTTCGCATTTTCCGAAATTTTAAAAAATTCAAAAATAAGTACATATATTGCACAAAGGACTATTGCTCCGGTGGTTATATAATCATTCGTAAAAATTTTAATTATTTTTTTTTTAAATTTCATTATCCAAGTTCAAGTTGTACACCTAGGAACTAAATGAGCACCTTCTGCGTTTGTTCTACATTTTTAAACTGATTCGTTCAAAAGTTTTGACCTGTACAAGGTTTATAGAGCTTAACGATTTTATAATACAGCTTCGCTCATAATTGTGAGGCATATTATTTATTAAGCGATTCGGTATAAATTGACGTAAGGGTTGTACCTTATCCTCATTGTATGATCAATTATTGCCTATTGTCCCAAGCCATGCGCACATACCCAACACTCGCAATCCGAAATTTGATTTGTTATATATATGATTTTACATTTAAACAGTAACAATCGACAAAATACACACACGTGCTAACACTGCTAACAGATATGTATATTCTGAAGATAATAATATCATTATGTAAAGTAACTGACCAAGAACCTTAAAATGTCTGAAATCAAGCATATGGAAGTGTCCATAATAATATGCATTCCTAATTACACTGTGATATCCGGCTGTGCGTGGCATATGGTTTTCCTCTGCCTATGAACTTACAATTAACTACACCACAATGAATTGCCCAATTGCACATGAAACCACAACAGGGTATTCCGCTAATATAAAGCCAAAAAAATCAAGAAATTCTTCCACGCTTTTAAATGAGAATTTTATGTGCACTGATTCTGAGAAAGGCATAAACATTCATATAGTTTATAATTTATAACCTCCACCGAGCCCATCGAAGAGACAGTGGTAAAAATATTATATTTTCACATTTTGTAGCAAGCCCGTGAGATTCATGCAAATTCACTTCATCCCACCACTACAATATTTGTAAGCACAAGTGCCCATAAGAAAGTGGAAGTGAACCAAAGTCGGGATGTGCACTTTATTCCCCTATGATGCAATACAAACAGGGTTCAGATACGGTGTAGTGGACATATCTATATTGGCTAAACGATATTTCCAATTCACATGAGCTCTATTTGTAGATAACTGGAAGGAAAGTTTACTAAAATTCAATGAATTCAGAGTTGCTAATTATTTTCTCGGGAAGTTATCAGAAGACCCATACTCAACAAAATTATAGATAAAATTAAAAGAGGTTTCCTTCCTCCAGAGAATATTCCATTGCCATTAAAATAGAACTTTCATAATTGGAGACTCTCGGGCGCACCTTTTCTTGGGCTGGTAATAAATATTTTAGTTCTTGCCACTGTATAAATCCCTTGTAAAAAAATGAAACCGGAATTCATCTTCCTGGTCCTCTCATTTTTATTGAGCGTACTTGCTTGTACTGTGAAGTCCCAACCTGGCGAACCTGGTGATGGCACTTACAAAAACAAGAAAAATAAATCTCTCCTTGAACTCCGGCACCATACAAGTGAGTACAGTTTCTTAGTTGAGCCATTTGTAACTACTTTCTTTCCATAAAAAGATTCCATCAAATTTGCAACAAGACTAGTCTTTGTGACTGCTATGTGACCGGAAAAATTGAGCGAGGCCAATGAAAACATTTTAAGAATTTCAAAACGAATTTGCTACAAACCTTTAAATGTTTAAGAGCAACTAAAAAAACACATGCATCAATAATCTCTATATTTTTAATTTTTTTCCACACGAAGAGAGAGTCCTGAAGACCCAGGCGGACGTTGACAGGTTTTTAATGAGTCGAGAACGAAAAATAGTAGACTTGATTGGGGAAACAAAAAGCCCACATCCGCACCACTTGCTAGGCAAACAAACGAATACTATCTTTCCCGGACTTAAACTGCAAGAATTCCGAAAGACTTTCAACGACCCTAAGAACCCGTATACGACGGTACTTTATTATTACTTAATCTTAGTATTCTAAGCCCATTTTAGAAATCGTCAGCTAAAATATATTCGAATGGTGTCATTTGTACAATTTAACGCTCCCGGCTTTTTTAAACGGGATCTCTTGGTCAATTCTTTTTAAAATTTAGCCAACGATATTTGATACAAATCTGAAGCTCCTTCGATGCATGGATTTCTAATCCCCTTTCAGAAAATCAGAACAGAAATTGAGCACACAATTCTATACCAGACTTATTTTTATAGCTTCAAAAAAAAAGGGAATCAAATTTCCTACAACGGAGCGTCAAGAATTATTTTGAAAAAAATTAAATAATTTAGTAAGAAGTTTAAGTTTCAAAATCTGAGCTTTCCTAAAGAAGTGGAAGTTGACTTTCCTCAACTACCTTCATCTCTGTATCGAAAGTTGGGAGTTTTAGAGCTAGGACGGAATGAAACGGATTTTGAAATATCTGGGAAATGAATTGCTAAAACATGTAGGAACTGAATGTTCTTTTTAATAATTAAAGATGGACGGAAAAAAAGACTCCTTTCGCGACCCAATGAGTTACACCAAAAATAAATTGCCAGCTATTCAAGTGCTGGGCCAGACATTGACACAACAGCCGGGATCATACAACGTCGGTCGAGTACATGCGCGGTTCGCTTATGGAGACGGTTGGGTGCCAAAACATGTAGATGGTATTTTCAAAGACCCGAAATCCGAATCATCAAAAGTTAAGACCGCTGGTTTGACCCCGCTACCTAATACAATCCCTGCTAGTTCTAATAATTCACCAAAGTCCAGCTATGATTCTGACTCTAAAATCGCTGGTACTTCGAAGACACGCACAGGGAAGATTGATTTCCAAAATACTCTTCTTAACCCTTCGAAAAAACCAAAGCTTAAGCCAACGTCAAAGACATTTAAAACCAGTGGATCCAATCGAAATTCCCCTTACCCCTCTAGAAGTGGGTCAATAAGTGGGTCAAACAATAGCCCAAGTTCACCTAGGAGTTTAAACAGCAGACGGAATTCGTATTCGTCCAGCAGTGGGTCAAACAATAGCCCAAGTTCAGCCAGTGGTTATCACAAAAGAATGAATCCTCCTTCGTCTAGCAGTGGGTCACAAGCTGGGTTAAACAAAAGAAGGAGATACTGATGATGCCAGTTGATGATCTTCCCTTTGTAATGTCAAATGTTAAAAATTGTAAACATTTCTTAATACACTTCATGTATGAGATGAATCTCAGTAAAAACTGCTACAAAAACATAGATACCAGATATCTTCGAAGTCGAATGTTCTAATGAGCTACGCGAGACATAATTTATTTAGCATCGATACACATATCTAGGGATGCCAATGGTCTGGTCCGGACCATTATTAATGGTCCGTTATTGGTCTGGTCCGGTCTGTTCCAACACTTGGACCAGACCAGATACATTTGGTCCAGCAGGACCAGACCAGACCAAGCCGCAGGACCATGGTCCCAAAACTACGCAAAATAAAAATTTATGAGTTAACGAAATCCTATGGAACAAATTAAAAATGTCATTTCTGGGGATAAAAGAAGAATTTGACTGGATAAAATGTGATTATTAAATTGCTCTCAATGGGTTTCTGGACCATGGTCTTTGGTCTGGTCTGTGCTTTGGACCAGACACATATCCATAGCAGCTTTACGCTAGGGGTATCATAAAAAATAATAAGCATAAAAAATCATCGCTACGCGATAATTAGCTTAGGGTGACCTCAGCTAGTAGCATGAATTTTGAGTTTTTTTCTCGAAATTTCCGATTTTTTTTCAAAAAACCCATCAGGCCGATTTCAACTACGTAAGTAATAGTCATTCCGATTTACATATACATAAGCAATATTCACAAAATATTTCATTAAAATCGGTTCGAAGTTTTAGAGTTAACTGTAATTTGACTTTAAATTCGAAATTTCAGATTCTTTTTTCGGAAAAACTATTAGGCCGATTTCAACAACATAATCAATAACCATTAATATTTACATAAACAATTAAAAAAAAATCATTGAAATAGAGTCATCAGCTTTGGAGATTACTGTCATTTGATTTGAAGTCCAAAATTTCAAGAATTATTTTCTCGATAACTATCCGGCCAATTTCAACCAAATACGAACTCAGACTTAAGGTTGACACGACACAAGTAATGTCCGTAAAACATTTCATTGAAATCGGTCCAGTAGTTTTTGAGATATCGTGCGGAAGGACACACGGACGTGTGGACAAGGCTACTTTGCTAGAGGGCTGAGGCCACCCCAAAAACCTTTACATTATATTCATATTCTCTGGAGCTTCGTTTCCCGTCATTGGATAACTCAGATGCCTTTGCCTTTATAGTGAAATACTAGCACTGCACAACCAGCTATTGATGGCTTTGAAAGGCTTCATAGTTAGTTGGTTCAGTCGCATAGCACATAATACAGAAATAGCTGACTGTACAGTGCAAGTTGATTGTTGAAATATATAAACATTAACGTGCGACACAGAGAAAGGGTCAATGGCTTAATCGGCTAGTATTAAAATATTCTAGACAAAATGATGCGGCCAATGAGATGCAGGAACCGATTTCGGCTTCGCAAATGGAAAATACACGCCAATTGTAAATACATGCATATTACATAACGCAAATGAACCGGGTAGTTAGCCTTTAAGATAATTGGTACTCTCAATTGGTACTCAAACTCAAACCAATAGTAGTTTTTAGCCTTTACGAGGGATTTATTTTTTAAGGGGAAAGATTTAATTTTCATCATCGTCAAATTATGTTATCAGATTACGGATCAAGCCACCGCCTGCGTCGGTGGATAACCCCAATTTCCCATTAACTGCACCGACGCAGTCTATTGGCTATTAAAATTATGTTGCAAAATAACATTTGTTTCACTTCTTTACAAAAACAATTTGCAATTTGTACTCACGAACCTAGAGGGCGCGTTTAGGCGAGATTAGCCAACAGTCTTAGTAAAGACTAGTAATTAGTACAAATAATTATTAAATTTACAATTAGTAAAACTCTTACAAGTAACCCACGCCCCATGCCCACTCGGGATCGGAATGAAATTTTGCGGGAGCTTAGGTACCTGGCCCAATGTCCCAGCGAGAGCAAAAGTTTGTGCCATCTCGCCCTGGCTTGCGCGGTAAATCGAGCAGAAGTTTTAAATTCTAATTCGTAACCAAAGGGTCCCCCTGTCCAACTTAAAATTTCCCATGTTAAATCCCATTAAGAAACTTCATTTTCAAATTTCACGAAAAAAATTAAAATCGTAAAAGCTCATTGAAATTCCTTATAACACAATATAAGCATGTTTGAGAACTTGGTTTGGGACATCTCGCCCTCGTTTCCAGTGGAAACCGGATTTACGTTACAATTTTTTAAAAACAGATACGGGCCCCCGACGACTGTTTTAAAATTGTGCATGTTATATCCCATAAGAACACTTCATTTTCAAATTTCGCGAAAAAAATAACTCTAATATTATAGTAATTAAAAATCCAACAAATTACAAAACATCTTAAAATACAATAAATTGTGTATATATGTACATTCACCGTTGCACATTATTTCACATTGTTCGGCAGTGTCAGTTACAACGACCTTGATATTTGTTTTTGGATTTACCCCTCGAAAATGCAACATACCGTTGTCTATGTGAAAATAAATGAATACTTTGCCAAAACTTTGTCCCTGACATTTATTAACTGTCTTTTAGCTGTCTATTAACTGTGTTTTCGATATGTATAGACACGATGCTATCGAATATCAAATACCGTTCAAATACTTAATTCCGCAATGAAACTCTCAAATATTGGAATTTTTATTTTAACCAAATTTCCCCACTTTTTACAGTCATGAATAAAATAATTTTAACGACTGCCGTTTATAACGAGAGTGTCTTCGGGAAGTTGAAATTTCCGATTTACTGAATTTTTGTATCAAAAGTTTATCAAAATGGGACTAAAAATGCTGATAGTTTTTACCAATTTTTGTTGAACTTCTAAACATTTTCCCTCTACTTATATTACCGATAGATAGAAGGCCAATCACTGGCAAATTTCATTCGTGCATTATTACAACTGGCATTCCATGATGCTGTTGTCATTATTCCAGTGATTACAGTAATCCTTGGCATTACTTTATTAATTCTTTCGTTAAATAACCCCAAGATGGCATTATGACACTATTGTATCACTTCTACTCGACCCTTCCTTCTCGCACTTTTAACAACTGTCAGATTTGAATGAAAGTGTCATATGTTTTGGAGTTATCGTGTCTCCGTGACGTTAAAATTTACGAACGCACATGTAGTATCAGATTAATTAAGGCGCTGCGCTGCCCTAAAAATGGTAATAATAATCAAATTATTCTGGAGATTCTGGATGCATTCTTGAATGATGTTGCCCCTTTTATCTTCAATTGCTCTCCCCAATGTTCAAGCAAAATTTCTACGACATTGATCCATGTCTCGTTCGGGTCCGCAATTTTCAACCTCGAAACCAATCAAATACGTTCCTGGATAACTTATCAAATTTTATACAGAACAGCGTCAAAGGATTTTCTGGGAAAACAATTGTCCCAGAATAAAAATATATTGAAATTTCCATTCTAAAAGCATCCCAAAATTTGACGGTTTTATACTCTATGCCCACAAATACTGAAATATTGTCCCAGGTAAAGAAAGTCAGTTTTTAAAAATCTACTGCTAAATTTGCTACGAAATGGGGGAATCATACATTTTATCAGTCACTCCCTATGACAAATATGACATCTGGAAGTTGGGTTTATTATGTGGTAATAATAAATTAATACCTCACAATATATCCACTCAAAGACTCAAACTAAGCCAATAAAGTCCTAGAAATTCAAAATAGGCGTTCCTCGCTCACCTTTTAACATTGGCGCCATGCACGTTTAGAAATGAGACTTTCGCACTACTGTATTAATTAGATTTCGGATTGACAAGAATTATTACTAGTGCAAACACTGGATCTAAATCGAAGTACTCCACAACCATCTCATATTTGAAATCACCTTCATTTTAAGGGATCCCTCTTATGTCACTGTCTCACGCTCATCTTCACACCGATAAATTAACAGCGCCCTAAAGAAATATTAATCGCATAAATTTTATGAGCTACAAATAACAAATAACACCAGGCTTGCTGTCCCTTTCAAATAATTTGACTGGCAAATAAGTTTTCTGTCAGAGTCTCACAAATTTTAATTCTCTGGCGAAAAAAGGTCATTAAAAATTGAAAATGAAAAGTGTCGAAAAATTATTCCAGAACAGACAATCATCATTTTTTTTACTTACCAAAATAAATTACTACTCAAGACACCAGCATGTCAAACCCTAACAGTGGAGTAGCAGGATTAATATATAAGATACGCAAGTATTCGAATAAAAACTGTATAAATGCATGGTTTACATTTTCCTCCATTGCATTCGATAAAAAATAATGTTGGGAAGTGTGCCCATATATTTACATACCAACAGCAAAAAACAAAACATTAGAATTTATTTAGGAAAGAAAAAAACGAGGCTAAACTCACCCGCACAATGATGTCGGAAACAAGAATGCATTTATCAAAGTCGACTCCCATTGTATCCACCAACAAACAACATGAAATGTTCAGATTAGCATCCGACCTCTCATGCAACTTGAAAATACCTTACGTCTGCATAATATCCTGATTGTGAGAGAGAGAGAGAGAGAGAGAGAGGGGGGGGGGAATGATACCAATATAAAAAACTCAGCACAAGGTCCAGAGACTCATGGGAATTACAAACACTTGTAACTGCACTAGATACCGGAATGTTGTTTTATGGAATGCAATAATAATTATTAGAGTCAACTGTTCCCCCAGAATTTATATCTATTGTCATTGAAGTCTTTAGTCCCACCATGTAATGTAAAAGCAGGAAAAACTCAATACAAAATACTCCATTATAAAAGCATTAAAGCTACATGAGCGGAAAAAATGTTCCAAGCGTCACGTTTCCCAAAATGCTAATTTGTCTACTCATATTAAAAGTTGAGACTCGTTATAAAAAGCTCCCCAATAAAACAATCCTCCTATATATTGACAAAATTATTACACCAGCAAATAAATCCCATAGATAAGCTCCTGCTATAGTAATTAAAAGACAACTAAATTTTCCTAATCTAATTTATATACGGCCCAATTCCTCCAAATGAATTTCAATAATTTGATTAAATTTTAAATTAAATTCGTCCCAGTGAGATAAGACAGTTGAAATGGCTTCGGGGATAAAATGCAGCGTGCGCTGCTCATAGAAACCAGGATTTATATGGCGGAAAAAAATTACCATACCATATAATTACCATACAGTCAACCCTTTTACAATGATACCCATTGGGAAGGATTTTTGTGCCTATTTACGTGCATATAAAGCATGAAGCTACATATGTATGTGGAGTGTTGTAAAGAGTTGACTTGAAATTTTAGAAATTTAGAGCAGATCCAGGAAAGTTGGTAAATCCCATGTTTCTTGTTTTGACATGGAGGATGCTCTTGGACCGGAGATTTCGTTGAGGATTTACAAACATATTATGTATGTATGTACACATGGGCGTAAGGCGGAGACGCGTGGGAGCATGACCCCGGTGCTTTTGGGAAGGATGGAAACCAGATGATGGGAGTGCGTCCCACACAAGGCATCCTTTTTAAAGGACAGCTGCCACGCGACTCATCCGCTCTCCTCTGTCTTCTAATCTCTCTCTCCCACTCCAACCACAATTCAATTCAGTCTTTAAACGCTAGCAACTGACCCTCATCTATGCTCCGGATCCTCCATGCATATAGTTATATAGTAAGTTACTCAAAACATAGAAAAAATACATGCAGGATATTAGTACCTTTTTTATTGTAAAAATTTATACGTGAACAGTAGCAAAGATAGTATACAGAGATACTTCCAATGTGAAATAATTACGTACACTTGTGGATACAGTACAATCCTGCTCAGGGTACTTATTACTACTCTTCAATGTGCCCAGCATTGTATTAAATGCGATAATCTTGTTACAAACTCATCGGTGGAGAGGCAAAAGGGAAAGTACATGCGAGGCTTAGGGCTCCCATAGTCCAATGCTCTCTTACAATTACAAATAGACAAGAACCCCTAATAAAAGAAACAAATTATTTTTCTATTGACAAAAATTCACATATAGAAAAAATAGGCATCATCTCATCAGTAACAAAAATGCTTGGGCTTGGGATATTCAGATTTTTAATCTTTTTTATTTTATAAATAATTTAGCTATTTTGAACTCACTTGATCTGTTTCGTAGAGATCAGTAGCTTCTATATTTTGCTTCCTAAAATTTTATCACTATAGACAATTTAGCCTATTCATAATTTGAGGAACATTTTGTTTGTAATGTTTTTGCTGTGTAAAATATTTCAGAGTAGGATTCTGTTCACTATCAATTTTTTTACTGTCTGTAGGGTAATTTTTGAACCCTCAATTTTGAGCAACTGTCTATATTTCTGCTTCTTAATGGACATAGGGCAGACACAGTAACAACATGTGTGTAGGGAATACTTCCAGGGTTTAAAAAGGAGTAGCTAAAAGCGTTATATACAGTACATAGGAATTATATGTATTTAAATTGAACCACATGGACATACATGTTGGAATTAAAGACCAGCGTAGGGTTCTCCTCTCGCTCTCGTTCTCGGGTTACATTGAATTAAAAAGGACTTGAGACTCGTGCCACGCACCCTCCCTCATTTTGCGTCCGTCAAAGAGCAGACACCGGGCCAATGAATAGAAAACATCTGGTTGCGACCTCGGAGCCTCGTGCCAACTGTCCCTTTATCAATAGTTGGATATTACGTGTGTGTGTGTGTGTGTGTGTATACGTGTGTATGTGTGTGTGTACTCATCCTATGTTCAAGTCCACCCCGAACACAGACGCTTGTTTACTTCCCAAATTTTAAATGTTTTTCACGCTCTTCAGAAAAAAAAACTACACTCCAGAGCCTAAAGGCCGGCTGCTGCTATTTCATTCAAACACACACACATTTCGAAGGACTCGTACACATTTCCAGGTTCCATACAATCCTCATACAGTGGACTTTCCCTCCGAGGGATATCTATTTCCTGGGTTTAAAGGGGCTATGAAATACAGAGATTCTACTGTATATGTAGGTACAATGGAGGTACTTTATGGGAAGCAATTCCAAGGGAAATTTTAAACCCGACCTTCCCATATGTCTCTCCCAGGATTTTTTGATCTTGCAAGGATACGTCCTACCTTCCCTACCTTCCTGTAATTTTAGCGTATGTATATACGAAAATAGTAATGGGATGTACATAGGGACAGGGCTATAGAAATGTGACCATATGAAAACCTACATTGTTCCAGATCGGATTCAGTATTAAAGAATATACGCTGGGTGCGATAAGGTTTCATTTCCGAATCCTCTCCAGTCTGTGGACCTTATCGCTCCGAAACATTCGGGATCCCTCCCATCGACTCAATGACGGGACCCAACCTTTAAAACCCACTAAAAAGAAGTGCAATGGTAAGGGCTTTTTTTTGAATGCTCCGAAAATCCAGTGGCACACTTAAGCATGGCAATGCAATGGCACTCTATGACAGAGCTGGAATGCTAATGTGCACGTACATACACGTACAGAGCAGCCTCCCTGGAAAAAAACTCTCAAATGTAGAATCTTCTGTACATTTTTTTCCTTTATTTACTAAAGCGGTTAGTACTTGCAGGAGGGCTGGTATAGTGAGCCTGATCTGTAGTAATTTGTAAAATTGAATGTGTAGAGAGCTCTAATGGTAAACCAATTCAATGGATGCATCCTCAGGTAATAGGAAAGTCGGGCCAATGCGAAATCGAACTGGAATATGGGCCCGAAAATTACAAACACTAGAAGGGACTCATTGATATTGAATCCCATGGAATCTCAAGTATACATACTATTTTTGTATTTTTGAGGAGAGGAGGGAGGTCTGCACACTATCCCTGTACTGTGTCTGTGTCTGGGGAGAAAACATTTTTGAAGGTAAACATTCTCACGGACCTTTTTGCCCAAAAGAATAATAAGCACCAGCTCCTGGGAATTGTTACGTCAAAATGTTCCAGTCCTATTGGATTCCCAAAGTCGGGCTCATGGGAATGTTTTCTGGAGTCATGAGCTTTTTGATTTCCCGACGCAGGGCATAGGGCTTTTAACATTCCTATGAAATTGGGCAAAAATATTTTAAAAATTCAAAAAAATTTGAATTGCATGCTCAGCTTTCATTTTATTATTTGGACTTTTTTTTCAATTATTGCCCTCGCATTGTAAAAAAATTAATTATCTTTAAAATCTTCAGTCTTCTCAAGCTATGTATAAGGGACGTTTAAATAGTGCAAGGACTGTAAAATGTACTCGCATCGTTGTAAGATACGCCTTTATACAGTGTTGTCTCTGAAAGAGCAAAAAAAATGGAGATGATTTGCAGTATTTTGAACGAATATAGCGTCTGATGGAAAATAATCTCACTGTGCCCCAAAATATATAAAAAATGTTTCCAATTGCTGGAAACATTCTGTACAAGCCAAGGCTTCAGCAAGCAGTTACATATTTGTAGATATGATAATTAACTGTGTATATAGAATTCTAGTTTTTATCACTGTCCACTAAAAGCTCTTTAATAGGCCTGATTGTGAGGAGCAAAAATAGTTAGTGAAAAGAGGAAAATGCTTTTAAAAAAAGGAGGATTCTTATATGACAGAAAGAAGCAGAGAAAAAAAATCAAATAAATAATAATACAAGGAAATAATAACAACGTGCTCCTATAATACCTACATATAATTATGTACATATGTGTAATTCCTATATAGGCAAATCCTGTGGATATCATGTCCTCCTCCTATAAATAGGTCCCACTTAAGCTCACATCCATCCAGACAGACACACAGCCCCAGAGTAAATGACGTGTAGAACATGGAGAAGCCTTAATTTTCCATTAAAATCCACCGTGAAAATGATGACAGGAAATGGTTGTAAAAACGTGTGAAGACACAACATTAAGCTTATCCGCGTATAGTTGAAATCCGCTCTTAATATCCTTCCTGTCTCCTCTCTGAAGGCATTTCTTTAATTGTTATTACCTAAATGTCTCACTGCACGCTCAAAAATGGCATCATTTTTTTTTGGAATTCCTCCCTCCATCCCAACAACTTTACACACAACACACACTCTTTCAGCCCTACCTGGAACATTTAATGTGTCATCATGATACCATCAAAAATTCTTTGTAGGAGACTCCAACACTTTTCAAATCCCATGCAAAACCTCCAAAACTATATGGGAGTTCTACAGCTATATGCTCTCGCTCTGTGTGAGACCTAACTATAGGTATGTACATATATCCTTATACAGTATTTTATATGAGCTGTAAATTCCTATAAAAGTGACGTCTATGTCTTTCCATTTGCCACGATCCTATTTTTTACAGGTCTTGTACAGAGCCTGAATTTGACAGACAATTGTAGTAAAAGTTTGTCCAAGATTGTAAACTCTTTTTACAGTGTTCGCTTGCTGTGGAGGAGCATACTTTACTTAATTATAAAGAGTAGAATTTTGGAGTCTCATTTTGCCCCATGTTAATTTTTCTCCTTATACAGATATTACTGTAAGAGCCAAATTTTGCTGGTTTTGGGGCTGGTATTAAATAGAGAGTGTACTTATAGTATGGAGCTTCCAATTAGAAGCATATTCTTATAAAATATATGGAAAGAAGCTTAAGAAAAAGCTGGAATCAAGAGCCAGTCAATGTGACAATGGTGATTCATCACATTTGGGAAGAAGCGTGCCAGCAAAATTTTGTTGTATGCAGAGCAGCTCTCGGATCTCCAATGCTATTAGATAGGACATATGCCCCAAGCCCAAGGTTTTAAAATCCAACTTTTCAAAAGGGAAGAAAAGGAAAGGGAAAAAAACATATGGAACGGCTGGCTGGTTTCCTCGGGTTGTTAACACAATTATTGTGCTTGCTCCAAGTATGCACGTCCTGTGTATAGTCAATTCAGAGTCGAGTATTTACTATTTACTCCAAGACTGTTAACGCTCATATATAGGTACGTATTTTGAAATGCTATGGAAGGTATAGGATCAAAACTGAGAGCAAATAGTACGAGGATCTGTATGTGTGTATATACAGGAAAAATTATTTTTACGGTTACAGATTTTACACATAGAGAACTAAATAGGAAAGACTTTAATACAAATCTGTATATGGAAGCCCTGTGTGTATGAGGATAAATCCTACGGACTACGGACATGCTTACATACAGATGGCATATATAGCAATCATCCTATCGTATAACATATGGCTGGCAGCTTAACATGCTCAAGACACCGTTCGGGGTAGAGATACTACCTTCATATGTACATACTTGTAATGTCTCTGCGGGGATATTCATACAAACTTGAATTTAACAAATAGGGTTGATTTTGTGTCGGCCGTGGAGTAAAAATGCAGGACTCGCGTGCACATTTCCGATTTCCAACCCCCTCAAAACTTCAGTTGTTGGAAGAGCAGCTGCACTTTCTGTAGCGTTACGTGTTACGTTAATAAGGGCTGGGGTTCTATGTACACTCAATGCTCGGGAGCGGAACTGGGAACACCTTCTGGGAAACATGGACGTTTCCAGGAACCTACCCTATTAACTATCCATGCCAGGCCAATTCTAATAATGAGATTTACTAGATTTTAAGTAGGCACTATTTTTAAAACAAAAATCCTATTCTATTTTTTTTATTTTTCTATAATTTCATATTTATTTTAAAAATAAATGCATGCAGTCTTAAGCTCAATTTTTACTTGTTAACTTTCATACTGAAAACATTGGGATAATTTTGTTTCTAAATAGTTGTCCGTTTGGTAATTAAATCCAGGAAATAACATTTTCAAAACACATAAATGTATCTTATGCTTCTTTAAATAGGAATGGATTATTTTTAAATACAAAACGTGAGTTATTTACCATTTGGCTGGATTATTTAAATTTTAAGGGTTGGGGTTGGGGTTAGCAGCCAAAGCCAAAAATTATTTTAACAGCTGTTCGAAGCCGTAATAAGTATTGCAATAATAAAAATTAAAATTTCATAGCCCAGAACAATATTGTAAGAATTAATTTTGTGACCGCATATAAAATGCCAACTCAAAAATTATTAAAACATATTTACCCCTATAATTGTAAAACAAATAAATTGTACAGGCTTACAATTTTGCCCCCATTTTACGGTAAGTCCCTTTGTCATTAAAATAATCAAAAACAATGTCCTCTGAATTTACCTGAGAATTGAAAAAAGAAGAATTATTTCGAAATTTTAAGGTGAGCATTAAACCTACCAAAGTTTTACCCTCAGATTGTAAGGGACAGGCTAGGCGTCCAACCCTGGCTCGTCCTCTTCTTCGAAATACACTTTTGACATAGTCCATTGCCTCTTCCCAACAGAAGCGTAAGAATAATAAGCAAAATGTGAACTCTCCCCCCGTCCCTTTTTATTTTTAAAGGGATGAAAAAGAATCCCATAGACCCGCTCTCTCACCCTCCACTGCCAGTCTCTTTTTCATTGAAGAATCAGTTGCGAGCTTAGCGTACTACAGTGAACATCACATTTAAATCCCCTCTGCCTCTCTCCTCATTGACAGAGTCATTACCATATCCTATACCTAGAGGTCTATAATCACACAAGTGTTAAAAGTTCCAGTGATTTTGGAACTCCAGTGCTAAAATCATGGGAGTGTTGGCAGCCAGTAAGCCTTGGCCAATGAGCCCACCGTTGAACCCTGCAGACTTCCCTGGTATGAATCCTCATCCCCTTCAAACAACCCTGGTCACTAATTTCTTCCCGGATCATCGCATGTCCCGGCCTCAGTTACAGGAATATGTGTCCATGAGGGATGCTGCAATTGCAACTGCCTTGGCTCACCAGTCCAACAACAACAGCAGCAACAACAACAGCAACAGCAGCCACAGAGGCAGTGTATTTGTCAACAACACTCCGCAGATGATCCCTTTGTACGAAACCGTCCGTCCCAAGTCCACAGCCTTTGATGACGGATACAAAGTGAGGAGTCCCCGGGTAGAGAATGAGTACTCTTTGAGTCCCAGGCATGGGCGACAACGGTCGGATGTGTCCAGGCCGCCCGTCCCGCCCCCATTACCTCCCAGCCGACCCGCATCCGTGGAGATGATCAACAGAAATGAGTTGGGATTCCATCCCCCGCCCGCATCCTGCGCACCATGGCTTAAAAAATTTAAAGTCATTAAAAAAATTAAGAAGAAGATTGGGATAGGTCAGTTTATTTATTTTATTTATTTCAATTTATTTTTTGTCTCTCCCCCCCCCTTATTTATGCACATTTGAGAGCATTTGCGAATTTTAAGCCCGCAATTTTAAGAAATGCAAAAAAACGCTGAGGTTTTTTGAGGACATGTGGCAAAATTTTAGGGCACACATTTTAAGATGTATTGTGGGCACTAAATTTTGCAGGTATTTTGGCGGAAATGTTTTTTAGTGTGAATTGGGCTGGACGCATAACTTTTTTGTACGCATTGTTTAATTTAAAGGTAGGTTTCTGGTAGTATTAAAATTGTATGTCTGGAACTATACCGGGCGCAAATGTTTTGGATGGAATTGGGAACAAAAATTTGACGGAATTTGGGCGCCAAATTTTATTGGCGTTTGAAGCCAATTTGTGATGGAAAAAAATGATGCGGGAGATTTATTAGGGCAGAGATATATGTATGTTTGAGTCCTTGACTGTGACGTGACACAACATTCACAGTTATTTTTTATAAATGGGGTTTTTAAATGTGGTTATCTATCTCTAGCATTGACTGAGGCAGTAAGCAGTAGATTGAGGCTGATGATTCAAGTCTTGCAGAAGTGGATTATTTGAGTGATAGCTATGGACTTGTGTGTGTGTGTGCATATGTATATAAAAGTGTAAATGGGGATGGAAGGGAAATGTTATAACGGTCAAAATATAATTTGTTTCGAATACTATTTTATACGACTTTGATGTATATGCATTCTATGGATTCTCTCTGCCCTGCGACTTCCCCTTGAATGCTCGAGTTTAAAAAGTTTAAATCCCTGGGACAAAGCACCGAGGATTTCCCCTCCATCCGCGTATCAGATTTTAGGCAGTGTGAACCAGCCTTGGATCACATGCCCCTGATTGTGAGTAGAGTCTGTGTCAATAAGCTGTGAAAAACAAGTAGCTTGTATATTTACAGTCTTTCCTGTAGTCTTCAACTTTTTAGGCTATAATCCATGCAAAATTTAATAATAGCTGCAACGGAAATCACATTTTAATCACAGGGAAATTAAATTGTAATTACTCCAGCCTTTTTAAGTTCGGAAGTAGAAACGGCTTTCCTAATTTTAAGAATTAACAAGATACTCCCAATATGTGACCCTGAAGGAGTGTCACCAGGCCCAGATTTTGTATCAAAATTTCAATAAGGCCTACAGTAAGGAGTAGTAAAATAAAGCGCCTGTAGCTGGCCTCAAAATTTATCTCCTGGTAAGAACATTGACTCAAAAAGGAATTTTATAGGATTTTGGGGGAGAGTTTTTTGAGTTGAGGTTCGTAGGGGTTTGGAACACTGAAATAGTAACTACCTAATTTAGAATTTAAATTCTCACGTTGCCCCAGTGGGTTCTACAAAATTGTAACCACTGGTCAACACTGCAGTTAGATTTCTCAAGACCCCGGATTTACGTAGTTTTGTATCACATATAGCTGTATATCGGCATGTCCTAATATCCATACGATTGTGTGGAATAGAAGAGAGAGAAAAAAAACTGTTAATATGCTATAAACAAGTTTCACAACATCACAACTATAGTCCCTATGTCCCCAGAGCCTCCTGCATATATTTTCTCAGGTGATAAATCCGTGTCAGGACTTGACCTTTTTATGGTCATCGCATCTCCCTGGAAATCATTCCTTCTTTGCTCGATAGCATTTCGCCGAGGTTGCTTATTTCTCCCCGCAATCCCAGACAGGAGACCTCTTACTATATATATTGCCTTTTCTCTGTTTCCTTGAGAGAAGTTCCCAGGACATAAATCCTTGAGGATTTTATGACTCTTCACTTGACTGACAATGTGACAGATTCCTCTCCCAAGACTCATTCCAAATGGTACTGTCTATACCTACACCTCCTTGTATACATTTTATGTGTGTGTGTAAACATAGCATGTATATGTAATTATACATAGCTTTCCATATAAAATTTTACATTTCTTCTAAAGATCCACTATAGATACATCATCACATCCAATAATACAATTTATAGGACCAAGCAGGGATTTACAGGGGAAATGGGGCACCCTGAGACCCCACACTCTTTTGTTAATTGAAGTCCCAAAAGTTTCTCACTTTACTGAACACAAACACACACACACACACACACATACACACTTTTCGTGACTCTGGGATAACTTTTGTGAGGCTCTTGTTTACTTAATGTTTGCCGAGCTGCAGGTATACTTCCATGAATTTAGAACGATGTGTGTTCCTATACTTATGGAGTGGAGTCATGGGCCAAGATTTACAAGTTGTAAATAATGCTGGTCCATGAGGTCCTTAATTTATTCAAAATGTCATCATTGCCAATGATGGTACCTTCATACTGCCAGGGTATAGGGAAAAGTCCCTGTAATAAATTGTGAATTAGTGGGGCTCCTCTGAGCGGTTCCTATTAAAATGTATTCTTAAATTGCTCAAGGCTCCCCCAAAAACTCCATTATTAAGAAAGAGTTGGGGAATGGGAAAGGAAGCTTAAGAGCCGTCGGATGTGGTACTTTGACATTGGTCATGGGCTTGAGCACACACACACACACACACACACACACACACACATACATACATACACTTATACACACCTGCATATATATACATACAGTCCCCAACATCCTCCTTTGCTCCTCAACCATGGCTTTTAAAAAAAAAACTGGGAAAGTCTGTGGGTAGTGAATGGAAAAATCATGACGGAACATAATATTAGACTTAAAAATCCTATATATATTTTTTTGGGGGGAAAGGAGCGGAAGATCCCATTTCCCCTCCTTTTGCTTATTTTATTACTATAAAGTTTTGGATGGCTGCTATCCCTAAAGACTACACTCCTCAGCTCTCCATATCCGTTCGGTTCCATTTCCGATCTGGAATCTTTCCTCCACTCTTGTCAGTTGTCGGGACTGGTTAAAATAAAATATAACATGGGGCTTGTATCTGTAGTCTGTAGTGTGTGTTGGATCCCGGACTTTTTGTTTGTTTCCATCTTGTTTCCCTAAATTCCCAAATGTGATTTAACAGCTCCTGTCAACCCTTGCCATAAGGCCCCCTTATGGGACTATGATTTCATTCCCATCTCCCTCCGGCCCATCAAATCCAATGGCTTTCGATGAGTAACAATCCCCATGGATCTCTCTCATGTCTATACTTGATACTGCAGATTTAGGGCTATACGGAGCTATAAACGGAACACGCTTCACCACAAAATCCTATCTCAAAATTGTTTCGCAACCGACAGACGCTTCTACAATTTGTCACTCCGAGAAATCCTCCAAAATTGTATTTTAAATTGTTTCCGAAGTATCTATAGCAGCGTGAGGTCTCGTTACAGACGACCTCAAGACGTTTGAATTCAAGTCCTTACAATTTTTTAAAATTAAATTTAGATCTTGGTTCAAATTTTGTAAAAGACCAAAAAGGACTGGGGTCAAAATATAGTTTGAAGAAATTATTTTTAGAAAAGAACACACACATTTCCCTTAATTTATTCAAATGTGGGATTCGGATGGGACTCTGGCCTAGTGTCGTTTTGCTTCTATAAATGATCTTCCCGTAGTTCAGTTTTTTGACTTCTCTTGAGAGTGAATGATCCCCGGACATTTTTATTACAAGTCTCTGCCTCCAACTAGTACTAATCCCATTGGAAATCCCAATGGAGTAAAAGATTGGGGTCTGAAACAAAATAAAACCATTCATTCTCATGTGTTGGAGGAGTTTCGACTCAAGCCTTGAGTAATTTCTAATGTGTTCCTGTATCTATGTCTACCATTACCAAATTATTTTTTGATACCATATAGCAAGGAAAATAGCTCTCGTGTGTCATGAATTTGAGGATGGCGTGCTTTCCAGGTATCTTTAAAGATATATACCTGGAATTGTTTGGGAAATATATTGTTTTAATTCTACTCCATTCAGTAGTCGTAACGACAAACGTACTTTGTATTTTTGTTTGTATGCTATTATTGTGTACACTCGAGTTTGCGGTTTGAGTACCTACATATGTATTGCAAGCATGCCATAAGGATACAATATGATATAGACCTGGGCTTACTTAGTATTGTGAGTCTCAGCCTTGCAATCCTCACATTTGTAAATTATCTCGGGAGCCCATCTCGGAAGGAAAATATGGTGTTTGGGAGTATTACAGTAGTAATGGCAGGAGGCAGGAGTTATATTTTAGGGAAACTCCATTCCCAACCATATGAAATGCATTATTGAGTACTCCTACTTGATAAAGGCACTTCCTTTGTCTTCACCTTCTCTCCCAGATAATAAATGGGGGCTGGAGGATTTACATCTGGAGTCTTATTTGCTTCGTCTTTTGAGCCAAATGTGATACCTAATTTCTCAGTGGATAAGATATGGATAGCTCCCTCACATTTAGATGGATACATAAATATAGTAATAATTTTAAAGGAGACTGACTGACTACCTTCCTCCAACTTCAGCAGTCACATATGGCTAATATTTCCTAAATGGCTTTTTCTACATGGCATCTGCTCAGCTTGAGCTAAAATTTTGTGGTACATGTCCAACACGTCCCCATATGTAATTACATAGGCTTTATCATCGACCCCTTACTTCGAACCCAGGATAGTATCTACATATATAGGGTCCCATTCATTTTAAACGTATGTAATTCCATGAAAAATATATAGGTACACACTTACGCACGTAGCGTCTGCTAAGAAGCTCAAGGGAGCAGATGGTCTTGGGAAAGGAAATATTCTCCGAGCAAAATTATTTTCAGAAAAATGTGCCTAGAAATTCTGTAGGTATAAATTTCTATAGAGATAATTTAACTTTGTAAAATATCCTTTGCCTCCCAAAAGCTCTACGGAACATTCCTTATCACCCTCATTCAATCTCCTCCTCACATGTTCCAATTTGCTTCTTATTGTTAGGCAATATCCGACAGCTTTCTGTATGAGAGTAGGAGATCCTCACACGCCCGAATGTTGAATGAATGGAACGTGCAGGACATGTCTTGAGGGACTATTACATTATATAGATTCCTATAGAAAAATTAGTATGTATGGATAGGGGAAATTACATTAGGAATATAAATATAAGAAGGAACCGGAAAAGGAAATACGGGTCGTACTCCCACTCTCTCTCTCGTCTTATGTGAAGACTCCTACGAGGATGAGGATCGTGACTGCAGCAGTTGCACCCGTCAGGCAGGATTTTATGATTAGGTCATATATGTATCTATATGTATATGTAATTTGTACATGGGAATATATGTATAGATATGTCCACAAAATAATTTTAAAAATAGGCATCTTCCACTAGGCTTGAGTTATACTTACAGAAAGCGCACCCAGTTGTAAATATGGGCTTATCTCCGAGACCTAATCTTACATCCCTGAAATCAAGTCCTGGGAAAAGTTATATTAAAGGATGTATTGTAGTCAAATGTTATGTATGGATTTACTAAATGCAGAGATTTCCATGTATGTATGTACAAATATTAATAAAAATGTGTGCATTCATGGAGGATAATTATTCACGTGAATATATGTACTAGAGGTAATTTAATGTATACAGAATGCAAGTTCCCTCTGAATCTGAATGTGAGGAAGTTTTTTTTTTGAGAGGGTGCATTCCTGACTTTTAAAAATTCTTAATGCTAAAAGCAACGTTTGAATGAATCCGGCTTCCTTTCTGAGAGGAATTATGTTTACATTATTGTCATGCTTTGGAGAGAACGAGATTACAAGTTTTTTTTTTCTTCTTCTGGACTGTGCCTGTATAATAACCTGGAGGGAACCAGTTTCCGACTATTCTGACATCCGATGGTGGCAGTTAACCCAATGTAAAGTGTACATGGTTGGGTGATGATGACAACCGACCGTCGAAAATTGTCTATACGTGGTTTCCTTTAATAATTCTGGGCCTAAATTTAAAATGTGTTGTAATTATACATACTCAGATGCCTCCGGTTACATGTATGTACATAAGTATTTTATATGTGGAAGTAATTATAGATATATATTTTGGAGCTTCAGCTCTCAACTATCAGTAGTGCTCAGGCCCTTCAATATTAGATTGAAAGAGTTTTTGGGACGTTTCCTTCACACTTTGATGGGTTTTGACTTTCCGTCCTGCAAGGCTTCACTTTTTCCCTCTCGAAATAAATAGTCGTGTCTACTTCCAGTTGGGAAGGAAAATCCTCAAGGAGTTTTAATATTCAGTCAACTGTCAAGTGACATTGTGTTGGGGAACTGTGTATAGCTATGTATATGCATATAAGTATTTATTTCTTTTAAAAATATGAGAGCATGGGCTTAGGATTTTTCAGGGAAAATGACTCACCCCAAAAAGCTGTTTCATATTCCGTATGCAAACATAAGGTACTCGACGAAGAGTTTTACACTTACTTATGTGGCAGGGATATTAAAAATAAGTAGTAATTTGTGAGAGTCTTCTTGTGAAAGCTCGTACATTGCGGGAGGGCTTGTTCTGAATTATTCTAATTGGAAAGGATGGGCTTATAGGAGAGAGACTGTCACTGTCACTGGACATTAACTGGGGATTAATGACAAAAGGTAGATATGAGCCTTTGCTTTGTGCTTAAAGAGCCGAGTGCTGAGAGGTCAGGAAAGGGAAATGACATTTCTGTCCATGGGCTTGGGTGTTGTAGGTGGGAATGAGTCAGTTCCTTTGAAGTTTTTCGTTCCGCTCATGATTCCTTCATATACATAGATATTTATATATGTGTGTAATATACACTTTGAGTTTTATAATTTAATGGTATTTTAAGAATGAGCAGTGCACACAGACAGACACACACACACACACACACGCTAGGGGAAGGAGTCAAAAGTCTCAATAGGAAGGATAATATTTGCATGGGGCTTTATTGTCATATGTTAACTTTTGTGATGCTAATTTTTGTCAAGTTAATGTTTAAGATGAGGATTTTTCTCATGTTAATTTTTGTCACCACAATTTTTCTCATGTTAATTTTTGTCACCACAATTTTTGTAATGTTAATCTTTGTATTGACATTTTATGAGGCTTACGTATTAGCGCAAGGTAATTTTGTACACTGATTATATGCAGCTCGGAGTATCTCTGGACTGAGTGTACATGATTATGTCATTCGCTTGTACATACGTAAAAATGCGTAAATAGTAGTACGATTTCTGGGAGTAAACTGTACAAACTCATAAAAATGGTAGGATAAAATTTCGAGTAGGTACGCAGAATTGTGTGAGGGTTGTAGCATGTGGGAAATAGTTTTTGAATGTGAAATGAATGTAAATTCTTGGCAGTAAAATTGTAAATGAGTGTTTGTTTAATTTTGTCATTATTTGTGAAATTGCAGGAGCTGGAAGCAAAGCTGGGACGAGCTTCAATAATTTGCCTCCATTGAATTTCCATGGAATCCACGGAGAGAATGTCCAGGTCTTCCAGGATGGGACGGTAGCAAAAAGGATCAATAGTTTCTGCAAGGCCATCGTCTTCACAGATAGACCTGTCAAGGTTAATGAGAAGGTAATTTGAATTGATTCTCATTCTCATTATCCTGTAAAGTTTAAGTGGATTACAGATTAAGACTCCGGCTCTGTAGAGGAGAGTTGGAATGTAATTTGAGTTTCTCGTGCTCCTCAGCCCTACCCCACACCCCCCCCCATCTCTAATGAACTAATGGAAATGTTTAATTAATTTTTAGGTCTGCCTCCGCCTCATTGAGGTTTCAAATAATTGGAGTGGAGTAGTGAGATTTGGATTCACTAATCAAGACCCGACGTCGTTGCGGAATTCCTTGCCGAAATACGTCTGCCCTGGTAAGATTATTATTATTCGGGTCCCTTCCAAATTTCCGAAATAGTTTTGATGTAACATGGCTCTTATGGAGTCTATTTGCATGTTAAACTATTTCCTCCTCCTCCTCCTCTATAGTAATTATTTAATTAGATTTTGTGGTTGTTTTGTGTACGGGGGGATGATAATGAGAATGATTGGGACAATTATTACAGATCTAACATCCCGACCTGGATTCTGGGCTAAGGCTTTCAGTGACCAGCTTGTCCGGAAGAATATGATCCTGGAGTTCCATGTAAATTCCAGTGGAGAGATCCATTTCGGGATGGATGGGGAGGAAAAAGGCGTTTTTCTCACAGGCGTCGACACTCGACTGCCTCTCTGGGCTGTTATGGATATTTATGGAAATACCACCGCCGTGGAATTAGTTGGTGGGTTGCTTTCAATTGTTTACTTTAGGCGTAACTTCTCCGTTAGGCTCACTTATTACCTCCACAAAACAAACTAGAAATGGGGAATAATGAATAGGAAATTTACGACTCACCTTTTGTGCGGATGAACTAGACAACTATTTTTTAGGGCCATAGAATTGTAACGTAAATAATTTTGTGGGCGCAGGAGAGAAACATTTTTACTGGGGTGTCTGTCCCTCACATTTTAAATTCTATACTTACCTGTCGGCTGATTATAATCCATTTATATCTGATCCTAACTAACTCTACGCAAATGAAAATAATTAATTTAAATTTTTGAATAATTTTTTTTAGACTCCCGTGCTCATCTGAATAATTCTCGGCCTAGTCTTCAAGAATCTCATTCCTGCTCCCCCAAACAGCAGCCAGAGGAGATGTGCATGCCAGGGCCAGGTCGGTCTCAGTATTCCCCGCAAAGGCTGACTGTGAAGCCCTCACCCCAACCTAGCTCAAGTTCACTTCCGTATGAGCCCATGAGCCCATGTGTGTCTGCCAGGAGCTTGCCTGAGTCTCAACATAGTGTAATTTATGGTCATCTTCAGCAGAAGTCCACGATGTCCACGAGCTACTTGCCCGTCTCACATTTAGTCAAGTCACATCCGGAGCCCAGCTGTAGCAGAGGAAGTACTAGCAATAATCCCGGGTCATGTGTCCCTCAGATTTGTAGTAGTAGTAGCTCGCAATTGCCTATTTACAAGTCACCTCCGGTCCCCTCAGGGAGGAGCGACTATGAGCCTCTGTACCCGAACAAGTCGATGAGTATGAAACCTGGTCCTTCTACCATGTCCAATTATGTGTCCATTCCTAGTCTGTCTAAGGTGAGTGTTGCTCAAGGCATCTTAAGTATCTACATATTTAAAAATAAATAATGTCATATTTGAACAAGTAATTTGACCGAGGTCAGATTTTGGTGCCAAAATGTTTGTTGAAATTAATTTTAAAATTTGTTGTATTTTTGTAGGTACATGCCGAAGCTATACAACAAGTCTCGTCAAGTATGTCCAAGGTATCATTGACAACCAGTCCGCCCAAAGAGTCCCCTGCAATTTCCCTGGAATGTTTGGCTTGCTGTGAAAGGCCCGTGGATAGCGTGTTTTACTCCTGCGGTCACATGTGCATGTGCTTCCAATGTGCTAATGCCTATTTGGAGACCAAAGAAAAGGGACATTGTCCCATTTGTCGGGCTGTCATCAGCGATGTCATTCGTACCTATACTTGATTTATATAGATACGTTATGCAGTAGGAAAAATACATACATAGCTCAATTCAAATAATAATAATAATTGTGGCTTGGAACAAGACTGGGGAAAATTCTGCACTTTTTGTAAACAATCATGTCTGGGATGTACAGCATCCGTAGGTTTTGATTTTGAGAAAAGTTCATGATAATTTTTTAAGTCATTTTTATCTATAATAATTACCTCATCGCACTATATATATGATTAGCACATGATTTGTTAACTATACAATAATTATTATTTTTACTCTATACTGTAAAATTAACTCAAGGCTGATATAGCGTTTTTTTTTATTTGTAAATGGAGTGCAATCCCTTTTTCATCTCTGTATAGGTTGTGTGATGTGCAGCCAAATATTATTTTAGAATTTCTTACATAACTTTTTTGTGAGTGTGTTTTATATTACTTTCGAATTAAGTTTAATTTTTAGTGATACAAGCAGTTATTTGTTATTGGATAAAAGCTTGTACAACTCTGATGTCCGAATTATTGCTGCCTTTGTTCTCACACAGTGGAAACCAAAGTTTGTGAATATCCTTAATTTTACATTGTAATAGTCTGAACATAAGTGTGTGTGTAGTGTCAGGGCAAGATTTTTTTCATGGACTGTCGCTACACTTTTATGGAATTATTATATGCATTTTGTATAAATTGTTGTTTACTTGTATTGGAAGATTAGATTCCAGTTTAGAATTGTATAAAAGTTGACGTTACACTAGGAATAATTATTTAAGTTAAGCCTCGAAATTAAGTCTGTATTTTATTACAAGCTCTCGTATATATTATAATTATTATTATTATATAAGTGTTTATTAATAAACGAAACGAGATTTTCAATATATTTTTGTCCAGTCTGCATTTTTATAAATGCATTGCTAAAATGTTTCACAGTAACTTTAACACTTACTTACATCTATGTCTGAAAAACGTTTCTAAATACTCCCTCACTTTGTAACTAGAACTTCAAAACTATGGACTTAAATTATAATTTGAGCATAATAGGTCCAAAATAGAGCGTAAATATCCAGCAGTAAAATCCCTTGCCAAGACTTCCGAAACCAAGGCAAGTATTACTTAAGGATAGGATCAGATTTGCACAATATTGTACAGTCATTTTAGGAACGTGTCTTAAATCATTTACAATTTCAGCAGTAATTATTATTACAAATAAGTATTATAAAAACTATTCCCAATTTAAATCACTTCCATCCCCCGCATCACATCCAACTCTTCCTCAATTTTCCGCACAAGATTGTGAACATCCTCAGGATCCGGAAATATGGCTTCATCAATTCCAGCCCCAAGTCTAATATTCCCGTTGTAACTCAAGGAACTAAGTCCGATCCCTATCAAACAAACGATACAATATTTAAATTTAAATTCAAAACTTTCAAAGCTTTCAGAGCAAGTTACCAAAAATTCAGGAGCCAGGAAACAAATCACTATCACAAAAAATACTTACAAGTAATTAATACAAATTTAAAATTAATTATATTTGAGCCACTTACCCAAGTTCCCTACTAAAAGTCCCCCTCCAAACACGATATCATCAATATCCTGTCCCAAGACATCCAATTGATTCCCTGGTGCTGGGAAATTAGTCATTAAACAAGTCGCAATTAAGTTTGTCGCTAAAATTTTGACAACCCAAGCGGGCAGGGCCCCAATAAAAGGCAGCAAGTAAAATGTAGCATAAGGAACAGAGGATGACTGTAAGCTCCGAAAACTTTTCTGAATATCCCGGATCCTCTCCCGGGGATCCTCAATCCCAACAGGTAAAGTATTCAGGATAGCTGTCATGTGATTCCGAAGTTTCCCCGGATGTCCTGGCACCGGCAATGGAACCACGCAATGAATGGCTTCCGGTACCTCAATATTTTTCTCCAACATGAAATTACGAACCCCTCCTGTAAACGCAGCTTGAAGGACCACATTGAAGCTGACCCCATACATTTTCTTAATTTCCTTGATCTCCTCAATCGGCATAGCCGTGGTGAGGGCAGTGTTCAATCTAGCGGTAAGTTTTTGCTCCGGAATATGCCACTCATTAAAATCCCAGGAGCTGATGGACATGTCAATTAATTCGAAGGGGGCTTTGAGCAACATTTTAGAAAACGTCCAGATTTTTTTAAATGCAGATGAATGACCTCTGTCCAGAGAGAAGGGGAGGGTCAGGCGTTGCTTCGCAATGTCCTCAACGAGCAGCCTCAAAATTCCATATCCATCAGCCAAGCTGTGATGACATCTGAAAACACAAATGGTTTTCGGTTTCTGCTGCGGATCTCGAGCCAGTCTTGCGTTCTCCCACATCCAGATCTCCCAAGGACTCTGACCCGCTGGGAAGGGTCTTAAGGACAATTCCTTCATAATTTCCGGGATTTCTTCATCCGTCACGTAGTCCGTTTTTCCCGGACCCGTATAGAATTTAATGTGGTTTTCGATTTTAAAATTCTTGTCCCATTGCCAGAATAAATATCCGAACCAGCTGGTGATGGTTTGTTGTAGTTCTGGACTCTGGAGCTTCCCATTGGGGAACCTCCGGAGGACTGCGGATTCCATAAAGAACTGTCTCAGGGCCTCTACGTGAAGATGATTGTCCACGACATGGGACACATAAATTGGACAGCGGGTTCGTTTCGTGAACATTTCCGAGTACTCCACTGCAAATAGGTTACTTCTGGGGGATAACATTTGACCCAAGTCCTTCCTCATGATGGTCGCCAAATACGCTACAACCACTCTGAACCCATAGACTGGTAATAAGAGGATGGCAAACGGGGCGGCGCAGATTGCCACAACTGTGAGAATTACGGAAGCTAACTTCCGGCAAAATGATCCTGACATCTTTCCTCATATGCAGTTTAATTGATGTAGAAATAATCCTGAAATGAGGAAATCACAACATAGAAATACATCCAGTTCAGTAAAATCTTTATTCCAATGTAATTATTACTGTATCTTGAGAGCACTCGCAAAAATAAGTAGTAAAAATCTAATCTTACGAACACGTGCTCTCATAGGGAGAGAAATTAACAATGTTACTAAATAAAAAAGTTTTAAATAATTAAACACTTAATTTCTTTTGAAATTGTTCCCCTAAGCTATGGATGCACTGTTTACTTTTTAATACAAAATTTCTGCCAAAAAATCTCGTAAATATTTTTGTTCGATAAAACATGTCTACTGTAGCTGTCTCAATGCACATTAAACCTGGATGAGTTGGCTTTAATTTGTAAATGCGGGTCCTTATTATGTATGAACAAGTTCAATGTAATAGAGTGCTTAACTCAAGGTGGGTTTTAAATCCAGTGCATTAGTTAAAAAAAATTGAGTCAAATAAGTATTTATCAGTTGTTTGCTAAATAAAAACAAGATTTTCTTTTTTAAAATGTGAAATAAATAAGCAAGCGCTGCAGAAGTTTCAGCGAGAATCAAAATATTCTATACAGTGTGTTGTTGCAAGTGAGCCCCATAAAAGAGTATTTCCTCTAATGGCTCAAAAAAATGTGTTCACACACAGTCCTTTTTTAATCCTTATGACAGCTCTCTATTTCCCAAGTGTCAAATTCTAGGGGTACTCTGAACTGTGCCCAGGGATGCTAATATAGACGGAGCGTACTGTATAGGAAGTTTTGAAACACTCACCAAGGTTGTAATCCCTTAGCTGTATGATCTTGTTTCTTCAATGTTGAAGGTCAGATTTGCAGTTGTCCACATACTTGACAGAACAGGTTCCTATTTGTTGGGTGCACATGCAAAGCTCAAACAACAATGTGGCAGGATTCCGTTGATCAGGCAGAACAGGACAAACTCACCTGTTAAAAAAAATCTTACCTCAACACGCCAACCTTTGTGGTCTTCTTCAGTGTAATAAAACATGTAGGTACAGTACAGAGAGATAGAGAGAGAGTGAGACGAACCCCTGACATGACTTATTCAAGCTTCATACACTTTTTCAGCTCTTCCGTAATATAGTAATACAAGTGGCTCTTCCCTCATTTCCCCCTCATATTCGAAAGATATAAAAAATAATGGGTTAAAAATCCGACTCCATTAGTACTTAAATGATGATTTCTCTTGAAATGTTATGTCTCAAATTCCAGCACCTATCCCTACAATTATCACAAGTGTGCAGGTTTTACTTCATGTAACAAATTTAATATTAAAAATCTAATTTTACGTAATACTCAAGAGATTACATGTCAATTGACACGTCCTGATCCTTCCTATCAAGGTTGTACAAGTAGCCTGTGCTTATAGATCTAAAAATAAACACTCATGTCACTGTAAGATTCTACGGTGCATCTTTGTGTCGTGCAAATAAAATTGAATGGAATTCTATTTTGTAGGAAACTATCAACCTTAATTTATAAACTTTTCAGGAGCTCCTCAAATTAAGTATTTAATTTCGGAAGACAATGACTCGCAGGCTAAGAATTTACGGCATTAAAATGATGTCCTTTTATTTTAATGTCTGATGAATTCCATTTGTTTGGATGTAGCATTCTGAGAATTTTACAAACCTGGCGTATTGTGATAATAAATAATAATGTAGCCTGTGTCTTTAAGTAAATAGTGAGAAATACTGAGTTGATAAAAAACCCTGGACACCTTGACTAGGCAAAGTGAGAAGCACATCCTTGCTTCGCAGAAATAATAAAAAAAAATCAGAAATGTCAGTGTGAATGTACTTTTTCAGGAACTCCCGAAGCATCCTTCCGGGGGATATTACGTAATAATAATTAGTATCTAATTGAGTACGCTGAGTTAGAGCAAGTGTGTCTATAGTTAAGCACGTACTAGTAAGAAGTCATATGGTTGGAAGATAAATGAGTCCAATACTGCTTCCTCTTTTTGATGGATTTCCTTCCCACACTTGGTCATTCGGAAGGAATGGGACGATGCTGCAAGTGTAATTACTATTCAAATAAACTATGTATGAGCGATAGATGAAGCAATTTCGCAATAATAATTATTGTTAAAGTTCAATAGCCCAATTGACAAGAATGAATGATTCCTTTCTCAAGTTCATCTGTCCCTGTCAAGCATTGTCTGAACACAAAATGTTCATTTACTATACTGTATGATAGCTGATGTTGAACATGACTCTTGAGAACTATTTTGGGCTTGAAGGAAGTTTCCATCGCAGGACAATTTCAGATCAAATTGCTCAAAAAATTCCCAAGTAGACATTAAAATAGAGCTAACAGCCTGCCTTACAGCTTCACGTACATATTTTGGATGAAGGAATAAAGGACCATACAGGAAAATTTTATTTCAGATTTGTTTCACTCGGATCTCCTCCACGTTCATGTTGTTGACGAGTTTGTCAGAATAGAAAAAGTGTGTACAGTGTATTCTTGATATAGCAGATCTCCTGCAAGGTCATCTTCCCTGTAAATCTAGGAAATCTTGGAGATATTCCCATTTATTTTAATGTTTTCCTCTTTAGATACGATTGTACGAGCGAGATTTAACTTCTATCTCAGAGGTGTTCTTGTAAGGAGAGAGGAAGAGCGTACTGTATTTTGACAAGTCCAATGCTCAAATGTTAGGTACATTATGTAAAGCTCGTTGATACATACATATGTATGTACATACGGAACATATGTATACACATCCATGTGAGGGAAACTTGCGAGACTGCTTTTTTTCCTGAGACGGAAAGTACAGTTGGTATTCGGCACGGACAAAGCTGTATGTGATTAAGCCGACTGCGTTGTTAAAGGTGAATACTCTTTCCTAATGTATTATGCCTCCTTATGGGAAGGCATTCATAGATGAATACAAATACTTTTCATACATTTTCTTTGTAAAACTCGTTTATGTTTATTTGATGTTAAAAAATATAATGCACATTTAAAATTCCAGAAATTATTTCCTAATTGTGTAGTTTGTTTCTATTATTTTTATCACGGGGCCTCTTTAAATTAAATTAAATTATTTGAGTAAACGAGCCTCTTTGTCAAAGGGAAACGAAAAGAAATATGACAGAATGAAAATCCGATTAGGAGTAATTAATACAAGTTTTACCATAATAATACGGCATTAAAATAATTACAGGAAGTAATTTTATTAACCTTTCAAGAATAATTCTATAAACATATGTATGTGAAAAAAATAAATATATATCAATAAAAATAAATTAAATATTTATATATAAATAAACGAAGGTAAAACAACACAATATTATTATTTAAATGATTACAAATAGGATCATATTTTATTCTATTGTTCTACAAGAATAGCAGGGCTATCATAGAAGCTAATGACAAGTCTATCGGACACGGGTGAAAAATCTGGGAGTTCTGAAAAAAAATGTTGTTATTTGTAATGACTATTTTTAATAATAAAAGTATTTTGTTACAATTATTAAAATTGTTATATAATAATTCTAAATAGCTAAGGAACTACAAGTACCAGCGAGAGTTGGATAACTAATCCCACCTTGACTGGAAATGACTTGAGGGAAAGCCAAGTGAATCTGAAGTTCGGACAACGGTTCCAGAAGGAGCCATTTTGTAACGTTAGAGAAATATCCCCAACCGTCTTGAGGAACCTTGAATGGAAAGTCGGTACAATAGAATTTCAGGCTCGCCAAATCTGAAAAATAATATAAACCCAAAAATTTAGCATACATTTCGTTTAAAAGAAGTATCTCTCGAAAATAGTCTTTAAATTAAAGAAACACTGACTTTGGAATGTCCTTATTGGTGAGTAGATGTCCAAATTCTCAAGCATTTCTAAATTCTGGGAAGTCAAAGAAATGTCATTTGTGGACCCAGTCAGCAAACATTCCAATTTTAAATCCTGGTAATATGACAAAGGAAAGTCCCACACTTGAATATTCTTGACTTTGTTAGGCAGCAACCAAAAAATCCCCGGCAGGTGGTGATTCGACCAGTGAAACCTGACGGTCTCAACATCTGGGAATGCCTCAGATAGTTTCGTCATCAACGACGTCCTGATCTGACTTGAAATGTGGATCTCCAAGATTTTTACTGATGGGATAACCTCTTGGAATTTACGGGAAATGGGTCCCTCAATAGAATAATATCCCCTTTTGGACATTGACCTGAAGATCCTGGAGTTGACGACAACGTGTCTCAGGGCAGGAAGAAATTCGAAAATGTGACTATCATGAGGTCTTGTGCAACTCAAAAGATACAAATCTGCCAAGTTCATGGAACACCGGAAGATCCAGTTGTAGTGGGAAGGACTGTCCAGGACTTGAATCGTCAAAGGTTATTTTAAGGGTTTTCAGGGAATCCTTGCTCTGGGTCAAAAGGCAGGATGTGACATCGGCCCTCAATTGACGAACGTCCTCATCCGTTTTCAAGGTGTTAGCACAAAATTCAATCTCCCTCAATTTCGGACTTTGCCTTCTCAAATGCTTAAAATATTTTCTTGTGCGACGATCTCCAAGTAGAATTTGCGGGTAAAAAGTGAGCTCTTTGAGCAAATGACCCTTGTTGCAGGCAAGGACCACATCCAGTAATTCAGGTTCAAATATTTTTAAACACTCGAGATTGGGTGAGGCTAAGAGGATATCTTGAAAAATAATTAGCTCCATCTCCGTCAATGTGTTAATTTTAAAAATATCGCTGCCAAATGAGAGCTCCTTCAAATTTTGTAGGGTTCTGTACCCTGTTCGGACCCTCCGTCCGTTTTCGAACTGACTATTGTGGAGGTTCCTGGAGTTAAAGATTAGAGTCCGGAGGGACGGGAGCCAATCACCTATGAGCATTTGGAATTGAGGAATGTCCAAGGTACGTATTGGTCCGAAGAGTGTGAGATGATTGATATGTCCCCCGTGGATTTTCAGGAATGAATTGACCCCAGGACTTGAGAGACTCGGGAAGCCTTTAACGTCCAGGGAAGTAAAGGTTGCCAAAGTGTCCTCAACGGAATCAGGGTTGACGAATACACCGGAGGATCTGGCGGGTAGGACACTCAATCGCTTGGTGTTGATCTTTGAGTTGGCTGTGAAATGTGATAATGAAATTCTGTTGCAGGTCGGGCTAATCAGACGGAAGGTCTTGACGTCTTGGAAGTTCTTATTGAGATGCTGGAAGATGCATTTGACCACCTGGAATTTGGGACAAAATATCAACGCTATAAACTGAACGTGACTGATGGTAAAAAACAATAATTAATAAAATTTATGATGTGTTTGGGATTATAATATATCTAGGTAATAAAATATTAAGGTCCATTAGTAAAAAATACCAAATCGATTGAGAAGACTGCTGATGCTGGATTGTTTGAATCTTCCTTGAAATTACAATTCTTGTGTTCAGCCATCTTTTTGGAAGCAGCCGGAAAGTTCCTTTCTAGGATGTAAGAATAAAAATTAAGTTATAACAATTTTAATGAATTTATTATGTCCGTAGTCCCAATAACGTCACCCTTGAAATTCAGTGGTGACAATTATTTTGCTTATTTCTTACAGTCCCCCTACATATGTATATACGTATATGTATTTAGGATTTTGATTAGGTTATACTTAATGTGTCCCCAGAAATTTTCTCACCTAAAATTGTATCTTATGACCGAAGACACTGATGTTTGACGTTGGCTCAATTCAATAGTATTAATTACTTTCTGACACTTTTCTTCCAATATTATGCCTCTGGAAACAAACGTCAGCTCAAAAAGTCAACTTCATGTCAAGGAGACAATGTCAAAAGTAGACGTCAAGACTTCATGTCAAGGAGGCAGAGACTGGAGGCTAAACCGTTTCCCACTTAAAATCTAACCTTCTTGTGATATAATCTTCATTTGCGTACTATATGATGCTCAGGGTATGACATACATTTTATATATACCATTTTTGTAAAATTGATGGCATACTATAATTTATTTTCGGAAAGAACGTGCACAAACTAGTTGGAGGAAAGGTACCTACGTGTGTATGTGCAGGTTCAAACATTTTGATGTATTTTGATACTTTCGTTAAAAGTGAGGTAGGAATTGTTTATGATTGTCGTCACATGAGGGAAGAGAAATGACCCATAGTGAATGACCCGTACATTATATCCCATTGTAGATATTTATGGTTATGGAGACTGATAGGCTTGACTTGGACAAACGCTCAGGTTTAAAATAAATAAAAACTAGTGGCTTGTCAAGTCTTAACTTCAATTATTCTTAACTTACCAAGACTCATACTTTCAGCATCGTTGTGAGAACGTTTTTCTCCAGACGCAATAAAGCCTGCTCCAGAATACATTTTATAATTAGTTTCTATCAGGTTATTTTTGGACTCCTGCCGTCCTACGTTAATTACAGCTATACATGTAAGGTTGGGAATGAAACGTGTGGGCTAATTATGAGAAGTTAGATGAGAGTAAGAGGCGTAAGAGCTGTATCTACAGGATTTTGAAATACGGCATTGGAAAAGTGCGAGTTTTGAGACTCCCAAAGTATTTTGTATTTTGAACTCCTCAACCATTGTGCTTATATATCATACTTTTTATTTTATAGTGTTTCAAACGTGAAAGTATATATTTCGTACTGACAAATAGTATTTTAAAAGATTGAAGGTACAACTCTTTTGTATCTATATCTATCCATACATATGTACTTACTTTGAAAGCCTTACAAAATGCTTTCGAAATAAAACTAGAAGGTTCATTTGGTCTCTTCAACGACGATATCAAAGCACCCTTTAATTTAGTTCCATCAAATGCGTTTTTTTCTTGGCAACTGCCGACTTTCTCGTTGGAATCATACCGGTATAATTCCAACGAGATTGGGATTGGGACTATGCCCTTTATGGTTAAACTAAAACTCCCTGGTGGGAAACATAATATTGGTTGAAGAAAGGATTATTTATTTCTGATAAAACAAATTTTATGAACAAATAGGAACGTATACATACGTATATTGCGTCTCTGGAATGATTATGGAACTTGCAAAGAAGTTTGAACTCTAGTAATAGCATTTCAACGGCATGCGAAGAATAGAATTTCTATATAATTATGGTAATGGTCAAAGTGAGTTTAATCATTTCTAGTGTCAAGTAATTATTTATAAAAGGGTTGCTGGTTCATATTTGATTTCAACCATTGGAACTGAAGGTGTCAATTAAGAGAATCCCTGAAATAAATAATGATTATTTGATTACAACTACTCCATGGTTTTAAGAAGATAATATATAGAGAGGACTCAGTAGAGACCAAACGGCCTGGGTTAAAATTTTTCCAAATTATTATTATTTTTTCATAAAGACTTATGAACAAGGCTCATGGTCATAGCATAGATACAGTATTGGTAAAAAAAACTAAAGGTTATTGGAAGAAACTACAAAAATCAAGTGCAAAATTCATTTCTAAAACGGGCTGACAACAAGTTCAAAGGCAACTTATACATAATTATGTAGATTCAAAACAATAACGATGATTAATGATTCAATCAATAAAGATTCCGAGCAATGATAATGAAACCTATCACTAATAACGGTGATTATTCATTAGCACATATGTATATCCAGGGCTATGAAAAGTTTTTCAATAATTATATTGTACTAAAATTGAAGCACCTGCTTTTAATTATCTTTCATGAATAATTATTCTAAATACAAATGTAAATATGAGAATCAATATATATAAATCAAAATAAAATAATTAATAAATATTAGTATAAATTAATAAATGTAAAATAATATAATTAACACCGATATAGGATCATAATATATTGTTCTCTCGTTCTGCACCCGTAGAAGTGTTATCGTAGAAGCCAATGACGAGTCTATCGGAAACGGGTGAAAAATCTGGGAGATCTGAAAGCAAATGATGTTATTTATAATGACTACTTTTAGTACTAAAAGTATTTTGATGCCATTAAAATTGTTATAGTATTCTAAATAGCGAAGGAACTATAAGTACCAGCGGACGGTCTTAGCATATGGAAACGCCCTAGACAGTTTTGCCTTCATAATCTGATCTGATACATGGACCTCCAAAATTTGTACGGATGGGATGACCTCTTGGAAACCACGGGAAATAGATCTCTCAATAGAATAAAATCCCCTTTTGGACATTGAGCTGAAGATTCTGGAGTTGACGACCACGCGTCTCAGTGCAGGAAGAAATTCGGAGATGTGACTACCATGGGGTTTCGTGTAACTCAAAAGACACAAATCTGAAAAGTTCATGGATGTCACGTTACTGAAGACCGGAAGATCCAGTTGTAGTGGGTAGGACTTTCCAGGACTTGTATCGTCAAATGTAATTTTAAGGGTTTCCAGGGAATCCTTGCTCTGGGTCAAAAGGCAGGAGGTGACATCGGCTCTCAATTGACGAACCTCCTCATCCGTTTTCAAGGTGTTAGCACAAAATTCAATCTCCCTCAATTTCGGACTTTGTCTTCTCAAATATTTAAAATACTTTCTAGTGTGACGATATCCAAGTAAAATTTTTGGGTAAAATGTGAGCTCTTTGAGCAAATGACCCTTGTTGCAGGCAAGAACCACATCCAGTAATTCCGGCTCAAATATTTTTAAACACTCGAGATTGGGTGAGGCCAAGAGGATATCTTGAAAAATAATTAGCTCCAACTTCGTCAACGGGTTAATTTTAAAAATGTCACTGCCAAATGAGAGCTCCTTCAGATTTTGAAGGGTTCTGTTCCCTGTTAGCAAACTCGTCCCGGTTGGGTAGTGACTATTGTGAAGATTCCTGGAGTTAAAGATTAGAGTCCGGAGGGACGGGAGCCAGTCAGCAATGAGCATTTGGAAATTAAGAATATTCCAAGCATCCATTGGTCCGAGGAGTGTGAGGTGGTTGATGTGTTGCCCGTGGATTTGCAGGAATGATTTAACCCCAGGACTGGAGAGACTCGGGAAACCTTTAACTTCCAAGGAAGTGATTGCCGGGGTTATCCCGAAACGGTGTTTAAGAGAATCAGGGATGGCGAATATATCGGGGGACTTTACTGATAGGGAATGCAATCGCTTGGTGTTGATCTTGGATTTGGCGGAGAAACGTGATAATGAAATTTCGTTACAGGTTGGGCTAATCAAACGGAAGGTCCTCACATCTTGGAAGTTCTTTTTGAGGTGCTTGAAGATGCATTTCACTATCTGTAATATTGGATAAAATCTTAGCATAAAATAGATGTGGCCCAAAGCTCGTGGGATAATGAAAAATCCAGTTAACAAAATTCATCTTGAAATTAAACCAAGGATGTGGCTCATAATTTAAAAACATACCTTTTTATCTGAGAAAACTGCTGCGGGTGCTGAACCATTTGGGACTTCTTTGAAATAATAATTGTTGTGAGTCATTTTTGGGAGCCGGGAGCCTGGAAGTGCCTTTCTAGGATTTATTCGTAAAAACAAAGTTCCAGGAATTTTAATGATCTAAAAAACATTTAATGGTAATAATTATAAAATCCATCCCAAAAATTGGTTGAGATTATGAATTGTTGTATACGTAAATCAAAGCTCATGGGACCAAAATGATTTAGAAATTTCGTACCTGACAACTCCCCCTGACAGAAAAGTCAACTTTGTACCAAGGAGGCTGAAACTGAAGACTGAACATGTTCCAGGTCAAGTCGGACCTTTTTGTACTATGGGTATGACGAATGGGAAGAATGCCATAATTGTTATACTATTTTGGGAAAATTCTTGCAATCAAAATTTTGTGATTTGTTGTGGCGGAGGATGGAGAAATCCGTGGAAGTAACAATTGAATGCATGTTCGGAAGAGTATTTTTACTCCCTGCATTACAGTTGTTAAAATTAAAGGAGGAAATTCTTAGGAATTGATGGGATAATTATATACATACATATTTCTGACGTGAAATGACCCACGTATGACCCATAATGAATGGTCCATTATCATTTCCCTGTTATTAACACATATGCAATAAAGTGAATGGGGTTTTTATTTGGAAAAAAGGGCCAGGTCTAAATATACATTGATGGCCAGCCTTAGCTTGAATTCATAATGAACTGCCGTGAAAACGTTTCTCTCTGGAAACAATAAAGCCCTCAGAATATATTTTACAATTAGAATCTACTGGGATATTTTTGGTCTGCTTTCCTGCTGCGTTAACTGTGTGTAAGATATAGGAGTTCAACATTTTGGCTCCCTATGATAAGTTGTAATAAGTGCGTTGAGGACAGAGCTATGCAGTAATTTGAAATAAAGTACTGAAAAGAATGTATTTTATATTTTGGATTGCTCAAGATATGTATTGGATTTTAATAAATTCTTATTTTGTCAAAATGTCCCAAGGAATTTTACAATATAATTGATATTTTAGTTTTTTTGTGAATTGTATTTTATTTAATATTTTGAATTCAATTTTTTTTGCGAAAGTATTTTCCTCGCTATTTTGTACTTTTACTTTTTTTGCGATGTGTGTATTTTATTCTGTATTTTGACAACACATACGCTTTTTTTCCAAACATCTGAATGAGAAGGGTTTATCTGGGGGGGGGGGGTTTATAAGAGGGTGGTATAATATTAAATTGTTGGCGTGTTTTAGGGATATTTGTTATGCAGACGGATTTTTAGATTGGTTTACCTTATTTGAAAGGGTTTTGACGTCTTGTAGGGAAATTATTTTTGTCAACACGGATTTTGAAAATCGTTGACCTTTTTTTAGCAGAGACTTTTGAAATCGTTGAGTACCTCCCTGCAATGACATAGGATTCCGCAAGACAATTCAGAAATCTTCCAGGGACGCCAGGGATATTTAATAAAATCCCACCATTTTGGTGAATCCCAATGGTTCATGTCTCAAAAATTAAATAAAGGCTCCACAGAAATATACAAATACTAGCAAATATTTAACAATTTGTATTACTTCCTAGTAACTTCATGTAATTTGTTCTTTTTCCTTCAAACCAATAGTGGGTATATACTCCATTTTGCTTATTCCCCACCGATAATGGAAAACTTGTTTTGAAAAAATTAAATACAAAATATTCACTGCAGCATCGGTCTCCATCGATACAGGACAAAAAATGTTCCCAGATCTTACACAGCCTTATAAACTCATCTATCGTCAGTTTGAAGTTATTTGTATTCTCACCAATAGGATATGGTCGCTGATCATTATTCCTCTGTACTCTTATTGTCTTTACTATAATTATTAGGAGGCGATCGACATGTACATACATATATACGGTACAAAGATGTGGGTTCGTCACAGGTTCAGCTATTGGTTTCCAAGTGCAAACTTATATCTGATCATCATGTTTACAAAACCGGCTAATGTTCACGATGTTTCAAAGACAATGTTGCATAGTTGGAGTCGTAAAAGCCATTCGTTTTAAATCCGGAAAAGTCTGAAAATTCCGGAAAGTCATCTACAAAAGATCAAAGCTTTACTATTCTGACAAGGGACTAGTTATATGACAATTGGTAATTGAAGCTACTATGAACTTGCATTTCTCTAGCAAAGACTAGCTATTCTGAAGGACATCTGAAGTTTTGGGAATAGGATAATATCGTTACTGATGTTAGTGCTTTAATTGTATGCTCACATTTAGTTCAACCAAAATTGTCTCGAACTGGTTGAGAAACCGAGGAGCATTATCTCAAATTGTCATTTAAGTTACATCCAGCGAACACGTATTTATACGATTAGTTTCCTGAGTGATTGTGACTTTGTTTTATCCCCATGGTCAATGGTTAATTTTCTAGTAATTCTGAACATTCTATACCATAACGCTCTCCCGGTAGACCATAAAAATTTCCTAAAAGCGACAAAATTATTTACAAATAATATAATAATTACACACATAATTTGTGTACCAATAAAACGTTTAAATTTGGACTCCCCTACCTTCATGTGTGACCACTGACCACTGCATCTATAAATATTAATTAAAATCATTTGTAACTATATTTATTTATATTAAAACTGGATGATTGCTTGCCAGAGAGTGACTCCCTAATGCGAGCCAGAACGGAAAATGTTTAAGCTCATCCTTTGCCAACTGTGCTTCTGTGTTTGTATAGGGCTGTAATTTTTAGTCAAATAATATTTCCATAATTTCCTGAAAAGACAAATTTCATAGTTAATAAACGCCACATTCCAGGATGCATTTTCCATAAATGAAGCTATAGGGAGTCCTGCAGCTTTAAATGTACACAAGAGTCACATTTTTTAAATTTTATGGGTGCTCTTATAGTAAAAAAAGGTACTTTATTTATCATTGACAATTTCCACTAAAACAGGGTGAGGGGATTTTCTGGAACAGTAGTTTTGCAATTTCATTTGTCAGTTTCAGAGTTCTATGAAATTTTGTTGTGAACTGGATCGTATTTTGTATATACATCACGTTGTATGTACGTAAGGTATAGTTACCTTAATCATCCATCCATTCTAGCTCGAGATTAAAATTAGCAACATGAAAATAGGTTACCTCGATTTCTTAGAATTAAAAACCAGCTCGAATCCATCCAACCACTATAGATTAGACGACACATTTATTATTGAGAACGCCTATTATGACTCGTTGGTAGGAAACTGTTGCTATAATTGATTATACAGTTAAACGCTATTCAAATCCTGGAATGGCTCCGATTAAAGGAGAATATTTATGCACAATTCATTACAGCAAAGGGGGAGGGGAACTACTGGAAATGTCCCACTTGGACTTTTAGTTGAGATTTATGACCGCAGGCTCTGCACGTTTTAGTCTTTAATGTTGAACTGTTCGGAAAGTTCAGAGAGCTTAATGTCATCAAGAGTTGAGAAATTCAGCTCAAATTTATACAAAAAATTATAACAATCTGCCTCCAGTGCATCATCCAGATCATCAAAATTCTGTCAAACCAGGGTTGTTCACATTCAGACGTCAAAGGTCTCCAGGAATTCGGTATGTCAACATAAAAATTCAGAATTTCGAAATAAATTAGGTGTAACTTTTTATTAAGACAGCGAGATAGAGAGAGGTAGGTATATTGGCTACAAAAAAATAACATTTTTCCTAAAAAGTAACGTAAAAATTTTGTAGTCAGCTATAAGCAGGCATGTTCATTATTTGTCATTTTAATTTTGCATACAAACGTACGGTATAATCCTTTTGGCTTGTTTTTTAAAGGACAATATGGAGGCTACTAAAGTGGGTTTAATTGGGCTTGTTCTCATGGGAGCCCTGAACCAAGTCACCTGTTCGGACTGCTGTTATAGCAATCGTTTTGGTGTTTGCCGAGATCTAACGGACGGAACTCCTTGCTGCAGTCACCTACGATGCTTTCTGGGATGTTGCATTTGTGAGGGGCCATGTCGGAAGGGGGATTGGAAACGATCTGTAAGGTCAAGGTCAGTGGAAGATACGGCTGTGTATTTAAACCAGACGCTCAGAACTTTGGATGCGAATGGAGACGGTAGAGTGGATAAGCTCGAGGTGGAAACTTATCTGAAACCAAGAGGACGATCCACCAATAGCTTTGATTTTTCCGCCTACGATACAAATGGCGATGGCATCTTGTCCGCTCAGGAACTTCAAAACGGTCCAGGGATGTAATCATTTTGGTTAAAATAATAATACAAAATTGTATTTATTCCTCAGAGTAAAGGATAAGTGAAACAATAGCAGAGAAATATTTATCAACATATGTACATAAATGATTGCAGAGGGAAATTTATATATTAATATTTCATTCTGTATTTTACGCATATATCGGACCCTGTTCCTTTGTTCCAATAGCCACGTGATCAGTGTGGTTGAGGCGTCATCCATTTTTCTTGGGGAAATAAACCTAAATTTTATCCCACTCATATCGCCTTCTATATCTCCAACACGCCACGTCAACAGGACAAGGACAGACCACACATCGACCACAAAGCTCATATTAAACTATTAAATCCATAATTGATCTATATGCACAGTGTATGGTCATTTCCTATGGGACTCACTTGTAGAAGTATTTTCTGTATAGGGTCAGAATATGTTAACATATATGTATGCTCGCAACTCTATTTTTCTATCCTAGAGTATTTCGTTAGAAAAGTGCAATTTTATTATTTTGACAGGCATTAAGGTCATTTGGCATAAAATCTAGCTTGTAATAAGGCAAGCACTGGTGCATGAATTTGTACGCACGGGGGCGTGGCTTTCGAATAATTGAGCTCTAAATCTAACAGTAAGACCAAGTGGTCTAATTACGTGTATGTATGAAAATTACTACTGAAAAGCAAAATAATCCAAGCACCTGGCTCCTCGTTCTAAGGATAAGGTTCTATACTAGATCCAGATGCAGGCCTTATTGGGAAACAAACACAAACTACATTACATAGAACAAACGACAAACAAGGAAAATTTATACTTGGAAGTTGACAAATACAATTTATCCACCTATGATCAGAATGTTACAAATGCTGCTGTAACGACAGAAGGTTAAATGAATGTATAAAAACATATCTGAAAATTTTTGCATCATAATAACCAAGATTTGGAACTCGGCAAGATACATATACATTTTGACCAAATAATCCTATTTTGTCATCCAAATTGTTTAAAATAAGCAACCGTTCCTTGTTCTCAAATGCCTATGTTTGCGCTTGCATCAGTTGCTTCTCACCTCCCCTCATATCTATATAAAAATAAATAAATACTGTATTAAAAAAATTAAATTGTAAAAATTGAATTAAAAAATTGAAATTAAATTTTCGGAAAATAAATAATTCTTTGGTAGGAAGGAGGGATTCATTTTTTTTAAATAGGTCTTTTTTGAAGGTTTGAAGGAAGGCGTTTCGAGTTGGACATCTCTGGCCATTACGTATGAAGTGGAGGAGGCCTTTAAATGTAGAAACAGTTGGAATTTACAGCTTCCTTGGCTTATGGCTGCGCATACACACCCTTGGAGAGTTGCTTCTGTTGCTTTGGCCTTGTACAAGTTTAGGCGGTAATACTTCTGCGTACGAATATATTGCGGGCTAAGCAAACGCAAAGTAAGGCTAAATAACACCTATCTCAATCTCACACAGTTAACACACACACACACAGACACAGAGCCCACAGACACACACACACACACAAAACAGAAAGCAAACATTTTGACTGAATCCGTTAAAAGTAATTAATCATTCAGACGCATAATATTAATTATTATTTATATCTTCTGTTACAATTACATATAAAAGTCTCACACCCAGTTCCCTCTTCTACAATCCCGGACAAATGTGAATTATCCAAGATTTACTGGGTTTCTAGGAATTTAACATTGGACTTCAGTAGGTACTGTTACGTTACGGTAAATACAGTTGTTCCACTATGCAAGACCCAACGATCAGCTCGAGTTGTTCGGAAGTAGACAACAATTTGAGAATTCAAGGGAGTGGACCTGACATTGTGACCAGAGAAATTGTCCGAAGAGCACCTGTATTTGTATTGAATGTAATAACCAAATTTTAAATTATATTTTAGTGATTTTGTTAAACAAAATTGAAATTAGATGTGTAGTGTTTTTATGCTTTTGAGAAGGGATATACTTACTAATGTGAATGTAATAATTTTGTCTTATTTAGAGAGCTGGTGATCGAAAAAGAATTGAAGAATATTTGTGTCAACAAGTGTTTGGGATTCCGTTGGTACGTGTCAAAAATATTAAAGGATTTGAAAGAAGATGGGCATTTGACATTAATAATTAATTAATTATTCTTGGGATGTAGTGTTGTCTTGGAAGTAGGAAGTATGAGTGAGATTGAGTATTTTTTTTGGTTTAGATTTTAAAAGAAATACTGTCGTACCTACCCTTCAAGGACCTCCTCACAACGTCGTTGGTGAATAAAAGCTGGAATTTCTTTTCACGGGAGATCCTGAGGAAGCTAAACTGTGTGGCAGTGATTGAATCCCATGAGACGTCTTGTGATTACCTTCTGATGTTGAATAAATTACTGGCAAATACAGAAAATGTTCCGTTCAATGGATTGTGTGTCACTTTTACCTCAACGAATGACAATTTGGAGACTCATCAGTGTGTGGGATATGAGAACTTGTCGGATTTCTCGTGTCATATCCTTTCCAAGATCTGTATCAAATTCCTTGAAGTTGTCTACGACGATGAGAAGACTTGTGTGGCGGTGGACCTCATTCGTAGAATATTGGGAGAAAGGGCGGAGTCATTGGAAGTCTTCTCTTTGGAGCATGTGTCTGATGATGCTACTAGTTTAGGAAGTTGGCTGGGAATCGATTTGAAGGGACCATGGCTACCCAAATTACATACTTTATTGTTACAAATGTCGGATAATTTATATGACCAGATCGATGAGTTTAAAGTACCTTGTAGCATGGTGGAAGAAATAGTTGAAGGGGCACCCAACCTGAGGGTTATACGAGGGTACATCCACCCTGAATGTTTGGGGCCTATCCTTAAGAAGAAATTAGTCCCGGTGTTAACGAATTTTCATTACCGACCACCTCCCGAATTGCCTGAAACGAGGAAATGGGTTCGGGAATTTGTGATGACTAATCCAAAGCTACATAGCTTCAGTTTCTCAACACATATCAAAGATTTTGATCATGTGCTGAAAGAAGAATTTAGTAAATGGCCAAGAGCTGATCAAGACGAAGTTGGTCGGAATTTATCGTGGATATTACAGAGTAGCAAGGATAGATTGGTCCATTTTGACACGGATCAGTTGAGCCTGATTCTCATGATGAGTCAGTGGAATATTCCAGTGATGCATCAAGTTCGGTGCTTAGGAATTTGGCATAGTGCCTTCTTAGAAATTAATAGCAACGTCCCAACTTTAAGTAAATTAGATTGGTCTAAGAATTTTCCTAATTTGAAAGAGGTTTGCATTTTTAACATTTCCTTCCCACGTGATACTAATCAACAAGTCTATCTAAATGAGAGCTTCCGCCTAAGAGATGCTCAGTTCTGCTGTCAAACTGTCAACAAATTAACAGTGAAAGGGCATTATGAACACGAATCAAATCCGGATCGATTTGATGTAAGGCAGATGCAAGTTTTCAGGGATATTTTTCCAAACGTGAAAAAGTTAATCGTGTCGGATATAAATCAATTTAGTGAGCTAATGACTCAAATGTGGACATTGTGGCCGAATTTAGAAGGTATTAGTGTGTCCGCCTTGATGGAAACACCGTGTTCTAACTTTGATAGCATCTTTACGGGTCTTACTCCAGCTGAAGCTAATTACGTGTATGAAAATTTTGAAGATTGCAAGTCCTTGAAAATTGCTCCAGTCCAACCTTGTCTTCTTAATTTACCAAGTATTTATAAATTTCGGTCTTAATTTCTCGTTAATATCATAGTTATAAGAACCATTCCAGTATTAATTATTCGTTTAATTTGTATTAATTTAAAAAAACCTGCATCCTAATTTCATAAAAGTAAATATTGTATCTGACAAGGATCATGAGGGTTGAATTTAATTCGTGGACACAATAAAAACTATTGTTAGAATGCCCTTAACCTTATCAGAAATAATTGTCACAATTATGAAATAACGATTTTGGTTATATTTCATTTTTATCAATAAAAATCGTCATCATGTACGTATGTATATGTAATTTTTGAGTGTTTATGCATATTCGTGATATGATAATTTTGTATTCCAGAACTGAAATTCCTGATGTTTACCCTCGAACACCCGAAACCTTGTAAGAAAAATCTTTTGTCGGACTCAGCCTTCCTGACTCGTGTGACAGGGCATTGTGCGTTCGCTCGAATGCCGAAGCCGAAACTGGAAGTTTTAGTTAGACGGCGAACTTGTAGGGAAAGAGCTAACTGCAGTAAGTTTTACTATCAACTATAAGTCGTTTATCTGCTCGACTAGCTGTAACAGAATTGCTGTAATTTCATTCTATATTCCACCATTACATTTCTTTTTGATGTATTTATGTAATATATGTCTTTTTATTTATTTATTGCAGATTTGGCTCTTGATCATCTCAAAGCATTCGTTACTTTGAAAGACTATTAATGATTATACTGGTTTAGAGTAGAGTGTATTCGTAAACTTTCGTTTCTGTTTTTAGTTCTAGTTTTAGGTGCCCACAGTTTTATTGGCAATTTTTCTCTCAATTACGTCAAAATTTTGGACCTTAGAGGTGCGGGTATTTTGTTACTGTTGTATAATTAATTACTCGCATGTGTTAATAAATTGCGTTTGATTTTATCTAAATCGGATTCATAACTATTAATATACATTTTAACCATAACATTTCAAACACATTACTGACAGAGCTTTGCATTTTACAAAACAAACCAAATAATTCAACTTTGTGGCAATTTGGAATAAATATTTGACTTATTGTATTTCGAGCATATTAACCCTATATAGAACGACTATGCACAAGAAATGATAGTATTGAAAATAGCAGACGATTGAAAATAGATTCCAGCTTGAAATTCTAATAATCCTACAAAAGAAAATTCCTTTATATAAGGCAAGAAGAATCCCTCGAAATAATCCTATCGGACAGATTTGAGTTTTAATAGCAATAGCTACAGCTAAGTGCTAGTCGTGTTTGCAACCATTGCTTATAATTTCATATTATTCTTATTTCAGCAAATTTTCAATTTGCCTGCAATAGTTCGATGACACGACACCATATCAAGTTGAATGTGAGATGAACTGAGTGAAATTCAGCTGAAGCTACAGTAAAGCCCTCTCATGTTTCCAGAATTAGCCAATTGCCAATCTTGACAACTCTTAAGTGAAATTTGTTGGTAATGTTGCAGTTGAATTTTAAGTTCATCAAATCTCGAGTAAATGATTCATGAATATGCTGTATTCACCAGTTGCTGCTCTGTTGCAACAATCAAGTAAAGGGCAAGAATATGTTCAAAAAATAAATAATAATCATCCAAAATTAACTCGAACTTGTTCCCTGTGGTACTATTCCACGCAATACCAACTGATATTGACTTTAGTCTCCTGATTTAATCATACAGTATCATCATAACATTCAATGATAGAATATTATGTACATTTTCTTCACAAAGTCCAAAAATATTTTCCAAATCGTGGAAAAATTTTCCTGAATGTAATTTATGACGTGTAGCAAATAGTTTAGTCCTATCAGTCAATCCGTGTATCATATTTTGTACTTATCTGCATTAAATTTACTAGTGCCGTCAAAACGTGAGTAAAATCTTACTAAAAGTAGTGTACTAGGATGCATTAAACTGTTCAATTCTAACTTAAAACAATTATTATTAAACTTTATTTGTAATATTCAATGTGTATGTAGGACTCTTTAATTTTTTTGTTAGTTTAAGAACTAAATGGTAAGTAGAAGTAAATAAAGTGACCTACTGAACGTGCCAAGGGAAATATCAAAGTAAGCGTATACTGAATAATGAAAGAAGTTCAGTTGTAATTAAATTGTCCTTCATCTATAGATACCTTGCCTAAAAGTATACCAGAAACAAGCATGACAGCCATTGTTTCTGGTAAATGTTTGTGATAATTTATGCAAATCCAGTGACACACAAGTACACACTAACAATCTAGTTGTCGGAAGAACTCTTCACATTCACAAAATGTCGGCCTAGCGTCTGGATTGTTTTCCCAACAATTCATCATCCAGTCAAAACTGAAAAAAACACCCGAACATTGATTTTAAGCCAAAATTTTACCAAAAATAATTTCCGTACCATTAAATTTAGAATCATATCCTACACAATCTGAGGGGCCAGACGGGGTTTGGGCAGTCTCAAACCATCCGCTAATTGGTCTACGAAGTGCGTTGAATACTTCAAACCTGAAAAAGGCACTTGTGCAAATGAGAAAATTTCCCAAACAGTAACAGCGAAGCTCCAAACATCGGCTTTAGTTGAAAACTTGTGATAGCGCAAAGACTCCAACGACATCCAGCGCCAAGGTAAATTGAACTTCAAACAAAGTAATTATAATTTGAAACAATGAAGTTCTACTGGTACAAAAATTTAATTACTTCGTTAAAGCCCCTGCAATAGTTCAAGTAAGGTACCTGTTTTGTGCTGGTGTAGTTTATGTAATTATATAATTTGTGTGAAAGGCCGAAATCCGTAATTTTGACAACGTTATTGTCAAAAACCAAGACATTTCTCGTCGCCAAATCTCCGTGAATTACCTTTATTGGTAAAAATTATATTAATCTGTGGTCTTGTACTTACATGGAAGGTGGAAATATAATATTTTCACCTTTCTCTGGGCTAAGAACTTCATTCCAGTTGCAATTTGCCTGCAAAAACTGTTCAAGACTGACGGCTCTATGGCAAGTCCTGATTGTGAGCTGTCATCTTTCCCTCTTGTAATAATTAAAAGATTTAAAACAATTTAATAAAATAAATCATGGAGAATAAGGAGGAAATTTTTATATCAAGTATGAGGGACTCAATCATTTATAAAAGCCATGTGTATTAGGTAACTACAATAAAACAAGAAAGTCTGTTACATGACAAGGCGTCATAATTTCCAAAATCTCTTTTCACCCCAAGTCAATATTTACAATCAGAGGGTTTGTATAATGGGTCACAATGAACAACGAGGTTGCTCAATTTCAAGGAAACATTAAGAAAGCTGACGAATATTCTACAATAAGGCCCTACAGAAGAAATTAATTACAATATGACCTCTCATGACCTCGGGGCAAAAGCTAATGTCAAATTGTTAGAGAACTCCTCTAACGATGGTTGGACTTACCCTGTCAAATTGGAGTAATTTCCAGAAAACTGCCTCAAGAAAAAATTCAGATCATGGTAGGGGCAAAATTCAATCACTGCCAAACACTTCCCTGATCACGGAAAATTAAAAAACTGAATTAGTCCGTACTTTTTAAAGTAATATAAATTCTGTCATAATTTAATGTATTGCATGAAGTTTGTAATTTCCAGATATTGCTCTAACTTTCCCGTATTTGGTCTGCCACAGCACCATAGAATTTCACAATGTTTTCATGTTCCCCTATGTGACCCATCACTTTTATCTCCTCAAGGAATTTCTTGAAATGTTCCACGTCCACGTCATCCTTACATGTTTTCACAGCAACGGTCAGGTCCTCAAATAGCTCTCGTTGTAGTACGCCTTTGTAGACAATGCCGTACTGGCCTTTACCTAAAACTTCATTTTCTGTAAAAGTAAAATACAACAATACGGTTTTACTGCGGATACTCCTGCGAAGCTCGGACACTTTTAAGAAACATTTTTATTTACATTTTATTAACCAAATAAATCTATGATAAATTGTACAAATTTCTGTATGTTACTCTTGCGAATGTGTAAGTACAAGTACTTTTTCTTAGCATGAATTTCTTTTACCAATTTTTAAATCACTGCTTTTTATCTCCAAAATTCCATCAAATCCTAAGCTTTGAGTACGAATAACTCCAACCTGGTTTGAACCATGGAATTTTGACCCAAAACGAAATTCGTGAATTTCTTCGTCTGTAAGATTTCGGATGATTTTCTGTTGTAACAAAGGTTTCAAAATTATGTACAAAAATAAACGAGGAATCTTCAGAAGCAATTTTAAAAATAATAGGGCAACCGTAAAATTTAAATAGTATACCTCAGAAAACTTTTTTGTTAACTTCTTCCAAAAAACCGAAACTAGAGCAAACATTAAGATGAAAATCATAGCCAGAGAACTAGCAATGATAACACCCACGTTGGAATCTAAAATTAGGAATATATACTTATTAATGTTTTGATTGAATTATTTAGTGAAGTAAAATAATTAACTCAAATAAGAAATCAGTCGCACTTTCACTGACTGCAGATTCAGATTCCATCCCTTCTGATGTGGAATTTACTGCAATTTCGGCGCTACTCCAACGTTTGGAGCTAGACCAAGGAGCGTGGCAAGAAATTTGGATAATTTTCGAGGTGCTAGCCACCCATAAACGCCATGACATGGTCAGCTTTTGAAGATCTACGGACAATTCGGTTGCAGACATATCTTGCTCCTTGTGTCCTATTTGTACTGAAAGTCCAAACATATATTTCGCAAACATTTGAATGAGGAAACACATTTATTTAATTACAGCTGGAAATATAATAAATTACTGCAAATCAATCATTTATTTTAGTTCTCTGCAACAAATTATATTTATTATATAGTGCATCAGGTTCTCTACAAAATATCAAAATTAACCAGTGTTCTGCATAACAATTTTCTTCAACAACCTCTGAGCATACTTCAAACAATAGTCGTTTTATCCTTGAGACACTTTGCCATGATCACAACACAATTTTGGGATATGTGTTGATGTGATATTGTTACAAATTTGATTATATAAATATACATATATCTGCGAACTCCAAAGCTGTTGTTTTCAAAATCACACAATGTTCAAATTTAAGCCAAATTAACATCTAAAAAAAGGAAATTTACGTTCTGTCAGTGCAGTGCTGCGATCGGGTCAAGTAATTTCAAAACTTGACCATTAACTTGACTTGACCACGATACTTCAAGTAATTTTCAAGACACAACCTGAACTTGGTAACTCGCGTTCGTGTAATTACTTGACTTGTCAAGTTCAAGTAATCAAGTAACTTTTGTATGACCCGAACTTGATCAAGTAGTTAAAGTTCCAAACTTGACTTGAACTTTACTTGACCATGACTTGAACGCGACTTGAACTTGATAATTCAAGTTAAGTATCACAAAAAATAAAACATGGCCACAATACCTTGTCGAACTTGCATCGGCAAATTATTTCCTTCAGACTGAAAATCAAAAAGCATTTAGAAAACAATTTTACTACTATTTTTTATTTAAAACCACTCGAGGACATCTTTGAGCGTATACTGAATACAGTAAAAGTCCGATATAATTGACTGTAAAATTTATAAAGGAATTTACCTTATAAAAAACGTCTAGAGCATTGTGTAAATGAAAGTTGGGGTCACACAAATATATCCCTGATATCGCTACATTCCTTATAAGCTGAGCCCTTATTCCTTATAATGGACTTTCACTGTATATCGGACGAGTTTTACAAGGTGTCAAGTTTTATTTATTGTTCATATATACATATACCTATTTGAGTATCACCAGTACTCAAAATTTAATATTTCATAAACTGCTACTTACTTATTTATTAAACGCTTTTTGTAAAGAGCCATCCAAGCTCATTTTATATTGGAATTTATTTACACAAGTTGAAACTAATAATTCTAAGCACCAATATGAATTATCAAGATAATTCTTTCATTTCAAGGAGAGGCTGCTGCAACAACTAACAATGAACAACGTCTGGTAAACAAGACCTTCATAAAACGGACTCTGATTTTGAAATTTGCCCTTTGATTTATAACATGTGCAAACAACATACCCTAAACACGACATGAAATTGGATTGTGATTTTGAAATTGCTTCCGTCCTTTATGGCATGCGCAATCTAAAATTACTTGAACTTGACCATGAAATTTCAAGTTCATGGTCAAGTTTTTTCTTTCCATTACTTGACACTGAACTTGACTTGAGGTTCAAGTAAATTTCCCTTACTTGTACTTGAACCTGACTTGTCTTAAAATGTCATGGTCAAGCCGAGTACGTACTTGAACTTGACCCGAAAGATTCAAGTAAAAAAATTGGCATACTTGAACTTGACCCGAACTTGAACTTGACTTGAAAACTCAAGTATTACTTGAACTTGTTCGCAGCACTGTGTCAGTGTATTCAAATTACGTTTTTGCGTTGTGTATGTAACAACAGATTCTACATGTTTGAAAATATGAACATCCTGAGAGGATAAGAAAAATAGTTTTTGTAAAATTATTAATAAACTTGAAAAGTATCTCAACCGAAACTTGAGTAAAAATTCTTTGTCTTACCAATTCTTGGAAGCTGCTGAACGTCAGAATACTCAATTTTAAAATAAACAACTGGTTGCAGGACAAATGTCGAAATTTTGCAGGTATATGCTTGTTGTGTGTCGCTTTCAATTGTAATTATGCTACTGTTTAGGAATCCCTTGGATACAAAATCTGAAAGTTGGGACACCAATAAATTATTGATTATTTAGCAGCATATCCTGTGATGTAAAATTTCTTATTTGGTAATAGTGAAGTAATAGAACTAACAAATTTCCTCGTCGAGGCCTGTAAACATATAGTCTGTTTTTTTGAAGTATCCAGAAATAATAGTCTTAACGGAACTGGGAAACAATGAAGTGCAATGGACGTAGCCATGACCATAGGCAGATATTACCCTGAAAACCCGCAAAAAATACATTTTAGATATCGATTGGTAAAATATGTACGTTGAGTATAAAATACGAAATCATGAATCGTCATTATCATCTTTAACTGGACACGATGTCACAAAACTGATGATGGCCGTAGTGTTTTTAAGCAACCATTTTTCCAGATATGCTACAATTTATTTCGTTGGCCCAAGTCATTATATTTTCTTTCTATATTATTTATATATGTATATTATTATAATAATAAACCATACCCTGCTTTCACATTGGATGGTTGAAAAGTTTCCACATCTTCTTTTTTTGAACCACTAATTGTAAGATAACCAACCTGGGATATTTGAAAAATTATTAGGTTTAATGTCAGCCATGACACGTCTGACGTTGTCGTTGAGACGCCTCTGTTAGTTTTGCCAACAAAGACTAAAACTAAAGCTTTATCATTATATTATGTACAAATTAATGAAAATTAATTTAATATCGAAATCTGAATACATACTAAAAAAATTGTGTAAAAAACGAATGCAACTCTAAAAGTACAAAATATAGTCTTATGGAGTTTCCATTAGTGGTCGGACCAGTTCAGTTCAAAACTGAAAATTTCAGTTCAGTTCAGTTTGGTTCATACAAATTTTGGTTCAGTTCAATACACAAACTAAACTGAATGGTTCGGTTTCGTTTCAGCGTAAAACCGAACTGAACTGAATTGTTTGAACTGATTGTTACGCATACACAATAAAGCCTGTTTCAGTCATGATGATACACTTCTCATCTCCGACCGTTGCATTTGCTGTGCTATATAATTATACATATAAGAACATATCATATATATGTATAATTATATACATATATATATGTACATATATATTTTAGGTACCAAAACGGAAACTACTTGCGTTATGCTTTTAACCTGGCGCGGTAAACTGTTTTGTAATCAGTTCAGTTCAGTTCATAGAGGAAACCGAACTGAACTGAACCGAAGAATAGCTAACTGAACTGTAATTTTGATTTTCGATTCAGTTCACTTTGTGAACCGAACTAAACTGAATTTTACGAACCAATTCTACCAACAATTTTCAATTGAACGTTGACAAAGTTTTAACTAATTTAAAATATTTTAAAATAAGGACTTCAACGGTTTGACTTTCAATCACTTTGGAATTGATCGTAATTATTTTAATTTAGTTGGATGCTTCTGACATACGAAAATGACTGTAGGAAATATATTTTAAAATCCTGTACACACACACACACACACCAAATGATCGTATGTAGCTTTCACTTACCAATGGTGGCATAGGCGAAAATTTAAGGTCACATTCGACTACGGATATACATTTTCCAACCTGAATCTCCAACTCTAGGCGATAGGGTTCTTCTGTCTCACAATGAATCCTATTCTGACCACCCGGTTTGCCCCCGTAGTATAAACTGCCTCTAATTTTCTCACCTATTACATGCCAACTTGTTTTGAAATAATTGCTAACGCCATAACAACAGCCCATTATTACTGTATTATCCTTGCGAGAAAAATTTGTTGAGCGGTCATTCATGAGAATATTGAGAATATTATTTGTTATTTAGGAATTACAATTTGACACACTGACCTTGACTGATGGGAAGCATATTATAATATGAACGCGACTGCGTGTAGCAAGTATATTTTGATTGTAAATCCGGTTGTCCTATTTCCCGGAACCCCATTCGGGCATCATATGTCTTTCAAATATAAGATGCCCAATTAAATATTTCATATTTATCCAAGGCACTTAATGGAACATAATTTTTTTAAATTTACATACGTAGTTACGACAACTACAGCCCGCATCCACCAGAATATCGTATTCCGTCATGGACGTCGGTCCACTACTCTGAAGAACTTGGCAAGAGCCCTGACTGGGTATGAAGATCCCCGGTAGGAGCGCTGTTGAGCGCCTCTTGGCAAGTTCAAATGCTGCCCGGCAAATAAATGTAATTTCCCCCGCCAGAGTGAGCCCACCTTCAACTGCCCCATCCGCAAAACCACCGTTCCTCCTTGGCACCCATCCGGAAATTGTGGTGGAGTCCAATGCCAAAATTTGGAATGACCTTTCGATTTTAATACGAAAGCTGGAGGTTTCATTCCAGTAGAAACAACCTTTTAAGTCGTCAAAATATGTTCCAGTCACGACTTCCCCGTGGGGTGTGGTAACCCTGCAAACATACGCCCAATCAGCGCTGAGCTCGTAGCCTGCCTTCAAAGCTGTATTTGCTTCGAATGTATCTGTCCAAAATCCTTTGGACGTCCGGTAGTTCACAAACGATCCGCGATTTAGTGTCCCGATTCGATACCGCTCGCGCTGATTCAAATATATACTTCTAGATTTGCACTACAGAAAATTTAGTTAGAATTAAAGTTAGGATCGTGTCGTGTCGTTACTTTCTTGGTCCGACTTGACGCAAAAAAAATACATTGGAGTCCAGTTACAAATTTATTGGGATTTTAGTTTTCTTTTTCCATTTACTAATTTTATATTCAAATACTGTAAAATTGTTTTATTCAATACCTGATACAGTACGTGGGAAATGGTCAAAAAAACTTACAAAGGAGTTGCAGCTGACACTTGTGTCAATCAGAACGTCGTACTCGATTATCTCGATTCCTTTACCGTCCATTGAAATAGCGCATTTTCCCTCGCCAGGGACTAGATTTCCCGGTAGAAACTGTGAGTCAGTTTTATCAATAACCAGCCCATGGCAAATGTAACTTGGTTTGTTCGTTGTAGGTAGTCCGCCTTCAACTGCTCCGACCTCAACCTCTCGTCCATTGCTTTTTGCTGACCATGCGAATGAGCCTGACGGATTTGTATTTAAGATTTCATATGTACCTGTAGTTGTTGATTGAAACTGTTCTCTAGCGCGCGCGTAAATACAGCCATTGTCATCATTGGGGAAATATTTTCCCACAATAATTTGTCCATTGTTTCTGTTGACACGGCAAACGTACGCTGTCCCAGAGCCACGCCCGTAGCCACCAATTACAGCTCTGTCCTCATTAAAATTCTCGGACCACTCTTCCTTATTTGTGAGTATTGGGAACTTTCGGGGAGTATCGGAGGCAAACTTGAGCGAAAAAAAAAAACAGTACAGGGTCATTTTACTAGTCACGGGAATCAGAGATTAGTCCCTCAACAAATATTCTATATAATTCCGTACTTTTGGATTTTAAAAAGAAAATGCAAGCTCACCGGAAAATTTCTGCTGGTCTTGGATAATCTTACGACATGCTTATCATAAAATTCTGGTCCCCGGCACGGAATGAGAAATTCATCAGAAGTTCCCTTCGATGTTCTATTTCCTTCCACGAAAAAATATTCAGTAACATTCTGAACAAAAGTAAATGGTTTTGGATCCGTAGAGAGGAATAATTCTGCTGCTAAACTATCATTTGAATAACTCTCGCAACGGAGTATCCGACTATAGTCCGATCCCAAAGAAATTATTATCCAGGGACTATACGTGACATCTGAGTCTTGGTCTAAATTTTCTTTTTCGAAGAGTGGGAAAATGTGAAGTGATCCCTATTGAGCCAAAAAGGGTTATTAATATATTAGTCCGAACACAAAAGCCATATACACATTTTACATCCTACATTTTTTGTATATGCATACCAGTGGCTTTTGCACCAGCCAACGAATCGGATACGAAGCCTTACATACTAAAATAAGGAATTCCGAATTTCTCCCTTTGACGTTCAAGGTGTTCATGGAATCGTCTCCAAAGACGAATACTGATTCTGAGGTATTTGTGTTGTGTTGGCTGGCCTTTGGGTCGCAACCATTTATTGAGTTTTGTTTCGCGAAGCAATACTGAATAACTGGATTTTCTGACGGAGGTGGTATTTGTGAGAGGACCCCTTGAAAAAATTGTAGCGCGAGGAATAGAGTGAAAGTGATCATTGCACTAGTAATGTTGTCGTCGGAGGACTTATTACTTGAACAGTAATGAATGCATATGAAAGAGCTGTTCCCTGCGGCTACAGACTATTGCTCACATACTGAGGGAAATTTATGAAATAATATTAACCAGAGTTTTCCCGATTTTCTTACGAAACTAAAAATACATCCGGGAAACATGGTAGAAAAAATTCCGTTAACAATTTAAATACAGAGTAATTCAACTCACTTAATGTAATCTTTCTGTGGTTGACTACATATGCAGTGGTTGATAAGTTCATTTTATGAGGGCTTTCGTTATCTTTAAAAATAGGGCAAGAGCATTATAGCTGTTTTCATGACGTAACCCTCAAATTTCCCATTAGACAGGAAAGATTCCCGTGTAGCATTGCTCAAGGATATTAGTATTACTTAATACCAGAAATTAAATGGACGTTTTGCGTATTTTATATTTGTATTTTTTATATTTAATATTTTGACGACACTCATTTCGGAGTATCTCAGTTTAGCATAACTCGGGAACGAGAAAAAACCAAGCTTTGGTTGGTCTTCTCCAGTTGTAACTCCTGGGAATCTAGTATTAAGCTTCTCTAGTGATTGTGATAAATTTTGATTGAATAAATAAATATTGTTATTGTGTTGAGCACTCCGTTGGACTTTATAGCCTTGACTTCATGCATTATTGTTTTTAATAAAAACATTACCCTAAATGCATGGAATTATTTGCAATTCAGCATTTGATTTTAAATGTTTAATTTCTGAGCAATAATAGAATCGTATTACTTTATTTAAGCACATCCATTCGACTTGATCCAATTGGGCTCTGTGGAGTACACTTCCTTAATTTTCTATATCAAAGAACAGGGACGTTTCTTTGGCAGGGATTTTCAGATTTGTGAGTATGTTCCAGGGAAAGTTGGTACGAAAACAGGGGTTTTTAGATTGGTTGACTTTATTTGGCAGGGATTTGACGTCTTGCATTGGTTGACCTTTTTTTCAGCCCGTATTTTTGAAATCATTACGGACCTCCCTGCAGGGTCAAACGATTCAGAAAGGAAATTCAGAAATTATCTTCCAGGGAGATTTACAAAACTCCGACCCTGATGCTAAGTCCTCAGATCCTCAATCCTCGGAAGAAGATTGTCTGTATTGACTCGATATTTTTGACCTGTCCTACACCCCACACTGGAGACGAGTGTAATAAAATATTATTGCTTTAATTTTGGGATAACTTCCCAGGAACAGCATTTTGATATCCCAATAATTTTTAAGTAACCTCAGCACAAGCTTGCTTTCTTTTTAAAATAATTTGTAGCGAATCTGAACGCTCTACACCTTGAATTGAATGCAGAGGTTCTCAGTTCATATCAAAAATTAATTATGGTTTCGGAGAGTCTGAATTATGACGATATTTGTACTCTTCGATAATGCCAGCGGATGCTTTCTCAGCAATCATAAGGACCGGAGCGGCAGTATTTGCATTTGTAATACGAGGCATAATGGAAGCATCGATAATCCTTAATCCTTTGACTCCATGAACTCTGCAATAAATATTTTTAAGTGCCAAGGCCATCCACGACAAATTAAACGCGTTTCGCATGCAAATTTGCATTTTCTAATGTGAGATTTACCTCAATTTGGAGTCCACAACGGATCCGTGCCAATCATTTGGCTTCCCCATCATGCAAGTGCTCGCAGTATGCCACGTTGTTGTGGCACGATGCTCGACATAACAAGCCCAGTAGTCCTTCGAGCGGAAAATTGTGTCTCTGCATTCTTGAATTGGTTCTACAGTGAATCTGGCCCCAATATTTTTAAAAGCCTCTGTTCCTTCATAAACTTTAATGCAGAACTCTATGCCTAGAATTTATCGTAGAATGATATATTTGTTAATCATGAAGTATATACTCAAGATCGGTTTCAAATTTTTTCATAACTAACCTTCAATCAACCGAATCAAATCGCTGGGATGGGTTAAATACCGCGGGTCATTGATGGGCAAGTTGTTGTCCTCCATGTTTGTGGCACTTATGTTAAATCGCACATTTCCTCGGCTATAGGGCCGACCCAAACCAACATAACAATCTATTGCATTAGTGTCACGAAATTGAAAAACAAAACCAATTTGCAAGTCTGACCAGTTTGGATTTTCCATTTTAGCACTATCCGAAACAATGTAAGCGAATCCACCTGTGCCAGTGTAGATTGCTTGACCTGAGTAATAAAAGGGAAATGTCATTGATTTAAATAAACTGTTTAAAGCTCAAAATAATTATGAACAATTTTACCTTTCCCCTTGTAAAGTAATTGGTCTAAATCACTGAAGCTCAAATTCCGTTGCAAGCTCCAAGTAGCGGACAGGTCTGTCACTGTGAATGACATTACAGCGACGCTCACGTGATCCTGTAAATTCTTTCCCACTTGAGGTAAAACTACAGCCGGCTTTACCTGTTTAAAAACATTTTTCCAGGTAGCTGTTTTTTTCCACAATACTCGCGGGATATAATCTATGTAAACGTCACTCTCTTTCGAACTTGGTTTTTTGTACCACTTTTATTGCAAACTTACTGCATGTTTCAATCCCCTGTGTCATTTCTCAGCAGAGTCGGTTCCCATTAAATTAAATTTGGAAGCTCATTAAATTTTCTTTAAATTATATAATTACATACTATCATATTTTTACATTTTGTTTCCAAATAAAAAAGTGGTGCAAATTATTTTGAGACATAGACCGACTCTCTTGGATCAAATTAATCAAATGACCCTTAATGAGTTGACTTCACCACATGTTTGCAGTTTTGTTTAAATTGTTCTCTTCATATTAGGGGCATTGAGCACGCCGCCAACTCATAGAAGCTACTATACGGAGAGAAAAATATGAACTGCAACGCCTACTATATAACTAGAAATAAATATACCTATTTGTTTGTAGTGTAAATTTCAAACATCACTGGATTCAAAATAAGGGTTTGATGGTACCTTCGCAATTTCCAGGTCTTCCTTAGAACCTATACCGGATTTCATTAGAAGAATTGGTGTAACATATGAGCCAGTGCTGAGAATGATTTCTTTTCCAGCCATTGCAATCTTCGGGATTCCGTGTCGGTTGTAAAGAACACCACGAGCAACATTTTTCTCAAAAAGAATCTTTGTAAATAATATGAAGGTTTCATAATGTGTTTAAATACAACATACTTCTATAATAAAATGTCATATAATTTTTGGCTCATGGTTTTTCTGACGTTACTTTTGAGACAACGGAATAGCGTCTAACATGGAGTTTCTTTCTGTATGATTCTTCAACGGGTTTTATATAAGTCATATAAGTAGTCACTCGTCTTCCAAAGTTTATAAAATTTTCGTTTGGTGAGAAACCTAAAATTAAATGATTAATACTCGTAAATTAGAAGTATTTAGACATAGTTCGATGGGAATAGTATTGATAAACTGGCGTACTGGAACACGGGAACTCTCTTAAAGAAATTCTAACATCAGGTTATCTATAGAATGGGTTTTAAGATTGAGAAATAGGTTTAAATTCTCTAAAGGTCCTATAGAATTGAATAAGTATTTATGCCCTGCCTATTTTTTGAGGTCCATTGGGGTCCAAAATCGGAAAGGACAGCTCTTCACCGGCCCTTAGCCAAACGTCTCGTTGTGGGACATACGGACTGGTTATAGTTATCGGACCACCAAGTCCATGCTGATCTATTGGGATCATTTAAACGCCATCAACCAAAAAGGATCAAATGAATACGTCATGGCATTAGAAATCTTTAATTGTTTCGTGTTTTTAGCCCTTGGCTTGCATTTTGTATCAATGAATATATTTCCAAAGGAAAGATACCACTATTAGTCCTTGAGAAGTTTCCCATGTAGTTCTCAAATTTCTGGAAATACTTCAATACCCTGAAATAGCGCCAACTGTCGTCTCCGGTAATATCTGCCCAATTATCATAGTCGAACGGGGAACCCCGTTGGTAAACCATGGCGTTATGTGCCGTTCCCCCTCCTAGCATCTTCCCAGATTCCATGTTGATGGTCTATACTCAGTCAAAATTTATTGAGGATCACAAGTTTTTGAAATTCAGGATAAAGCATCGTGCATATATTTATTAATACTAAAACATTTATCTATATGGATATTGACATAATTATGCATACCCTAAAGCCTAGCTTCCTTTGAGGCACAGTCTTGTACAAATAGTGAATGGCCGGATGATATTCCCTCACAGATCCACCTGCCGCAGTTGGTATATTTTGGATTGGTGGAGGAGTCCCTCCGGTCTCGAGTAATAAAACGTTGAAATTCGCATCGGCGAGGCGTCTCGCCACAACGCAGCCTGCGGTTCCTCCGCCAACTATAATCATTGACATTACATTATGGGTCCACACATTTATTATCCCGATAATCTTCTACACTTAAGACATTCACAATGGAATCCATTGTACCAATAATAAAATCAAACTCTTCAGAAACAGGCAGATTGAAATCCGAAGGATCATCTGGGAATGCTTTCAACCGATCTTCGTCTCGATATCTACTGGTGTACATGCTTATCAGTAGAGGCAATGACGTCAGTAAAAGTTTACTTGCCAACGTCATCCTAAGATATACTGATAGTAGCTAATCGAAATGATATGCTCTCCTCAGTTACGTCAATTTCATTGACGGAGACAAAAAGTTGTAATTGGAAAATAAGTATTGCTTAATTATTATAGTTTACGTCTGTAATGAAATTTTGTTGAGTGAAAGCTTGGTGCATCTTGGTGAGCACTTTTATTTATATACAATATACGCTTGAAGTAGAATGCTGATTGAGAATTTGTTTGTTTCGAGGATATAATAATTCTGCATCGTTAGCATCCGAGTTCCTACAAATTACTAGGGATAATTTAGGTAATAGTTTGCTATTTCAAGCAAAGTTTAGCTTTTTGCTCGTGGATTAATGAGCATAATTTTTGCACTTGTAATATGCAATTACTCCTATTCGGATCTCCTCTACACAAAAATGCACTTACAATTATAGTGTAGATTACTCGGGACAATGAAATGGGTTAGCGTCCTGTTGCAATACGGAATGGCAAGCAACAACGTTTATTATTGGAGTATCACCTGTTGCTTTCCATCCATGAGTAATACACTGTTGTATATAAATAGGATTTCCCTCTCTTGTTTCGTCTTTGAAATATGTTTTGCTTGTAAATACGCAACATGATCTACGGGCCCAGTTCCTACTAAAAGCAAAATGATCTACACTTACAATTAGATGCCTCTGTATGAAAAATAACTAGATAGACAAAATATTTTAAACGATATGGGTTTTGTTTTACTTTTAATTAAAAATACATAATATAGATAAAACCAAAAGTGAAAAAATGTAAAATTGTTAGAATATTTTTGGACAGAGTGATGTGTGAATTTAGAAAATGATCTTTCAGTAAGTATTAATTAGTTCCATCGGTTACTAATTGGGCGCATAAACCGTGAAAGCAGAGAGCAATGTTGAGGAAATTCGTCTTTAGAGAAAATATTGGGAAGGAGTTTCTGAATTCCAATTTTTTCATTTACCGTAGTAGTTCATAAAATTATGGCAAAACGCTTTGTATTTTGTCAATTTTATCTTCCCGAGTTAAAATGGTGAACTGGAAATATGAGACCGGGTTTATGAATTGTTGTTGAACCATCTCAACAATTATGACCTGTTTTTAGCATGTAGCTCGATAAAAAGTCCGTAAGAGTAATTCCTACGTCGTAGTGACCAAAACTATTAATTTATTAAAAAATGCGGAAGTAGAAGTAACAAATTTGTAGCTTTCAAAACTGGACCATTTCCAAAAAATATTCCGACTTTGTTTCCCTTTCTGGACCGCTGTATCCATAGATTTTAGGTTAGCGAGATCCAACAAATTTTAAACAAAATAATAGCAAATAAGCTCAGAAAGAGTTGTTTTGCATATCCAATACAAATTAGCCCTTGTAAAAGTATTACGCAAGGTAGTTAGTTTCCTTATATCACTCATTTTCAAATGGCTAAGTAATAATTTCGGATTACCTTAAAACTTGGAGCCAAAAGCAACGTGATCATTCAAATGTTATGCGAAACAGTACTTTAATCAATTTAACTTACAATTAGGCGCATACTACAGTGATCTACATACGTCTCATACTTCGGATTTTTGTTTCCAAATTAGCACTTTCGAAGGGGTTGAAAGTGTGTGCGCAATTCGGTTAACCAAAATTTACTGCAGTTTTTTTTATTGTATAACAGCTAGCTAACAATGTCCCTACACATATATACATTTATGTATATAGCTAGTGTTGACATTTTGTAAATACCCAGAAAGTGCCAAATATTCCCAAAAGAAGCTTTCCAAAATTAAATTTAAATTTATTTGTCTAACCTGGAGGCTTGCAATCAAACAATGATGCTGAATAATTCTCTGGAACTTTCCTATCTAGGCATTCCAATTCTATCTAATTCTGGATTTCCACATTGACGCATTGCGACTCTTTAATAAATATTAATAATAATAACATGTTCTGAAAATGCCCAAAACGCAGGTGTTTCGCAATATGCCTGTCCAAAAATTGGCTACCCAAAATGCCTTTGGCATTTTCAAAGTTGTCAAAAAGTTAATACATCCAGCATTTCACTTTTATCGAGAAAAAAAAAGACACATTTGTATTTCTGGGGCATTTTCCAAGCATCAGGAGTTCCATAATTTCAAGTAAAATTATTACGCATCCGGCAGGATTCGAACCTACGCGGGGAAACCCCATTGGATTTCAAGTCCAACGCCTTAACCACTCGGCCACGAATGCTTCTTAACAACAGTCAGTTTCTACTTAGTTAATCTTATTGATATCCCGTAGTTATTATTATACATCCATATATGTATATACACTGTATATAACCGGAACAAATTTCCTGACAAGCTAGGGAGCGTTCACAAATGACGTCATCAAATTAGTGGGTGGGTGCTAACGGGAGATGATGATGTTGATGACGCAGTGATAGGGTGGATTTGACCAAATGATGATGTCATCAACCAACGAATGTTACCAACGCTTTTTTTGCTTAACCGTTAACAGTTTGGTTGTTTGATTCAACCTGCTTCGACTTGCTTACTTGCCGAAAATGCTCTAAATGCCAGGCATTTTTAAATTAAGACATTTTCAGGGCATTTTTAGGTAGGCAGGCATAAAACCCAGGGCATTTTCAATTCTGCAGCCCTGGTGATGATGACGTCATTACATGGGGTGGGTGCGTCGTTTCATCACATGATGATGTCTGATGACAAGTGTGTGACTGGGTGCCTAAAAACCAGTATTTTGGATGACGTCATTTGTGAACGCTCCCCTATTTCATGGTTTTAATGAAATTTCCTAAAAAGATAATTTTTGAAATCACGAATCTGGATTAACTGTGTGAAGAAACTGTAGTTTCGGGGGATTTGAGATATCAATTCACCAGTGTAATGCATTGAGCAGATGAGCACTCCTTGTGTAATGTGTATAGCGAACAAAGTAACAAAATACGATTGCTGCTCACCACGACCACTTCAATAATTGTCCGTCCACAACCCGGGTATATGTCCAGGTAACCATGGGTCCAATTTTTGGGTACTATACTTGAGTACAGGTACATTTCAAGTATATGTGACTTGGTTTAATTTGGAGGTCAGTTACATGTATAAAAAATGTTGACCTCCTAGTAGTTATGGGTACCGGTTCAAGTAATTATATAATGGTAAGAAAATTGAGAATACCCGTTATGTGGGTCCAGGTACAGTATTTTTGTATCCTGGGGGAGTACTATGTAGGGTTATATGTGGTGTATTATCTGCTGTAATATTAGTTAAACATATATTAACGGAATCATTATTCGGTGTACGTGGATTAATTTGCAAAATAATTCATTTGCCGGAACCTTTCCAGTACAATCAGTACCCTTGGACAGGTGCTTGTTGTAAAACATATGAATACAAATTTGTTTTTAGTTCTATTATAGTTATTTATTAATTATTATTCTACTCGCAAAATGTTAGTTTGGCCTGATGCAACCTATAGAAATACCCTCAATATTTATTTAAACAATTATTTCTGATGTTCCTAGACATTTCAGCTTTTTTATAGTTTTCAAATCAAGTCAGGAATTAATTTGTGGATTAGTTTTCAATGCGTTGAGATTTGCATAATGATTTCATTTTGAAGAATAACTTAATAAAAATTTATTTGAATGACATAATTATATATGGCAAGATACATACATGAAATAATATGGGAAGGAATAAGTGTTTGAAAAAGAACAAAAGGATTATCTATAGATTCGCTAATTTGTAAACAGAGAATAAGTGCAAACAATAGCTTAATAACAATTAATTTATAACTTGTATTTATGAGTGACAAGACCACAATATTCAAATATGTATGCAATTACATTGCATACATTTCCTGGGTAAAAAACACATTCATACAATGATAGGAACTATGTAATAAATATTTAATAATCCTTCAAACTATTAACTTGAAAAAAATATTTTTTGAAAAATTCAAAAGAAGATTTAACACTAAAATCAAAAGAAAAATACTTCATAATAATTATTCAAGGCAGTACTTGTGAACATCTGGTTGAGCTTCATATTGCATGGGAAATTCTTTCGAAAATGAAAGTATTCAGAAGCGTAAAATTCAGGTCTGAGTATAATAATTATGTACTTTGTACTGTTATAAAAATAAAATGTTATTAAATGTTAAATAACTTATAACATTTAATACTGGACATTTATTTAATCCCGATCTTGAAGAACCATATTCGGCGTCCGAGGATGAATTATTCCTATTTTACGTCAAAGTAGCTAACGATGAGTCTGTCGTCAATAGGTGAAAACACTGGTAGCTCTGAAAATTGCACAAATTAATTTTTAAAAATAATTTCTGCTTGTCAGAATCGTAGGTACTTATTGCATATCAACCAGATGAAAGAACTTGTAAAAATTATTTTTGGTTGTAATTATTACTCAATACCTGCAGCAGCTGGACAAATAGTCCCACTTCGTGTTGAAATGACTTGAGGGAAAGCCAGCTGTAACTGAAGACTTTCCATTGGCTCAAGAATGAACCATTTTGTTAAGTTGGAGAAATAGCCCCCGCCATCTTGAGGAACCTTAAATGGGAAATCCTTGCAAAAGAATGTCAAGCTTACTAAATCTTAAAAAAAAAACAAAATACATCAAAAATTTCATAGCTTAAAAAATGTGCTTTTAAAAACGCTTTTCAATTGTTTTGTCCACTCACTTTCTAACTCTCTTATTGAAGGGAACGCTTTCAAATCCTCAAACTTTACTAAATCCTGACTGCTCTCCTTCAATCCTTCACACACGTCCTGTGGAATCCCAGTGAGTAAGGACTCCAGCTTGAGATTCTTATAACTTTCCAATGGGAATTCCCAAACTTGGATCTCCTTGACATTCTTCGGCAGCAGCCACATGGTCTTTGACCCAGGTGTGGTGACCCGACGCGTAGCCCCAGAAGAACAATGTATCTTGATAGTCTCTACCTCTGGGAATGCGACAGACAATTTTGTCATCAAAGGCACCGTCATGCAACGTGTATGGATCTCCAGCTTTTTCACAGATGATATAACCTGGCTGAATTTCACGAATTTTTCCCCCACAGTCAAATCATGTCTGCCGTTAGTTTGGCAGAAGGTCCGGTCGTTTATGATAACCGTCCGGAGAGCAGGGAGGTAATTCGAGATGTGACTCCCACGTGGTATGGGCCATTTAAAAAGATATAAGTCTGTCAAGTTGATTTCCGTCACAGAGCTCAGGACCGGTGGATTCTGACGTAGGAAGAATGCAATCCCACAAGAGGCTAGCTGACCTGTCATTGTAACAGTTTCCAGGGAATCCTTACTTTTGTCAAACATACTCGAAATCATTTCCCCACTCGATCGAGGAATGTTCTGATTCGGTCGAACGTGACTAAAACAAAACTCAATTTCTTTCAGATTTGAAGTTTGCTTTTCAAGCACTGCCAGGTTACTTGCCCTGTTGTAATAGCCCGCCTCATAAGAGATGTTTTTCCAATAAACTTTGAGTGTCCTGATCAAGTGAATCTTCTCACTAGCAAAGATTATCTTCAGAAATGCATCGGAAACATCTAAACTCTGGAGATTTGGCGAGGACAGGATGATGTCTTGGAAAATTGTGAGTTCCAGTTCGGACAAGTACCTCAACTGGTGGTTTGAGTGATTGAAAGACAGGACCTCCAGATTCGGAAGAGTTTTATGTTTTGGTACGAAGTGGTGTACGTTTCGGAAGGGAGTATTTTCAAAGTTCCAGGAATTAATTTTTAGCGTCTGAAGGGACGGTAACCAATCGAACAGGAGCATTTGGAAGCAGGAAATATCCATAGGAGAAAAGGTTTGGGACAGGATCAGATGTTTCATATGTTCACCGTGGAGTTTCAGGAATACTGCAACCCCAGGAGCATCAAATCTCCAGAAACCTCCAACTTCCAGAGAATTGCAGGGAAATTCCTCGGAGGATGCAATACAATGTGAGAGGGATTCAAAAGCGGCGCCAATCCCGACTGCATCTTCTAGAAGGAGCAATCTGTGGTTACTGATTTTGGAGTGGGCGGAAAAATAGGACAGTGACGTCATGTTACAAACAGGGCTGATCAAACGGAAAGCCTTGACATCTTCGAAGTTATTCTTGAGGTACTCCAAGATGCATTCAACGATCTGGAATACAAGATTACATGTCAGCACGTATAATAACTGAAGGCTTGAATTTAATTAATTGCAGTGTCTATTCCTTCATTTCAAAATAAAAAATGATGTGGACATAAGAGAAAGTACACGGGAATAATTCTAATAGGTATAAATGAATACTTTGGAAAATATCGGGATTGAACTGCAGTACATTACAGTGAATATTTAATTCCGTAATGTCCAGATGTAATGCACGTACCATATCAATTGAAAATGCGGCTTGTGCTGCTTGACAGATTGGATCTTCGATTAAATCGTTGGCAGCCATATTTGAGCGCCTTCCTAGAATGTCAAAGTGAGAAAACACACAGGTACTTTTTGAAAAGAATCTTATATGGTTACACATATCTATAGAAAATAAACTGGGTTAAATTCACCCTCTGAAGTTACTTTACCTTCAGCCAATAATTTGCAAGTTATTTTATCTGGGAAATCCTTTTGATTAATAAAAGCCTTGCGTAGCCCCAATTCACAATAGTTCAAGAATAATAATGATTTTTATGACAGTTCTATTCACAATTCCTTGCAAATGCAGGATGGCTTTAGGAAGGTATGACATGACTTTTATGATGTGTGTGTTTTTAGATGTTGGATGTTTTGTGACCGCAGTCTTTGTTTATTATATACATACATATTGAATACTCACTTTCAAGGGCACAACATTGAATATTACATTTATGCAGATATTTCTGCACAGATATAGTGGCTTGTTCTACACCTTTGCCTTACTGTTAAATTTTTATTGTCTTATTGTTAGAGGTGAATTGTTTTTTGTGTGAAGCGTAAAGTTCGCGAGGAGGTATGCATAATCATCAGTCATATGTAATTTTATAGCCGTAGCGAGTTTGTGTGCAAGAGCTTTTGGTGTACGAAATATACGTATGTTCTATTTGTAGCAATTCGAAAATAGCCATCTGAGTAGGTGTGTGTGTATAATTAATGCAGGCCATGGGAACACAGTGCTTGCATATCTTGGAACAACAGATTTATTTGTATTTGCATTGGATGTTTGGTGATAACAGTGGAAAGCTGAATATTGTATCTTCATTCTGCTGCTTTTGCTTTGCATGATGTAGGGGTCGTCACGGGAATGGGTGACACCCGTGTACATGGGAACGGGAACGAGTGTAGTAACGATTACGGGAGCAAATATTGCGTTCCCAACCAGTTTGGGTACGGGGACAGGAACACACCCAAGTGGACTCGACCCTTGGGAACAGGAACAGGAGTGGGAAAAGGAGTGGGAGCATGAGTGGGAACAGTCGTTGCTGCTACGTTTCGGTTAGAGCTGCGCCAGCGCGAGCGCAAATGTTTACGCTCTAAAATTTCCACAGGTACTGATAGGTACGTTGGAGCTGAATTTTTCAATGTTATTTCCAACAAGAAATTTCAAATTAAAGTATTCATTTCGAGCCACTCTTCGAGCTTAAACTTGACATTTGAGCTTAAACTTAAAATTTGAACTTAAACTTGAAATTTGAACTTAAACTTGAAATTTGAAATTAAACTTGAAATTTAAGCTTAAACTTAAAATGGGATACGACTTTCCAGTCAAAATATGAAATTGGACTTACTAACACTTGAAACTCGATTGTTAACTTCACATGAAAATTAAATACGAGCTTGAAATTCAAGTGTAAACTTCAAACCCAAATTCAAACCTGAAATTCGAGTCAAAATTTGAAACTTGAATTTAAACTCGAATCTCGGGAGAGAACTTGAAATTTGAGTTTACACTCGAGTTTCGAGTTCTTGCAAATTGTGGAATCCAACTGGAGATTAAAATTGTAACCGGTGGATTTTAAATGGAAGATTGCGTACTAAAGAATTAGTTAGAAGTTAGAATCCAATGATCAAAACTTGAGTATCTTATCAAACTGGAAAAATAAACGGTGTCTTTTATTTTGGTTCTTGATACTACGTAGGGAATTCAATTGGTTAATTAGTTCTTTTAAAAATGTTACTTTCGGTATGCTGTTCAGTCTTACAATGTACAAGTTACAAGCGTTTAAAGCTATTTTTAGTAATTGGAAATAATAATTGAATAATTTATTTAGGGCAAAAAGTGAAGTTCCAGGAATGTATTTTCATATCAGACTTGAACGCCTCCGTTAATAATGAAGAAATGTGGAATTGAAATGTGCTTCAAATTGAAAAACTCGGAAGATCTTTTGAGAAATAACATAGACAAATTCAGCTCCAACGTATGACCCTATGGAAACTTTAAGACGCAAATATGTGTGCGCACTGTACCAAAGCCCTATAACTAAACCGTAGCAGCAATGGAATGTGCCTATGGAATATTGTACCTACAGATAGGGTTTGTCGATTTTTAAATGCCATGGCATAAATGACAAATTTAGGGCATTTATTCACATGGACAAAAAATGATTTTTTATGCCATTCTGGCAGAATTGTCATTTAATATTTTTTGCCTTGGCAAAATTGGCATAAATTAACTATGCTCATGGAACGCTCTATTTCCGCTATCATTAGTGCTTGCCCCGACCGTGGCTAACTTTAAAATAGGCTTTCAAACAAGCAAAAGAATGTGGGATCGTGGATTCGGTATACAATTAATTATTTGCAGACACTTTGTCAGATGTTAATAGCCTCAATGAAATTGATGAAGGCGACGATAAAACCGACGATGAACTTGAAACATTATTGATAATTGAGGAACCGTATTCTGATAGTGATTTGGAAAATTGTTAGTTTGTGTTCACATATTTTTGATGATAGTTTTGACTTAGACACAATAGTTCCCAAAAGGTGACAAATTGGATGAGTATTATCGGTTAATATAATGTTAAACACTTTTGGATGAATACTAAAATTACAAATTGAAAACAAATATACCAGCATTCTCACATTTGTTCCAAAGTTTCGATTTATAATGGTGGCATTTTTGAAAGCATACTCATTGTTGTTGAGTCTGCTGAACAGGTTTGACTTCTTCATGGCACAATACTGCAAATCAACATGCCCCGTAAAAGATTTTTCGCGAGAAGTTTTTTGTTGCCATAATTGTTGCCATTTTTGCCATGCATTTATTGCCTTTTTGCCCGGCATTTATTTTTAAGAGCAAGGCGAAGGCATAAATTGTTTTTTTTGCCTTGCTACGGGCAAAAGATACCGGGCCGGCAAAATGCCTAAGGCATTTAAAAATCGACCTACCCTTCCTACAGATATATGTACTAGGTACTAAACGAACAAGAAAAATATGTTCGGGACAGTTCATGAACGTTCCTTGTAAGATTAGAGTTTTCAAAACTGTCAATCTTTTATGAACAATAAACAGTTACATACAAACTTTGTAGACATTATAATAATTAAACCCGGGTAGTGTACATATTTACAAATAGAGCGCACTTATTAATCTGGAATCATTTTTAATTACTTGACAATAGAAACAGACTCAAGGGTTCGAAAGTTATCCGAAATTAGTTTTTTTAAAATTTACCAAAAAAGCAACATATGTACATGTTTACTAATTTTTTAAGCATCTCACATTTTCATCGCATGTAAATTCTGAGAGACCGCAACTTTGTACACCAAAACATCTTGATAGTTAATGACGTTATAAAATGATCTACTGTATTTATGTTCTAAAGCCAAATGAGTTAATATGTAGTTTAAAACGGTAGTCAAAAGCAATTCGCAAAATATCCGAAATTATGGTGCCGGTCAGATACATTACTATAGACATTTGTACCCGGGAATCATTTAATTTTTTACGAAATACTTATTATTATGATTCTTAAGTTCAATTACAGCTGCTCTATAACATTCAAAATAATTCAGAAGCCTGACTGAACTGACGTGTCAAAGGTTCTAATTTATAAGTGAGCTATCCACTCAAGATCGAATTGAGATCAGGCATGAGTAACTCCTGGAAGGTTTGTGCTAATTAAATGACTGGGTGAGTTCTACTGTACAAAACTACTTCTTGCTGGACATATTTGGACCTTGTAAAATAGATTTTGTCGTAAACTCGTAAAAAAAAACAAAAAAGTAATTCTATTTTTTGTATTAACTATCTCGGGCTGCCAAAAGACCCTGGCTGCATTCCAGACATAACTTCAATCATTCAAGTTGAACTTGAATCCAACTTGGAACTCAAGTTTAAACTTCAAACTTGAATAATGTGTTATACATAATGAGGAATGAATAAATCTCCACATCTCAAAAACTCCAATGTTTTATGAAATTTAAGATGAGAATTGTCGAGCCACAGAATTAAAAGTTTTGGAGGAAACCTATTGTATTTTAATCATTGCTTATTAATATTATTGTAACTAAAATACATTTAGACTTCTGGCTGCAACGTCAACAACAAAAATTGGTTCACACATGTGTCACCAAATTGTTTGTGAGTTATCCTATTGTATGTATGTATGTTATAAATATACACATACTAAACGTGTATGTATGGGTAATGGGTACTTCGAGTAAAGACATGAGTATTCCTAATATACAGGCGACTCTCACTATAACAGATGGTTATATTCTAGATGTGTATCTACATGTAATACCAATAGAGCATTTAAGTGTTGGTTTGGTTACCCCAAGTCCCGTAAATATACATAATGTATAAGGAAAGTGCATATAATATGATAATGCTTATAGTATCCAAAACTAGACCATCCCCTGCGAGCATCCGTAACGAGAGTTGCCTGTAATGCTTTTACTGTCCCCGACATTACAATTACAACAATATGTACAAAATGCGTATGTGTAATTACATATAATACCGTATGAAAAGGGAAAGATGCCTCTTTTGAATCTATGAATATGAATTTTACTTATAAGTTCTCGACATTGAGGAAAGTTAGTTATCCAGTTCATATGAGCTCTGGTTGTCTAACCTTTCTGTAGAACTTACCAATACTGTATAACCACAGTAGGGAATTCCGTTTCACTTAGGCCCTTAAGGTTTAACACACTACCCTGTAAACACAGTTGACCAAAGATGTCCAAATGAATTTGCCTACCTACTAATCCGTCTGCAAAAAAGAGCCTATTTGTAAGTCTAGAAACATATTCTGCTTACTTGCTTTCCTATGTAGGATTTTTCCGATGACTTATTTCCTATCATGTATACTTATTCCATTGCTGCTTACTTCTGCCTAAAATTTCTGCATTCACAGTTGATCTCTTAACTTAAATGAAAGTTATGCACTAATTCTGAATGGCTTGCTTATTATATCATCTGATTTCGTTAGCTTCAGCAATCTTCAGATTAATAGCGTAAAAATGCACCCTTACAAATCTTAGCCGTATGCCTAATCATTAAACAATGAAAATGTAAAAAAAGTGATCCTTGCAGAAGACCAATCCAGATGGAACAGAAATAATTAATTCGAACTTCTGATTTAACGAAATTGTAATGTATGTACATATAGATATGTACGTACTATCAGGAATAATATTTCTAACGTTAAGTAGACAATGAGACGTCCAGGTACAATTAAAGAGAGTGTGAGTTACTAGCTAATAGATGTCGCTGTCCCAGAAGTGCCTTTCCCATGCCTATTTTTGCTGAAAAGCTATGCCGAGGACAATGTGGACATCTTTGCAGTTGATAGTTTATTGCCTAAGGTCACAAAAACAACCAAGACATTACTCATGCATCTGAATCCAAATATATAATTTTGACCTTGCAGCTCCCTTTCTTGTGTTTGTTTACAACTGGTCTGGAAGGGACGGTTGTGAAGTACGTGAGGCCGTAATATTTTATGGGTATAAACATATTTCGGGTTACAGGACTACCAATTTAAATATAAAACCAAGGATTAAATCATTTAAATACTGTGAGTCATTTTAAACATAAAACAAAATTAATAACATTGATATTGAAGATTAACAAAAGCTACAAGTGTAATTTATGTTTCCGTGTGAAAATACATGTTTAAATCTCAAACTATAGTTCCTGGTTCCCAATACCAAACAAATATGAAATAATTTTAAGGTTTACTAGGATTCAAGAAATTTAAGTGTTTTCGCTTACTCAACGTTATATGTAATAATAATATTCCAATTATTTCAACATGGTTGATATTAATAATAATAAAATTATTATTATTATGGAAGTCCAAAATAATCCGACCAATTCGAATTCAAACAGTTCCAGAGCAGAAAATACAGAAGAAGAGACTGTCGTTGAGACAGGCACCCTCACAGATGAAATTGTAAGAACACCTATACAGTATAGTGCTTGTCTATAAATTTGATATTGTTAATATATTGTTACCATGTACTTTTGTAAAATCAGAATGTAACGGCTTTGCATTCCCATGTAATATGTTAGTGCCTTTCATAATCCTAAAATTATTATTTATTGTTTTGATTTTATTTAGACAACTGACGCGGCGGATGAACATTTGATTCACCAAGTTCTTGGGATACCATTGGTAATTACAACTATAGCAAATATTGAGTGTATCCATAAATTGCAAGATAATCATCCCAAATTTACTGTACAAAAGTTGCAGGAATAGAATTTCTAATCCCATGCCCATAGCCCGTACCTAGAAGGGGCAATAGTAAAATTTACCAAAGTCTCCCAGTTGTAGTAAATCTTCAAGATTTGTGATACAACTTAATTCTATCCCACTAGCCCCAAAGCTGTCGATGCAGAATGTGATCGGGCTAGGAATATTTACAAAATTAACATTGAACTGACAATGAGCAACCATTCGTTGAAGTTATGAAGTTGCATTGGACGTATTACGTTAAATAGAGGGCGTATCGAATAATTTGGCGTTAAAACGTTCCTTGTGTATGTAGTTATTGGGAAGGAAAGTTAATTGCGACACCCTAAACTTATTGACAGAATTGATTTTTTTAAACACTAGAACAGTCCCCCTTGTCACTTCTGCATTGGCAAATGATACTAAAGAAGGCTATGAGGGAATGTATTTTGTGCTTTAGATTTTGAAAGAAATCCTGAAGCATGTAACATTCAAGGACCTTCTCAGGACGTCATTGGTCAGTAAAAGCTGGAATTTACTCTCACGAGAGGTCCTAAGACAGCGAAACTGCATAGCATATGTGCTCACCCAGTACAATAATACCTGCGGTTCCCTTTGGAGGTTGAACAAATTACTGGCAAACACCGAAAATGTCCCTTTCAATGGTCTGTCCCTATGTTTCGATCCAGCGTTCATAGCACATGATTGTCCGGTGCATGAGAACTTGTTAGATTTCTCGTGTCACATCCTATCCAAAATCTCCAACAAGTTCCTTGAACTTGTTTACGTCAATGGGAGAAGAACAACTTGCGTTGCGGTTGACATTATTCGGAAGATACTGGGTGAACGAGCGGAGTCCTTGGAAACTCTATCTTTGGACCAGGTCACTGCGAACGCCCATACCTTAGCAAGTTGGTTTGACTTAGACTTAAAGGGATCATGGTTACCCAGAGTTCAAACTCTATGGCTGAAAAAAAAAATCAAACTTGTACGATCAAATGGATCCGAAGCATATTCCTTCGAGCATGATTGAGGAAGTAATTGAAGGAGCACCAAAGTAGAAGGTTATACACGGATACGTTCATCCTGGCTGCTTAGGACCTATCCTAAAGAGGAAATTAGTTCCGGCCTTAAAGAATTTCCATTACCATCCACCTCCAGAGCATAGAGAAACGAGAGAATGGGTTCGGGAATTTGCAATGACCCACCCAAAGCTCAGTTCCTTCTGTTTCTCAACACATATCCTAAAATTTGGTCAGATCCTCGACGAAAAAATTAGCGCATGGGCGGAGGCTGATAAAATCGATGTGGCTCGAAATTTAATGCGATTGTTACAGAGTAGCAAAGACAGACTGGTCCGTTTCGATGCAGATCAGCTGAGCCTGATTCTAATGATGAGTCAGTGGGACATTCCAGTGATGAGGAGAGTTCAGACCTTGGGAATTTGGCATAGTGCCTTCCTAGAAATTAATAGTAACTTTCCAACCTTGAGTAAAGTCAATTTTTCACAGATTTTCCCAAATCTGACAGAAGTTTTCATTTTCAATATTTCCTTCCCACGAAGAACTAATCACGGATTTTATTTAAATGAGACCTTCCGTCAAAATTATACTCAGTTCTGTTGCAACACCGTGAGGAAATTTAAAGTGAAAGGATATCATGATAGCCTTGAACATCACGAGAGATTCGATGTGAGGCAGTTGCAAAACTTTGGACGTATATTTCCGAACGTGAAAGAGTTTATTGTGGAGGATACAAATCAGTTTGCTGAGCTGGTGCCCCAACTGTGGACGTCATGGCCGAATTTAGAAACCATGAATATTACTGACCAGATGGAATTACCAGATTCATCTGCAAACTTTGATAGCAAAATTAACAGGATTTTCTCAGGCTGAAATAAATTACCTACTTGAAAATGTTGAGGATTATGAGACTTTGGAAATCGTCCCTGTCAAACCTTCCCCTCTCAATTTACCGAGTATGTACGATGTATGCATTGGAAATGGAATATATGTATAACAACAGTTATAGAAATTACCAACAAGTTCATATTTTTTATGCAATATCTTACACAATAATTGGATTACTTATTCTATGTAAATATTTTACTAATAATAATTGTATTTACTCCTGGTAGTTATTATTTATAATATGTCTTCAATTATTTATGAAAGCTTGAACATGTAATAACTAGGATTTTAATTCTATTTAATTCAAACTATTTAATTTAATTGTAAATTCAAATTTTTCTCGATTCCAGTTTTAAAATGCATGGAGTTTACCTTGAAACATCCTAGAAAACGCTGCGACCAATTTCAATTCCCATCGGACTTAAAATTCGCCTTCCTGTCTCGTTTGACGTGGCACTTTGCATTTGCTCGAATGCCGGAGCTGAAAGTTTCGTTTAGACGGGAAACTTGTCCCGTGAGCAACTGTTGTAAGTTTTACTTACAATCAATTTATTTTTCTACTTATTGTGAGCTAAAATGGTAGGACTGGACTTATGTCATTGTACTTTACGGCTAGTGATCTACCTATATTTCTAATACTTATGTTTGATTTTGTTACAGTTTTGGCTCTTGATCATCTCAAAGAATTTGTTGAATTGACGTATTGTAAGTTCGTGTATTATTGGAATTGGAATAATCGTGAACCTGAATGAGGGCCATTGACAATACTGCGTCGGGGTAGGGTAGGGCAGGGGTCGGATTTTTGTGGGAAGATGGGAAGATTCTTCCCAGGGAAAAAATACTTCTGGCATGGAAAATCTCAAAGGGGCGGGTTTCAGTTTTGCGAACGTTCATTTTTAAATTCGTATTCAGGGAAATTTATTTTGAATACAGGGATTTGTAGATTGGTTGACCTTATTTGGCAGGGATTTTACGTATTGTAGGGAAATGATTTTTGCTAGCAGGGATTTTGAAAATCGTTGACCTTTTCGTCAGCAGGGATTTTTGAAATCGTTGAGGATCTCCCTGAAGGGGACATCATCCGGGAAATTTAGAAATGATATTCCAAGGAGATCTATGAAAATCCTACCCCTATCCTGTATACATCATCTAAGCAAATGCACAGATAAAAATAAAGCAAGTTTCATTCGTAGCATTTTTATTAATATTATTATTTAAAAATGAACAATAAAACTCAAAAATATCGACAAATTCGCTATGAATCCCGTCTGCCACATTTCCAACAACTCCAGTCGGTGAGTCTTACGAATCCTCCCCCACATATATGTATAGACAACTGCATTTGATAACTTTGGTCAACAGATTTAGTGCCCCTCATGGGTACAGGTTTTATCCGGGTATTTGGGTACAGGTTCAGATACAGGTATGTATCAGGTACATACTTTTTGTACCCATCCAATTTGGGTACAGGTTCAGGTATGGGTACAGGTTCAGAAACCAATCTTTTGGGTATAAACCTATCAGGTACAGGTACTCACTAGGTAAATACCTGAACCTGAATGTAAAATACCTGAACTTTCAGGTACTTCTCAGTCAATCATAATTTTCAAGTAAAGCCTGTAAATGTGTTGTTGAGCTTTAAAAACTCATCCGAATTGTTGACCTTGAAACATTTTATATTAAAATTTATATGTATAACCTCTGTCATGAAAACTAATTCCACCATATAGGAACCCGTGGATAGTTACCCAGCATTAGCTGGAATGATCAGAGATTTTTTAGGAGTTCCTGGAACTGGAGTACAGATAGAGCGAGCCTTCTCCGATGGCCCAGTTTTTCTGACGCATAAACGTTTATATAAGAGTGGAGATACGGTAGGAAATGTTTTTTTCTACAAGCTTGGCTGAAGTTAAAATCTGGAGAGTTTGATTCTAAAAAAATGTTTTCCATTGCGAAAGCAATTTCAGGTTCCAAAACAAATTCTTAGTAGTTTAATTTCTCGGCATTATTGAAAGTTTAGAAAATATTACACTGCATTTGTATTGTTGCATTGAACTTATTCATATCGTAGATTTTGCTGTTACCTTTTCAACCTTTATGCAATCATTTATAGCTACTGATAATTCCAGTACTTAGTCATGCTTTCGAAGAATAAAAAATAAAAAAAATCTAATATGATAAATAAACTTTTTAAGTCAAAATGTCTTGGTGGCAGATATTTTAATTTTTTATTTCGTGTAATATCTTACGTAATCCTTTAAATTAGTACAATCGAAAATACTCGGGTAGGTACAGGTACTTTTAAAATATACCCGGGTACAGGTACTTTTTTGGGTACTTTTTGGGTACAGGTACTTTTCAGGTACAGGTACTTCTGATTGAGTTTGAGTACAGGTACAGGTTCAGGAAAATTGAACCCAGGTATTCAGGTACAGGTCCGAGTATAGGTTCAAAAAATCCATGTACCCATGATTCAGGTACAGGTTCAGGTCCAGGGACAACATTTTTGTACCCATGCGGAGCACTAAACAGATTCAATGCTTTTCGAGTTGCTTTCTAACGAACTTTTATGAACTGCTCTTTTGTGGGATTCATATGCAATTTTCCTAACAAAATAGTGATTGTAAATATGGCAGGTTTGGTTTTCAAGGTTGTCTTGAATGCTGGGGCAGTTGTAGACTAAACATAGGAGATAGTTTCCAGTTTTCCGTTTGCATTTAACATGACACAATGCGGCCAACCACCAGAGTAAGCAGTTGAATCGTTCGGGTTAAAAACACGAACTCCGACAACACCCTGCTTAAATAGCACCGGAGCCGGGAGAAACTTCGATATTAAAACATTGTCCAAGTTGTTTCGCCAAAGACGACAGCACTTGGGATCATGACAAAGAATTATTTGCAAAACAATCTGAGATTGACGGACGTGATTTTGTGTCCACTCCTGCGTAAGCCAAGAGTTTTCGGAATTCTCATGGATATCATAGAGATTCGGACTAATGTTTGACTTTTGTAAGTTTATAAAATGTATCAGTGCGCGGTCTTTCACCAATATAATTTTGTTACTGAAAGCATTGAGTCTAACAATAATTCCGACTTATTTCTTACATGTTTCTGAGAATCAGCGAAACATCATCAGCACGTTTACCCCTACCACCTTGGTATACACAAAATCATTAGCTTCAAGACCTCCTCCCAAGAATGAAACTTAATGTATATGTGCATGCTCCCATATACATTGTCTGTAGCCATTCCCAGCATGACATGAAAATGGAGGAGGCATATATTTTGCGTTGTGATCGTCTTTAATATGGGATAGGAAACGAAAAAGGCTATTTAAAGCCCTGTATAGGGGGGGGGGTGGTTAATTGTGGGTTTCTGAATCCCTGGAGGGTTGGCTAATGAGTTGTGTTTAAAAATCATCGCTCTGCGATTATTTAAGGCTGTCGTGTAGGGCGGCGCCAGCTACGGCCATCTCTCCTTACATTACAGATGTATGATTGTAGTATGTTGAGCTCATTTATAAAATTACCGTTACAAATTTTCGAAAAATTAAGTTACATTTTGAAAAACCAAAAATCAAATTTCGAAATATTTAAAAAAAAAAAATTAGTAATGACTGGGACGTATAAAATCATTTCATTGAAATCAGTGCAACAGTTCGGGAGAAATCAAAGATTTTGTTCGGGTTTATTTTTTTACATTTGTTACGAAAACGTGGACAGATTGTTTAAAATTTAAAAACCAACAGGTGCCCCTTAACTCAAACCTAACTCACCCTAAACCCCCTCTGCCACCGGGTACTTCCTTCCATAATCAACACCTTTTCCATCCCTTACAAACCTTTATCGCGAAGGAAAGTTTTCCCTCATAGGCACTCTTTGTGCATATTGATGGAGTATGGGTAAATAGTTGGGAATTTTGGGATCTTCCTTTTTTATGCGTAGAACGAAATAGCGATTTTATACGCATATGTTACTCACAATCAGTTCAGTTAGGAAATCATCCAAATCTGGTCTGACAATTCTTGAAAGTGTTAACACGGATCAGAATGAAACAAACTCCGAGTGCCACAACTCCTTGTAATACTAACCGTTGTAGCATATTTGAAGAAATGTCTTGGAGTGTTTAAAATAGTGTTACACTCGAGGAATATTTCACGAGAAATGTTTTTGTAGAAATTATATGTGAAATTTGTGTAAAGAGTAAGTACTTACCAGTACGCATAAAGAAGCAAGCACATGTAAATTGGGAATATATAAATAAGAAATTGAAGTAGAACCTTATACATTGAAATATGTATAAAAAATAAAACGCCTTCAAAAATATATTTTATAAATTATAATATTAATAGGTAATTGTATATACCCAGATAGCACCAAGTGTTCGCGAAGATTTCTTCAAGCAATCTCGTTCAAGAAATGTAAACATCTTCAAGATTTCTGGTTATTATCGCCAACGAATAATGATGAAATCTTCAAGAGATCCATTTGTCCCCATAAACATATCTTTGACGTTTCGTGAGCTATTCGCGACTATGTCTGTTCAAGATATGTAGAATATGAACAAACGAATAACGACGCCATCTGCATTAATTCTACCGAAATATTGTTTCATATGTATGTGCATATAGCTAGGTATATTAGGTGGTGAGCTGCAGAAATCAAATCAAAAAATTTTTTTCGTAGCTCAATAAGCAATATGTTAATCGATTTTATTGAAATTACTCATTTTGTTTGTATGTAACAAAAAAGATCAAATTATATCTAGAAATTATACGAACCAATTGAAAAAATATATAATAGGCAAAGTAAATTAGTTACACTAGTTGCCATTGAATAAATGCCCGAACGCATTACAGCAGAAGCTGTCAATCTTCATCCAAAATACGGCAAAACATTCGATATAGATTTCGTGGACTGATGCGACGTAGTCGTCAAGTAGACACTCGGCTTTTTAAAGCTGTTCAGAATCTGCGGAGCTCTGTAAACAACAAATGTTGTTTTTATCCTAATTCGAATTGTAAAATGAATTTATTCAAGCATTCTTTAAAGATAATTACATTAAGTAAACGAGCTGCTGCCTTTTCAACTTTTGTCAACTTATCTCCTGCGTGTTGAATCCAAGCCATGATTTTACTCCGTGCTGCAGTTCTAGTTTCGGTCACAGTTTTGGGATTCGCTTTTACAATTTCTAAACAAAAGATAAAAGTGCAGTAAAAGATATACTTATAACATGTACAAATGAATTACACCTTGGTTATATATGCCACTGGTTACTGCAATACAATATGTCAATTTTGTACCATAAATGAAATCATTAATGTGAAGTATGGAAAAGTTTGGTTTTCCACGAACTCCTGTGTAATTAAATCGATAGGCCAGGTCAAAGCTCATGACTTCCTTCAGGATATTGTATACGGTTTCCGTTAAATCCGAGCCACCAAGAGACCCTAAATAAAGCAGCTAAAAAACCATAAAATTTTTAGGATAAACCAAAGTACAACCAGTTTATCCCTTAGACAATATTGTCAGGTCTCTAAAATATTTTAGGTCATAAACGCGTAAACATAACTAATAATTTTATACTAATAATTTACCTGGGATGACTTCTTGGCTATCCGTTAATTAATAGGGTCTAGTTATTAGTTACCATATTATTTGCAAATTACTTTAAAAACTTCTGTAAATTAACTTGATTTACAAAATCTGAATTATTTTGCTATTAGTATATTTTCTTGACGGTCCAACGTAAAGATTATTAAAATATTTATTTCGTACTTACAGCCGATTTTTTGAACTTCAGATCCTCTTTTAATTTCTGGTCAAACTGCAAAAGTTGATTCATAGTTGTGAACGGGAAATTAAAATCTACTTCGGCTGGCAATGGGCTGGAAACTTCTCTTTCCATGTTATAAACACGAGCGTTATTTACAAGACTGAAAATTGCTGCTTGCATTGTGTCCTGATTTGTTTGCAGTATTGATAGCTTCAGGAATACATTGCGTTGAAAATCTGAAACCATCAATTCCTATACTTTTAAAGGTTAGCTCTTGCGTAATATAATTCATTCATTCATTCATTAATACAAATATTCGCACGTCAGAAACCTTCATCGCACATATAGAGTGTTAGATCTTCAAGTACCTTCAAATCTCTTCAGAAAAGGCTCAGGAACATTCTCAAAACATGTGGTATTCCCTGGTGTAGACAGTGAGGAGGCATGCACCGAATTTTCGAGACCAGATGAAGTGCTTTCAGTTAGTGAAACAGAACTTGGAAATTCCAACACGATCTCCGAATTTGTCTGAAATATGGGTGGGTCCATAGGACCGAGGCGAAAAGTGTTTGGAACATTTTCCAAGTCAATATTCTCATTTGAATCACTACTGAAACTAAGCTTCCTTTTCTGAATGGATCTCCCGGCTCTGCTCTTACGAATGGGTTCCTTCAAGTATGTTTCGTCGGCACTCAGTTCCGAGAATACCTCGAAATGTGGCAGCTTTCGCTTACCTTCTTCAAAAGTTTCTGTTAGGAATAAAAATGCTGAAAACTTAAAAAGCTGAATGATAATTACTTCATGACAATGTAATTATTTAAAATAAATAATTTCTGACAGAACTTACGGAATTTGTGTAGTACTCTTATTTTGTAAAGCATCCACATGGATTTGATTGGGGACTTTAAACCTTTCACAGCCGCACATATTTTGCCTTCCTTCTTGAAGTTGGGCCAATAACATAATTTTATCTCGACTGCTTCGCCACCCTCAATATGTGTGGTATCCTCAACATCTTCAGAAGACCAGAAGAGTCGATTAAAGGAATAGTTAGTTCCTAAGGGCATACGACAGTCTATAAGTAAGGACTATAAACCTGTTTGTAGCCATTATAAATCAGTGTCAGTTGGATTCAGTTGTAAATAAAAAATGTATGGGTGAATACGGTTGTTTTCGATTGAGAATTGACACTTGGTATTTCCAAGGCACCTTTATTTCCTTCATACTCATATCAGAAAAGTATTATTTGCAAATATTCAGTCTATTGATTGCTTTGAGATTTAATCCTTTGTACTTAGTTCCGATTATTACAATAATTGAACACGCATTTAAATTAATATCACAATTATAAGTTGTATATTCACAGTCTTGTAATATTGCTTTTAAAGTTACAGTCTTGTACAAAAAGGTACATTTAAATTGGACTAGAATAGTAATTGATTGCACAGTTGAAAATACAGATCACATAATGTCGTGTTATAATAGTACAGTATGGTATAGTTTGTTAGGAAATATAAACCTAATATAATATGTACATGACATGTAATAATACGTTTAGTATTGTCATTCAGTTTTCAGTCTTTTTCTTTTGATTATTCCATCAAATTTTCGGCTTAACCTGCTGGATTAATTGCAGGGAGGATAAATCGGGCATGACCCCTCTAGGCTTGTGACCGGATCGGGTCGTCACAGGGTCTACCATGTACATTGAAGCTGTCTGAATTTTTCACAGATTTCAAGCAATGATACACGGAGACTTCTGCTCGCCAATCGGTCACAAGCAATTGAGCTTCGAATTTTACATTTCATTGTCATAGGTACTATTCTTAATTGAGTGACAGACTTGCAAAAATATTAGTTTATATTACACGTGTTAAAATGTTGCGTTAAAAAATACTTAAAAAATTAAAATTGAGTGGGTATTATCACAGAATACAGTTGATTTAAACTCCTTGATCACTTTGTTCGTTAGTTGCTGTTGATAATTGACATCCTTTCCTGACTTTGTGCCGCTTCAGATTTGCTGCATTGGAGCACTCAACTCCACATTGATCACAGGTCACTGCCAATAAAAAATAATTATTAAATGATGTACTTTGGATGCAATAGATCATGTCTGTGAAATAAAGAATAATAGTGGCTATAAAAGATTGGTGGATACCTCGAGTGGCTTTGAGGTGATACGAGTTATAATGCTTTAGCATGAACGACTCATACTCGAACATGCTTGGACAGCCTTCAAACTTGCAGCGTACATTCTTACTTCTCCCGGCTGGAGAACCGGTTGCCTTCCGTTTCCGTCCAATGTTGGAGCTGGATGCCGCTGGAGACTTGTGGGGAAGTGCGCTGGTGTTAGCGTCTGACTGCAATGCTAGGCTACAAGATGCGGATGGAAATCTGGCTTTCATGACTTGATCAAATCGTTCTGTCCAATCTAGAAACAAAAATGAAATGGAAAATGAAATCTATATTGGGTCGCTGGGTTTCTCAGATAATTACATTTTCTGTTTTACTTACTTATTGGATTTCCAATGTAGTCCATCCAGTCGTTCTTCATGGTCCGGACGTCAAATGGGTTTGTGTCCCCATGACGTGGCCTACACCGGCAGTGGTTTATCTTCAAGTCGAAATATCTATGATCACAGAAATTTACAGATTGTACGATATTATGTCCTATGTTGAAAACTTCATGATACGAGTTCGACTTGAGGATGAGAAGCTCTCCTGGATTCTGGAATATGAGGTTGTACTTGAACCCCCATTCTTCCAGCTTTCGTGGTGTGAATAAAAGTTTCGAAGAAGTGAGCCTCCTGTCACACTTGACTGTAGTTGGCTTCAACACTTCAGGCATTTTAGCCTCGACTAGCGTTTCCAGATTCAACTTTTCTCCACTCGGTATTGTCAGCCATACCTTTGTCGACCCATGCAGGTGGTAAATGGCGGACGACAGGGAATGGTCGTCAATATGGAGTGGAGCTGGAAGAATACAAATAAGCATTATATTTATTAACCCAGAAAAACGTTTAGTACCAGCAAATAACTTGTAGCTGTAAAGGATTTTAAAAAATAATTAAATGTACTTACAAGAGGAGTTTGGCCGTCCATAGTACGTCCATGGCTCCGTGATTCCTTCCTTGGACTTTAACGACTTGTATGTCGTGAGAGGACATTCAAGATGGGTCAGGGAGAATGGAAGGAACCAATTACGGGTGGGCTCTCCCCAAAAGTCGAAATCATTTACATACACCATGCTAGCAGTGTCTACAACTTCCATTTTATTTGATATCGTCTCCACAATATCCATGTTCTGGTCGACGAATTGTTGAACGTTGTAGTTGACTTCCACCATCGGCTCTTGGAGATATTCTGCGATAGTCTGGCAGGCCCCTTTAGGATCCTGTTGAATCCGTTGATAAACGCCGTTGTCTATTTTATTGTAAATACAGTTGTCGACGGTATTAACCTTTCTCTTCCGGAGGGATTCTAAATCCAGGTGGCTTCTCTCCCAAAGCTCTGCTTCCGCTGGAAACGAAAGCAGGCAGGCGTCCTCAGTGTTGATGGACTGAGTGTGGAAGGGCAAGCGTTGTCCGATAAATTGTCTATATTCTTCCAAGCTCAGTGGCTTCGGGAGCAGGACCGAACAGAATGCCGTTGCCTGGTGGACTTCATTCTTGAAAAATGATTCTCCGTCGATGAATTGCATGATTTGAAACTAAAAAAAAAAGTTTAAAAAAATAAATAAATCCCGACCCACTGTACAGAGAAATCCCTAATCAGTTGAAAATGTCCACACGTATTATTTCTCGTTACAATAATACCTAAAAAACTCCATTGAAATTTCTTTTTCCTTTCAGTTAATGAAAAGAACGGATAATTGGATTCAGAGATTACAAATAGTTGACACAAGCATGCATATCAATGAATATCATGTCATATTGCTATGGGTTTACATTAGATTCGTTACAGGGTGCATTTTAATGTAAATTTGCCTCTACACTGTAAAATGGTAATTTTGATTTATTGTTGTGTAACCCCTTCAAGGTTCAACATACCCCGTGACGTTATTGCTCCGTTGGATCATTTTAGTATCGGCTATATAATTAATTTTTGTGGTTTTTTTCCTCTAGTCGAAAACTAATATTTATTTTAAAGAATTTAGCCATTTTTGTTCTTAAAAACACTCATGTTTTAGTTTTTAATTTTGCAATCTCTATCAGGGGCGGGAATCGGAATCGGGAGTTTTCTAAGTAATCCGCAACTATCAACACCAGAAAAAAAAAATACAGCCTCACATTCACGTTTGGGCGTCTGGGTTTTTCATCTCAACAACATCGCCTTGGCCATCACACCGTTTTCCTATACTCCATTCTGTTATGTATTCACCATTGAACAACACATAAAATGACTGCATATACTATTGCAACATCCTGCAGGCAGACGTCCTATCATTTATACTTATATTAAGCGACTCATATGTAACTTGACATCATCGTACATATTTGGTGATCCATAAAAAACCGACAGCTAACTCCAACTTTGTTGTCACAATTGTGTAATCTAATGGAAAACTTTGTACTTCGATTTTATGTAAATAAACAGTTACATTGATTAGTTGTACGTATAGACAACTAGATCAATGATAGTAGAATTGAAATTTTAAAAGAATTTTTGAATTGGATACTTACAATGCCTAAAAAATAGCCTCCTATAATTGACTCAATCAGAAGTTGGAGTAAAAACAAATACTCGGATTTTGTAGATAATGTGACTACATGGAGAGTTATAGACTCCTTGGGACAGAAATTATGTAGATAATAGAGATTATGACTATTAAGAAGTTGTCTTGGAAATATTGGCGTTTGTACCTTGTATTAGTGCCAGGAACAGACTTTTTCGCGCTAAAAAAAACCGCACACACACACACACACACACTACCAGAGACAGTTACAATAATAATCCTCGCAATGAATTTCTCCCAAAATCGACTTCGCCTTTTAAAACTTAAAAAAAAATGTATATTTCTAAAAACACACACACACACACACACAAATATATGGAGTAAGACGCACTAGTGTTTCCTTGAGCTGATGTGGAACTGACTCATATACAAGTGTGCAAGAATGAGAAAGAAAATAGATAAGTAGGAAGAGAGTGGGAGAGAGGGAGAGAAAAAAAAAACATTATCCAAAGGCGGACAAAATAGCTGGCCTCGCCTATATCCTACATATATTTTTAAACTCCGATCCTACATATTCTTGAAAACATCCACAGCCTACATTTACATCTACACGATTCTATTCTGTTTTTGTGTCTGTGAGTAATATATACCAAACTATAGAAAATCTATGCTGATATAGGAACGCCTGGGTCGTCTCCCTATCAGAGTTGATGAACGTGACTTGGACATGAATATGCAAGTAGCAATAATAATCAAACCCGAACTTGGTATTTTATGATCAAGTAATTACTTGTAGGACCAAGTTCATGACCACAAGTACTTTCTACCAGAACTTGAACTTGGTGTAGTACGCGCGTTTAGTACATTTTTCTAACCCGAACATGGACTTGACTTGACCATGAATCTGAACATGAATCTTCAAGTATTTAAAAAATTGAGGAATAATATGTATGATGTCACATTAAATCAACAATTTTATGATTTTATTGTCAGCAAATTAAAAAATACAAATCCAATTCACCACTGTTTCATGTATTTTGTTTTTAAAATTTTGAGCCATGCTTCAAGGCGTAGTACTATTCTAATTGTTTCTCCCACCATTTCGAAAGGAGGTGTAATAATTTAGTTTTGCTTCTAAATAATAATTATTTTTTCCTGCGGGTAAATATTTTTACTTTGGTATTAAAGTAATCCGGCACTATCGCATATACCAACGACGAAGCTGCTGGCTGACATTCTTTGTATTGTCTGTGTCGGGGCTTACAAAGAAAACGTAGCAGAAGTTTTAAAAAATGTTTTGCAATTTGTATAATTTCGGCGCAAATCTTGGGGAAAGTATGCGAACTTGAACTTGAAAAAAGCAAGTTCGTGGTCAAGTATTTGGCAAATGAATCTTGAACACAAACATGACTTGACGTTCAAGTCCAAATACTTTACTTGAACATGAACATGACTTCAAGTAAAATGTCGTGTTCGGGTTATGCTTTTGGCTGGTCATGACCCGATAACTTCAAGTACTTTAAATTGTGGACATGAACATGACCCGAACTTGAACATGACCCGAAATACGTGTGGTGTACTTGGCCATGCGCTCGTCTCTGCTGCCTATACAGGGATTTCCTCTATGTCAAATTGGCGTTTTATTCGTTCACTCCAAACTTAGGTATATCATGCATAATTAAAGTAACTCCACTAACAACAAGAGTATAGATAGTATGCACGGTAGCGCTAATAGAGGTTTTTGTAGTTCCCCTCCGGCCTTGACATCACCTGGGAAAACTTTATCGCAAACAACAATATCATTATTTATCACTAATATGGAACTTACTGCAGGACCTTTGAAGTGCTCGTTTCCTTAGCATATACATATAACCCATGCATACACGTTCAGGATAACTAATTTTAATACTACGTGAAAATTAAACAATTGTTAATTTCGTAACTTCCATTAATTTTAGTAAAAAATTTAAGGAATCACTATTTAAACAGTAGAAAATGCCCACAGCATAATGTATATATGAACTTACAATGTAAATGTCGTGTCGTATAATAAAATCGAATAAATGACGCGTACAAATCACGAACCGAATTGTAATAATTATTACTGAGTTGGCATCCCTCCACTTGGCATCCCTTCACATGGCATCCCTTTACTTGGCATCCCTTTACTTGGCATCCCTTTACTTGGCATCCCTATGGACTTGGCATCCCTTTACTTGGCATCCCTTCACTTGGCATCCCTTCACTTGGCATCCCTTTACTTGGCATCCCTTCACTTGGCATCCTTTGGACTTGGCATCCCAATGACTTGGCATCCAAATGACTTGTCATCCCAATGACTTGGCATCTCTTTACTTCGCATCCCAATGACTTGGCATCCCAATGACGTTTTTACTGAATTTTTACAGCATTCATAACCTTTATACTACATTATTTAAATCAATAATTTGGAAAATGATTATTCCGTAATGATGCTGTATTCTTGAGTCGTAGAACTATACATGTTATCCTATATACGCAGAGAAAGCAATTTTAAACTAGAGATAAGCCAAGCTGGATGAAAACAACAAGGGTAGTAGTCAAACTAGCAGAATCCTTGAGCTTCGTATTAAATTACGCTGATGAAGTGAAAATCCGAAACGAAAAATGTAAAGTCTAAAACGTTATGCCATAGTGACACATGCCAATCATGACTCAATCTTTGTATTGACTCACTTTTACTCATTACGCTTCTGGCATTTGATCAAGTTTGAGCTTGTCCCTTTGTATTGAAAACTTGTAGAAATTTCTTTTGAGAAAATTTAAATATTTTAAACTTGTGTTCACGTACATTTACACCGAGGGGATTTTAATCGCAGAAATGAGCGACGTTCCTGATTACAGTAAGTAGTAGTAAATCATTTGTGCAGTAATAAACAAAAAATTCAGTTCCTTAATTCTTTGAAAAATGTCTTGAGTTTTTTTTTGCGTTGCTAAAAAAAAGTTACAAGATAAAAATCTTTGAGTGCGCTTACTTTTTCTCGGTATTGATTTATTATTTGAATTGTTGTTTCTTCCAGGTTGCTTCCAGCAGTTGGGGGAAAATCACTGCCCTTCTTGCGTTCTGGATGGAGGATTATTCTTTCGTCTGTTCAACAACTCTTATTGTTGCACCTACGACCTCTCTGCAGTGGATGGAGGAATTGTCAGTGTTATTTCGAACTCGACTGCTTGTCCAGTTATTTCGAATAATAATGGGGAGAATACTGATGATGGGTTTGGAGGTTTCGGGCTCGTCCCTCTGCTTTCGTCTGCTGCCATAGGTACGAATAATCACTTTACACACAATTTATTGAACTAACTTGCCAACTAATCATTAAAATAATCAAGACCAGTGCTTGTATTTGCAACTTGCGGGACACAGTGTATTTTTCATTAAGTATAGAATAATAGAGTGAAAAATTTTTTTCTTCAATGATTCATTTGTATTTCCAAACTGATTCTCTTGTAAATTATTATTTTTAAAAGGAGCTGCCTGTGCCGGTGGGATTTTTGTTGCTGGCTGTTGTCTCTGGAGGAGCATCGTAAGATGCTGGGGTCGTCGTCGCCAGGGAACGTTTGCACGCCCTCGGAACAACTCGGCAACTTTACCCACGGAGAATATTGAAATGACTCCTCTTTTGATGAATAATGATGCTGCTGCTGTTGGGGCCGCTCCTCCGAGTGCCGAACGAGAAGAAAACAGGAGGACGGCTGCCATGGTACTGAACAATCCAGACGACGCCTTAGTGACCGGAGGAAATGAGATGAGCAGGCGAGAGCAGCAGACCACTCCAGCACAGGGACTGCAGAGGTCCTACGGCTCCATGGGATCTGCCCATGGAACTGAAGAGTCTGAAATTACTGCCGAGCCTTTGTACGATGAAGTGCCTTTGGTTGAAGACTCACGTGGGCATGTTATACCTACAACGGGCCGAACACCTCTCCCTCCGCCCCGCGAAAGAGCTGGATCGTACACTCAGGGTCGTCGCCGCCGCTTGAATGATGGCCCATACAATCAGACAGGGAGGAATTATGGTGACGTTGCCATAATTAATGTTGGAGAATTGGCTGTTGCAAATGACGACGACGAAGATGCCGAGGACGAGCGAATGCTTCAAAAGCTTCGCATGTGGGGAAAGACAGGAAAAGTCCGGGTCGTCAAGAAGCGAAGCGACACGACTTCCCTCTCAGAATGGGAGGCCGAATTTTAATTTTCTTTTCTAGCCCTTGGCATTTTTTTTTATTTCTTTTTTATTGCAATCAATCATTGTAATATATTATTGTGTTCACCAATTTTTAATGTTCCTATTCGTAAACAAAAGGGTCAGGGGGGAAACAGCGCAATGAGTAATAGACTGGAAGTAAATCTCAAGTATTTCATTATTATCAAGTTCCTTCCCCCGCCTCCAGAAACCAAAGTACAATATTCAACTACATACGTAATATATTTTAAGATTTTTTTTTACAGACAACAGCAACTACAAGAAGAAGAATTATCCTGCAGGAGTTATTGTGTGTAATGTATTTAATACAACTCGAGTTTTTTTTATATTTTTACACAGTTACATATGGTACATAGTGTAGTCAGACGTAGCTACCACAGAACTATCCTCAATTCATACCACGATTCCAGCCTAATGAAATAAATTCTGTGCGTTTTTTTATTCATCATCATATTATACAAGGACTGAACTGGCCTCATGTTTATTTTCTCCACTCTTGTAAATTACGACGAGCAGTTGCATTTTAAATTTTGACTGTGTAGCATAGAGCAATAATTGCGCTTCAGTGTCATCAGCACCACCATCCACAAAATGTCAGATAAAAACTTGACCAAAGTTTTGGTTTGCACTCTCTGTCGGGGTGATATTTTTGCCGACGTTGAATCCGACTTTTTGCTTCACGAAAGACTCGTGGAGACACGCTGGACTACCCGATTCTGTTCATATACATTTCTTGACGATTACACTTCTCGCCATTTGGAAAGATTCGAAAAGGGTTACGCTGTGGCTTTAGAGCAAGATGCGACACTACCTGTGACAAGTTGTACTCATTTCTTTCACTTGCCCTGTATTGCAAAATTTGCCCAAGAAATCTACATGATAATTTTTGACGAGTCAGGCTGGAGTGACGAGGATCTTCTTCTATACTGTCCAGGCTTTACCCAGGGCATATGTTGCAAGAGACAGTTTCGACATGTGCGTCACCTGCGATTTATCAAGCACGAAGAGTTTGACGTGGACTGGCACTACTGTCCCCAACTTCCACCACTTCCATCAACCAAGTACTACCCGTCGGATTTAAACCTGGATATGTTTCGGGACAAGAAGGCAAGATTAGCATTGTTCCGTGCTGCAATGAAAGTTCGTGCCAAAGACATTTCCAGTAGACCCGTCCCACGGACAGAGCATCAAATTGCACGCGCCTCTGGTTACTCAAGGCTTCCTCCTACTCGAGATGATGCCATGCCTGAGATGGCTACTCAGCCCGTGAAGAAGAAAAAATCAAAGGCCAATATTGCTCCAAGCTGCTCTTATACTTCTCACAGCGGCGGCAACAGCAACACTTCCGGGTTAAATGCAGTTGGTTCGACGGCCAGTGCAATCGATATAAAGGGGAAAAAGCCTGATAAATTTGGCGACGTTTATCAGATGCTAAAGAAGATGGCTGCGAATCATAAGGAAAAGCAGCAGTTGTTGCTAATGCAATCTGGTAAGCTATTTGATAGTATTTGTTTTTGGATTCAGTTGGATTGCCGTGAGAGAGTTTGATTGAGTTGGCTTAATGATGCGTAGCTCAATATAATTACTTTAATTGCCCTATTAAATTTTTTATTGCAGAAGGAAGCAGCCAACACACTACTGAGTTTCCACTAACTGGCAACGAACTGGATACTTCACAGAAACGGACCACGGAAGTAGCTGAAATCCTCTATAATTTCAAGGAGTCTGCTGCCGCTGCACAAAAGCTCGAGCACTCCACCCCACCAACGAAAATTGAAGTAGTCGACATTGCTGACGACGACGACGACGACTATGAAGATGACAAAGACTACAAGGGGACTATGACTCCACCAAATGATGGACCATTGCACTCAAGTAGTCAGCAGCAGCAGAAAGCAGTAGCACATTCAGTTTCAGATGAGGAAGGAAGCAATTCCGGAGGTGGAAATTCCTTTGACTCTTTGTTTGCCGACCATGATATGAAGGATGTTGATGGGGACAACAATGATTGTTCTTCGCCACCAAAATCAACAGAGTAAATCTCTCTCTCTCTCGCACAGGGAAATGGATTAATATGGATTGTACATTCGTGGAAATTTTTGGTGATTGGAATATACATTTTATTTAATTAGGATGCAGAATCAACATCTCTAAAAATATATTTAAATATTACTGGTTGTGGAAATTATATTACTTACTGTTATTATTCTATGGATGGAAATTATGGGGAAATAAAACGGTTTGGGGATATACCAAAATATTCAGCAATTATTTTCTAGCTTTTATTTGTAGGATTCGTCAAATATACCCATAGCCCATTCATGATGACAATGTGAAATAAAATAATGTTTAATTTACGCCCATTACCACAAATGCTAACACCCACCACCGCCACTATCGTCATCATCCTTATTTGAATTCTTGATTGGTAAAAATCGAGTTTCCTTTATTCTCGTCACCACCATCGTCAGGCTTCAGCCTATCGCAAAGGAAACTATTATTCTGGCTGGTCAATAAAACTCAGAATTGCAACCATTTGGTCGGCGTTGAACCACATGGCAGGTCCCTGTAAATCAAAGCAAAAAATAAATTCACTATTATTTATATCGCCAACATGAGACCAAGACACGAGAGTAAAAAATTAACAGAAACAAAAAATTTTGTTCTTACCGCCCAATTTTTGAACTTTCTGGCCGTTTCTTCTGGCACAGGATTCAGGAATCCAAACTCAAAAAATCCAGACCGTCTGTTGAATTGGATCCTCACCTTGAGATTTTGAGTCTCAATGTCGGCAGGAAGTGCCCAAAATTCTGGCACTCCTTTTGGGTCAAACTCAAACGCACGTTCAGGATCTCCTGAAAAAAATTCAAGTGGGTCATCTTCGGTTTTGTTGCTCCGCTCATGTCGTTCAATTTGATCCAGGACCTTTTCAATGAGCGGGCGAATTTTCGTTGCCTCGTACTGCGTGAAACGGATGCGTTGCCATGAACGAGGAGTCCTCTTGCCAATATGTAAGTAGGTCGCTCGAGCACTTTGGTTGTAAACCTTTTTGGCGAAATACTCCTGATTTTCGTCCAGCTAATGAATTGATACACAAAACAAGCAATATAATGTAAAGAATTGCAATTTGCTGTAGACGCAAAAAATGTATAGTTAGCAAAATTGTATTTACCACAAAGGCATCGGGTTGCTCCCAAAATTCCGAATCATTTGGCGTCAGTTTCGATGCAGCTGCAGTCGGCTTTGGAATTACCACCGGCGGAGCATTCGGGTTGTATCGGTACAGTTTGACCTTTCGAATGTGTTTTGGAGTAGATCCCAAGTCCGGTTCAAGAGAACCCCAAGCTATTGAACACAAAACAAAAAAAAAAAACCGGAGGAAGTAAGTAAAAGTTTAGACGAAAATGAAAAATAAAATAAAATAAAAGTAGAAAAATTTACATATTATACACATACCTTTGGAGTTGGACGACATGGCGTTCTTGTCCTGGTGGTTGGGGTTGATGCTGGTCAAATTTTCTCGAGCGTCTTGCTCCAGTGTCCCTTCACTACCACGAACAACACTATCACTGTCCATTTGAATTAAATTTTTGGTGAATTGGATGCAAGGCAAAAATTACTTTTGAGATTGAGTGAGAGAAGGAAGCTCTTCTTGGTCGCGATGTAAAATGAATGCAATTTAATTTGGTTGGTGAAGCTTATTTATTCTGCTCGTTGGAAGGTGGGGAGGAAATTCCTCCCGCAATTTATTCTACATAGTCAACACGAGACGCTCTCTATCTACCTCACTATATTTCATCCCCCAGAGAAAGCATTTCTTTTCCTTGCAACGTCCTGCCCAACCTGTAGCTCACGCGCACACACACACACACACAGGCACGTAGGACTTAAAGTGAAATTAGTAACAAACACGCGCATTATCGTGTACCAGCAGCAGCAGGAGCATCACTGCAACCACCACCACAACCATGGCTGATCAAAATTTAAACAAAAATTTACTCCAGACTTGGAAAGAGCAATTCATTGAAAACAGGTTGCAAACAGAAATTGCATCACCCCAAATTAATTTTGATCAGCTCACACCGGAACAACAGCGACTGGTGAAATTAGTAGAGACTCGTCTCAACACACCCCAGGACGAACAGTATGAAACTCCGGTGCGCATAATATTGGTTTCTCCCCCTGGAACTGGTAAAACAACTACATTGGCCCACATTAAGTTTTTATTGGAAACAAAGAAAAGGAGTGATCCTGGTTTTGATTTTAAATTCGCCGTACTAACTGGTACTTTAGCATTCCAACTGAAAATCCAAACAATCCACAGTGCTTTCAAGTTACCAGTTAAATTTACGCAGGGATTTTTGGAAAAAATAAAAAATGGGTCGGCCTATTCTCCAGCAGTTCTTACAGAATTTAGGAAAGTGCGTTGGTTGATACTCGATGAAATGAGTTTGATTTCGCTGCGATTACTACATGCCATTGATTTGATAATGCGCTCTGCTGACGATTTCTTCAAGGACGAACCCTTTGCTGCGAGGTCTATAGTGATCTGTGGTGATCCCTTGCAAGTAAGCAAATAAATTTCCCCAGCTGATTTAAAGATGTAAAAAAAATCTATGAGTGGCAAAAACATTTTATTTTGAAAAACGTTATAGCCATTGACTGTTGCGGACCATCCAGTCTTCTACCCAGCATACCAATTGGATCGCCATCCTTTTTACGAGACATCCCGTGCATACTGCAACATAACTGATGTGTTTCGCTTGACAAAACAACAGCGGCAATTTGGTGATTGTGAAAACCAGAGGATGTTCCGCAGCTTTCTGGTTCGACTACGCTTTGACTGCACACACCCCGAAGACATTGATTACCTTCGTTCCAGACAGCAAGCAAATTTACCCGCGGAAGAACAGGAAGGATTTCGGCGAGCTCTACACGTATTCTCGCTGAAGCGGGATGTGAGGGCTCATAATATGTACGGGATAAAATTATTACTTGTACTTGAATGAATAGCTGCAAAAATAAATTAAGAAATATAGTCGAAGTGGGACGACAACAATTATTATATATTGTACAACCATTAATATTTTGTTTTTATTTAAAGGAGAACATTGCGCCAAGAATTCCCAGAAAACGAAATAATAAGTATCTCGAATGGAATCCATCCGTTACATCTCGCGATATCGGCTCCAGTGTTCATTACAAAAAATATAATTACCGATCTGGGGGTGACAAATGGTTCACGAGGCTTTGTACGTGACATCGTCTTTGAGGAGGAGGAGGACGACGGCGCACCTGCAGCCAATTTCCAGGGCCTGTTATCGGCACGCAAAGTGAAATGTATCATTGTAGAAATTGTAGGCTATGGTGGTCCAACATACACTACGCTACGGGGGCAGGGCTTTCCAATCTTCAAGTACGACGATACTGTATATTGCCACACTGCTACGGAGTATGTTCAAGTGAAAGCCTTTCCTTTGGAAATTGGCTACGCAACTACAATGCACAAAGTCCAGGGCTTGTCGCTTACAAAGCTGGCAGTTCATTTGGGTGTCCGAGAGCTATGGACCAAGATGGACTATCTTTGCTTGTCTCGCGTGCAACGATGGGACCAAATAATGTTCACGGATGACCACCTTGCCGATGACCGGCTAACAAACCGATCGGATGAGGTTCGTGAAGCTTCCAAACTGCAAAAGTTTGAAATGGCTCGACTGAGAAAGCTATGGACGGCGAGGAATGCAAAAGTGAAGTGAAAAAAGGTTTGGAGTGTTGATTGTGTTTGGTTTTTAAAAACAAATGCACCATTAATATTTATTCCCATTTTTTTTTTCGATTATATTTAGCAAGTATAACATTGACAAAATGAATGTCGTGCACACAAATGTCTGTAAATAAATTTTTGGTTGTTGGTAATACACAGCAATATATCAGTTACTTTTTTCGGGAGCACAAAACCCATATGGAATGCTACAATTGTAATTGTTTTCGGCTCTAAAGATTCTTACAGTGTTTAAATAGTTAAACCCAGTCATACGTTCCAAACCAATATATACGGTACTGCCTTCGCAGTGAATCGAGCTCATATTTAACTTGACAGGCGGATGTTTCCTCGTGGCAGTTCTATATGAATCATGAGTAAACCCACTGCTTACGGCTCTGGAAACAGAACCACATTGAATTTTTCCGCCATCACCAATAAATGTCGACACCGAGTATTCTTTTGCCCGCAAGGCAATTAATTCTCCTATACATAAACTTTCCACCTTTAACCTCCCAGCAATTTGACGGCCACTCAATCGTAAATTAGGGTACTTTGACCCAAACAGTTTAAAGAGTGGGTGCGATTCCGGAAGCTTTGAAAAATCAAAACTCGTGTGGTTTCTAGCAATTGTAGCCAGAAACCGTATCTCGGACTCGCAAAATATTTCGAGAAAATACCCGTCTGTATCCACATATAGTAAATCGCAATCAAATGTATTTTTACATTTCTGGTAGTAGGTGTAGTAAAGAAAAAGTTTGCTCAGCTCTAAAATAGAAAACCCAATTAACTGAACATTGTTGTTGTTCAGTCGTTTAGGAGACATGCTAAAGACACTACAGTCCGGGGTCAAAGCATTATAATCTTTGCAATGTGGCGAAGTAGTTAATTTATGGCATTGGGCTCTGCTACTGCAAAATACTGTAGAGTTCCAATATTTATTTGAGGACACGAATTTGCCACTCAAGTTATTCGCGCATGCTTTGTTCAAATTACCTACAATTTCATTCGGGGCATTCTTTCTTTGCAGTAGAAGAAAATCAATGTAGGACTCAAATAATTTGGTCTGCCGGAATTTAATTCCGCGGTGAATTTTCCCAATTCTCAGGCCAAATGAGGTAAAGTATCTTAGCAGTCTACCGTGCACCAGATACTTGGTTTTATCAAAACAGGTTGCCATTAATTTCTTGTCGGATTGCCAAGCAATACGAAAGCATTCTTCGCTGCTCCTGCTCCTGCTACTACTACTATTACTACCGGAACTGGTAAGCTGCTCGTCTCGTACAAAATAAGAAAGTATTAAATGCTGAAAGCCTAAGGGTAGACTCGCCGTATCACTATGTAAATCGGGAGGATACAATAGGTCGACTTCGAGAATGTAATCAACGTCTCGTGAAGGCTCGTCCAGGGTAATTTCTCTCCAATGCTGTCGGAGAGGAAACACCAAGGCATCCAGCTCCACCCTGTCCATCCATTCATAACTGCCAGAGGGGAAATAGAAAGATTTCATCGTGAATGGGTACATTGAGTTAACGTCAAGGTGTGCGAGAAATGACCGGGGAGAGCTGGGATCAAAGCCACCATGTCTGGTATTCCATAGATTATTGGCTCGCTTTATTTTTGCCGTATTATAGCAAATTCCGCCCCTTATATTAGATTTAATTAGCCCGACTATTGTAGGGTCTCTACACATTTCAATTTTCGTTTTGCTGTAGAACAAAAAAGCCTGAAATGTATATGCCGATATGGTGGGAACTCCGGTTGGGTCCAGCTTAAAAGAATTATATGCGCTCTGCCTATACGTCTCCCAAAAGCAGGCAAGCATACTGGATTCGATACAATTGTAAAATTCCGTAAGGCCAGCCACGCCATTAATTTCAAACATCTGGCAGAGTAAATTAAAGCTACGGAATTGTTTATCGTCAATGTGATTCAATTTGTCTTGCCTCGATTCTTGCCTTTCCGATTTCCTCTTTAAACTGACGAGCCGACGACGGGGGTTCCGAGTGGATTCTTCCACATCCGGTGGCAGCAGTAGATCCTGTTCGAGGATATTTTCGAGCAAGGGTAATTTACAAATCAATTGTGTCGTCGCCTGCAGCTTGTCGGTTGGGATAATGACACGAGGGAAAAATGACTTGAGGCATTCCTCCAAAATAATCGCTGAGCTAGACTCCCCCAGCCCCAGACTGGCAGAAAAACTTTCGAATATTTGTTCGTTTACAAAATTCATGGAATTAGTGATTCTTATTTTTGCCTTTCGGGTCCGGCCTGTAAACTGACCGCCTGGTCCATTGTGAATCCCACCGCCCAGCTTGGGAATATGCATATTATCAGAAGCTATTTCAATCTGTAAAATTTCATTTGGAGATTTCGCCAGTACTTTTATATCAGACGTCTTGTATAGACCAGCGTTTAGACCATGTATTATAGATTTAAAATTCAGAGGACGCGTCGAATGACAAATAACTGGCACGGACGTTTTTGATAGGATTTTCAAGTTACAGTACTGACATATAACAGCTTCAATTTTTCCTCCCTCGCCAAAATGGTTGTGATGCAGTGTCCGGAGTACAGGCTTTGTTGAACAGGTCTGGTAGATATTTTTATCTTCACCTTCTAATATGATTTTCTGTTCCTCATTGGAAATTGTCGTCAGCCCATCTTGCCAATTTTCATAATCCCAAGGTATCTTATAACTGTACTGACTATTCAGTTTACTTTTATTTGTAAAGGCGGACTGGCAAAGCTGGCAATGACTTATACGTTCGAATTCAACTAGCTCGTCCATCGTCGGCTGTCGAAATAAATTTGTATTCCGAATGACCGTCAATAATTGTTGGGCCCAAAAAAACATTCGCTGAAAAAAACGCCCCGTCACACATGTTCCGTCTTCAGCCGTGTAATGCTCGACAGCGACAACATGCGTATTTTTTGTAATTTTATTACCATTGAGCTCCATAGAATCTCGGCGAACAATCACAAATGAATATGCCCTTAAACCACTGGAATCAGCGTCTTCTTCATTCGTCGGTTTGCCCTTTCTGTTCTTTTCCACACCACCCTGGAACGTAACGTATATGACAAATGGGAACGGCAGCGTTAAATCAAATCGACTAAACTCTAGCTTTGCTCCGATTGGTGGAATATTTTCTGTGGGCTCATCTATTATACAGCGTGTGCTTTGAAAATCATTTGGAAGGTTGCCATTTGCGATATTTATTATATTATTGACTGCATTCAGCGTGCACTGGTTAGTGATGTGGGCGCGGAAGGGTTTTTCCGTACTAAAATAGAGTAGGCATTCTTTACAAACGCGAGTATTACATTTTCTTGGGCTTAAACGGGCCAAAAATTTATCCATAGAATTTACAAGTACAAAATGGAACTTGTCACGATGTTCTACTCCACCACCACCATTTGGCGACGCTGGTAGTTTAATCAAAAATAAATTGACCGTTCTTGAGTATGCGAAGGCGCTCCTACGTATGACAAGCACGCGTTTATTTTTTTCGTGCGACAGAATGTTAACGCACACCTTGTTATTAGTTTCAAACCGACTGATTCTTTCATAAATCCCACTAATATCTTGGCACTCTGTACACACTCCGGTAAAATCGAGTTTTGAGTAATACCGGCGCCATGTCCTACAGGTTTTCAAGTTATATTTCTTATGCTTTGGAATTAGTTTGTTGGCCGCTACTGCTTCGTCCCAAAAAAGGCCGGCAGTTACACATACCTTGAAACATTCTGTTTTCGTCTTAAAATTGATTATGCCCTGAGCCCTAAACGGCATTTTTATGTACTCACGAATTTGAACTGACTCCAGTGGCCGATACTCAGCAACTTTAATCTCCAATGATTTAATTAACTTTACATGGAAATTGCTCCCATTTTGAATAAAAACGGATTGTTTGGTTGCAATATCATCTGCGCAAGCCATAATTACATTGGAAATGTTTTCTGTTGTAAACAGTATATGATGCTCACTTTGGAAGAAAAACAAGATGAGTTTAGTTCGTATAACCTCCTCACCCTGTACAATAGTCTGCTCAAGCTCCACACCCAATTTCAAGGAGATTCTCAAAGATCCTTGTAAGCGGATAAGTTGTTCTAATAATTTTTTTAGGGGTTCAAAGAGCCTACTAAACACGTCATCAATATGTACAATATCTTCTGCTGTAAAATGATGGACATACGAGATTATAGCTCCATGATGAGACCTGCTGAATTCCCTAAAGACGGACAAATCTAGTCGTTGTTGTTGTTGTTGTTGAGGAGGAGGAGGAGTCGTCGTCCGTTCAGGGGTTCTTGCTTCTGCGGCAGTGGCACTGGACGTGGAGGCGATGACGACATTCTCCGCCGGAGGCGCCTCTACTCCTCCGCCAGCCCCAACTTGATTGCTGTCTTCTCGACTACGACATACATGGACTCGAATATCAACGCAATATCTTCGACACACGGGGCAAAAATGTTCCGCCAAAATATGTCTGTCATATGGAATTTTGTTACGGCAGTAGAATGGGCAGTTGGGCACAGAGCAATGAAAAACCTACACCCGGGGGGAAACATGAAAATAATTATTTTAAGTGTTTAAAATATCGTAAGTTTTTTAATGAATTAGCCTGCCTACGGTATATTTCAAACAACATACTTACGTAATTAAATCTACCGGAGACAGTTGCACGTGGGTACTCTGTCCCAGAAAAGTCACCATCATCATCGGACATTTTGGAAAAGAAATGCGAATTTCAAATAAATCACAAGTTTTCAATGATTTCGTCATGGCCATCGGCCGTTCCGCACAGAGTAGTACGCCGACGCTGTTTTCTCATTGTCCCGTCGCATTGTCGTGCTACAAGTTTTTCTTGTAAAAACCAGAACGACTTTATCGCAACTTGCATTGCCATCATGGCACACAAAATGTACAGCACTGCAAATATTATAATATAGTGTTGTGTAATATCAGTTGATTCACTAAAACTTAAACGCAAGCTTCATTCACAATAGTGTAATAGCAATAATAATGACATTAATAATTATTATTGTAGTGAGTTACTTTTATTAGTAAATTCCAAGCAATTTCCAACCTCTTCAAACTTGGCTCGCTCTGACTGCTCCTGCTTCTTCTGCCACTGCTTGGAATCACACAATGTAGTAATAATTTTTCTTTCCAGGTTATTAACCTCGACGTTGGGGTGTGTAGTGTGTAAAATGACGTCGTCGCCCAAGTAGTCGTGGTCGTCGTGAGAAAGGCAATGAAGCAACAAATGAAATGTTTTCACTAAAGATTTTTCACTCTCAAGTATTTCAAATATAAAGTCATTGGCTGCTTTGGAAGCCAGGCTGCTTAAATATTTTTTCACAATTAAATCCTCAGCTGAAATTTCGACGAAGCTAGTCAAATTTTTTGTCCGGAAAGTTACACTACTGCTATTTGAAACGGATGATGATGATGATGATGGGGAGATGATAGAAGTGCGTGAAGCCAAGGTGGTGGTAGACGGAAACACAAACGGAAGCCACAGTAAGACAAAGTAAATTCCACGTACTTTCTTCATTTCTCGAAAGAATACGTACTGGCCAATACGTATTGTACTGGCCAAGAGATGTGCGAATACTAAAGTAAATCCCAAGTCTTAGCGTCTTCTTATGCTTGTAAATTTCCTCTCCTTCCTTGATTTGGGCAAAGTTTTTTGCGGATAATTCCGCACCTTCCGCCACTCTACAGCAACACTACTTTGTTTCCTCTTTGTCTCTCTTGGCACGCTGTTCCGTTTACGGCGTAGTCGTACTACACTGTTCGTACCTTTCCCTTTCGTTGATTTATTGAATAATTGTGCTGCTTGGTATTCAATCGGACGCCAATGTTTTATTGCACTGTTTTTTTCCTCCGTCGTATTTACTACAGCCTGTGGTAAGGTGGTGGTGGAGGGTGTGGATGCCAAAATTCTGCTTTTGTCTGCTCGCTGTTGAGATATGGCCTCTCCACAAATTTCCTCAGGGGACTGAGACTCAGTAGTAGTCTTCCCAGCTCCCACGCCTCCTCCTCCTCCTCCCATCAACTTTACGTGCTCATGCTCATCCTCGACCTCCTCCTCGATTTTCGAAGAACCAGGATTCTTCTTTGCACTTTGAAGTTTTTGCTTTTCAGTCACAGCTTTAGTAGGAGTATCTTTCCCCTTTGTACTCGTACTCGTGGTCGACCCTTCGTCATTCGAGGCTGATTTATTGGTTGGTTGCTCGTTATGATTTTTGCTGTTCTCGACGGCAGTCTGCACATCCGCAGTTGTTTCTGCCGGCTGTTTTTTGTTTTGTTTTACTACTGTACTCTGTTGTTGTTCGTTGTACATATTCAAGAGTTTAAAATATAATTCTGGTGGCATGACCTTATATATATTAATTGCCCGACTACCCTCCATCGCCGTCAACAGAAAAGCCCAACATGCACTCTACATTAAAAATACACTTGTATACTGTAGCCAAGACAGCTCTTACAGTTTTTTCTTCTCTCAACAATACTTGTATGAGAGACTGCTGCTGCTTCTGTTGCGATTTGGATATTCTGATGCCGACGTTGTCTCCACCACCACCCGAAGATAGTTCCCTACACCGACACAATCCTCGGAAAATATATTGTAAGCGCCTGTTTGTAGCACTTGATAATGGACTTGTTAAAAATACGTCTAGGTTACAAAATAGATCACACAATGCCAACAACGTTTCATTTGACGCTTCTTTAATTAATGTTTCGTAGTTGAGTTTGTTTGGAGCCAGTAATATTTCGTACAAATGCTCACATTGTGTTTCCAATCTTGAACGCTCTACTTGCATCTCCCTTGTCGTGTATTCCGGAGGTGGGAGTTTGGAGGGGAAAACGTTATTTTGGACCATATACCTCACAGGTTTCGTCGGACAAAAATATATTATTTCGAGCAAAGTATCGAAACCGTCGGTGGTGGGGGTGGAAGTCTAACATGAGGTAGCTAAAGTCTCTGGATTTAAGTGCGCGGTCATAGGCTGCTCTAATAAATGCAGTGTCATCAGGGCACACTTGACTTGCAATGTAGCGTATGATCCGCTTATCACGGTTGAAGGGAAAGAGAAATAGTATTTGTGTATTAAGTACGCTGTCTCGTATGGTGGAAACAAAAGGCTGTTGTAGGATTACAGCAACACACACCTTGCGATGATGGGAGATTTTTGTGAATAAATTGTTCACTAACTCAGATAGCTCACAGCGTTTTTTTAAAGCCGAGAGTTGATCGTCCACAACTACAAACGAATTTGCGCTAATTTGTGCTTCAGTAAGCGAAGTTACAAAAGACACTTCCGGGTCATTAAGTTGAAAATCTGTAAACTCGTCTTGAATATAATCACATAGATAAATCACCTTGTCTATACGTTCCGTAAATATTTCGTCTCGCCTTCGAATTAATTCCAACACCATACGGGTCTTCCCGGTCATTGATTGACCATATATCTGGATCGTTGATGGAACCGGGATTTGACACGGAATGCTATTCTCATAATCCATAGACGTATGGGGAAAAACGATGAACTGGAAACGGAACAAAGAAAGAAAGAAAGAACGAAAATTTGTGTGTGCACAAATGAGAGTACACTAGGCCACTGGTATACCATCACCATTTACAACCCGTTTTTATTCGTTTTTTTTTTCTTTTTTAATTTCAATAATTGTTAACGTAAACAAGAAGAATACCCATTACTATATGTTCTACATAGACATTTTGCTTTATTTATTTGTAAATTGTTTGCCTTATCATAAATGCCATAGGGATTAAATCCATTAATGTTTTTTACAAAATTTGTAACCACGAAATCATTACGTCGTGTATTTCTACCGAACCTACGGAGGAATTTTTCAAAACTTTGCCCCAAGCCCATACAATAGAGGAATAAAATACAATAGAATCCACAGGCATTACTGGAGCCACTTTGCAAAGTTTTGCAGTTTTCGTTGCCAATTCGAAGGAAGGTGGGTAGTTCCACGTGTTTATAAGTGTCAATTGATTGACCAAATGAATCCAAATAATAGCACTTGACTCGGGATATAATGTACAAAGCAATCCAATGCTCGCCTAAAATTAGACATGTAACAATTACACACATGCGATATTACGTAGTTTTTAATGAAGCAAAATTTGCATAATTATTATTACTATATGTACCAGGTTCAAAGCTTCTGGATGTGTTTATAATTACGGCTGTGGGAAATTTTGTGATGCCACCAACGACTCCTTCAACTCTGTCCGCAGCACACACCACAATCGGGATATCAAGGCATTTCGAATTGTAAAGTACATGCAAGCCACGTTCCAAGCTCGACGTATTCATCCTTTTGTTTTGTATCGAATGAAAGATTCGGGGAGGCGGAGGAGGAATAGGTCACTGCTCTGCTGTTGCTGATGCTGCTGCTGCTTGTAAATCTAATCTGTTGTAACGTTCCGAGCCTTATCAATTTCGATACAGGTTTGGCCGAGTAAAAACATTATCACGGTGATATTTTCCGTCAGAGCCTGAGAGAACCTCAGGGAAATTTTGCATTGGCCCGCCTTATTTACCGACAACGAATTTGAAGATAATGGCAGCAGTTCTATGCACGTAAAGGCATAGCCTGTAAACAATCCACACAAAAAAAAAATTATTATTTAGAGTTATTGTTTTAAATAATTACGAGTTTTTTTGTTTTGTTTATGGTACATGGTTATGTAAATATTGGTAGTTTTTTTAGGTTTTGTTTTTACCGTCTCTCCACCTATCCGATGTGATGCCGTTTCCAACAATTTGCGAAGCAGCCAGTCGCCTCAACGACCTGAGGGCGAATGTGAAATCAAGACATCCTGCGGTCCCATTTTGGAATTCATACGTGAATTCCCTCTGCTCGATCGTGTCGTTGTTCCACGAAAAGTTTATACTGGAAATGTTCTTGTGCTCAAAATTAAAAGCACTGGCTGACAGTTTGCCCAGATAGGCTGCCGTAGAGACAAATCCAACAATTATACACTTTGGTATTCGAGGTAGGATTATAGAGTCAGATATGTAGCTAGACAGTCCCGAGGCTATGTTAATGCATTTTAGTTCTGTCGTCGGACAGGGAAATTTAAAGGACTTCCCCTCATTGAGCATTTTACGATGAAAATCAAGAACTCCTCGGGAAACGACTTTCCGGCTGATATACAAGGTGGCCTCGTTAATCACGACCGTATAGGGACAACCGGATATTCCAGTCTTGGAATCACTTTTGGAATCCAGGCAAAATTCAGGGATTGATCTGCGTAAAATGAGTTTGAGTTCGACGCTGGCTGGCAAATAGCGCGTCTGCATCAGTAAATTGGCAATTATATTTCCCGTGACGACAAACTGCTGTGAATTTTTGACAATATTATATCTCTTTTGATAGCCACCGTCTGTAGGGGCGTAGGCATTGAATTTGTCGTCTGGGTAGTAGAACGAATCTTGCAATTTGCCAGATTTCTCCTGTGGCGAGCTGCACAGAACCTTGTGCACATACGCCAGGTGTGGGTAGTTATTGTAAGAGTCGGACACTTGGACGTTGTTTAAAAATAACTGGACGTTGGAAAACAATGCGTCAAAGAATAGATTTGTAGGGCAGACGTCGTCATTTGCATCACAAACGTTTCCATTGCTTTGCACAATCTTGGCCTTGATTTTCAAAAAGCTGTCCGCCAAATCAAAGTAGCTCTGTCCGTCTCCCGAAACGACAAACTGGATTGGCTGGTAGTTGTCTGAAATAGACTCTATGGGGTAGAAAGGAATGTAATCTGTACTGTTTAGCGTGGAAATGTCTGTTGGGTAATTCGCAAAGGGCAATAGTTCACTTCGAATAGATTCAGTAGACCCACTGAATACAGTGGGATCCCCCTCAAATATCGTTGATTCCATATTATTAATGGCGACTGAGACTGCTGTTATTATTTTCGTGCACAATTTCTCCTCACACCCGCTGTCCTCCTCCTACGTCTTGCCCCACCAATTTGCATGGGCCTCTGCCTTTTAGTCCGTCTTCGTCTTCGTCCACCTACTTGCGTTTTTCGTTTTCTCACCCTACCACCAGTTTGTCTCCTCCGACGCCGACTTCCAGAGGCGGATTGCTTCCGGGATTGGGTTAGTGGGACCAGATAAGAAGAACTTTCTGTTGAAAGTCCATTTCCGCCTCCCATTGTTGTCATGCCAACTCCAGTATCATATCGCCCCCCTACCTGGTAGTCAATATTATCGTCACCACTGTTGTTTTCGTCAAACTTGGAGCCCCGGGGCGGGGCCAGAGTACAAGCCTCTTCGTCGTCTTTGCACACAACTTCTCTCATTTTAGTACTTGGGCCGTATATGAAGACTGACCAGTGTCTCGGAATCGGGATGAAAATCAATGTTTCGTAAAAACTCGTCTACAAACTTGACTCTTATTTTTTGCAGCACGTTCGTATTCATTCCGAGATAGACAACTGGCTCGAATGTAATTGTCGTTGGTTTTATATACTGGTCAACTTGCAATTCTACATCTCTCAATAAGGGGACCGTAAAATTGCCATAGTACTGATTTTCTATGCAATCTGTCAAAATTAACAGCCGCTTGGGATCCCCTGCCTCGGGGGGAGGGAAGTAGGCTCCTGGGTTGTCATTTCTAAAATTCTCTTGATTTTCCTCGGCGATAATGGCTGCGGACACTGTGTAGCTTGTCCCATGCCTAAACACGGCGTTCTCAGGGATACCAAAGTAAGCATTTAATGCTGAAGACAAAAAAATCGATACAAATGGAGGCAAACTCTCAACAAATACTTTCCCGTTTTCAATGTTAAATGTGATATTAAATTCATTGTATTTTTGAGACGCAAATGTTGCATTTATACCCGCAACAACATCGTCTACATCACGACTTTGGGGCTCATACATGTAATAGAATTGCCGACCAAATTGACCGAATGTAAAATAAATCCTTTCTCTGGCTTGCAGTTTTTTAAACTCTGCGTCGCTGGCAGGGCGACTGCTGTAATGCGTCCCTACCCCAAACTTATTGCTTGAAAAGCCAAAAATGTCCACTATTTTGGGGGATAGAATTACAAACTCTCCCTTGTCCCTTGTGGAGTAAGACTTAAAATCTAGCTGTACATTTCCACCTGCTAACACAGTAAATTTCAAGTCATAATGATTTCTATCCAAACTGTTATTAAGAGTTGCTATGAATACGTTTAATGACTCGTGGCTGTCAAATATGTACGCATACAAGGACTCGTAAATGTTGTCCAGAAATATAATATTCTCAGTGGATACGTTCTCATTTGAATACTTAACCAACTCAAGTTCAATTGTTTCATTCTGGCCAATTAATCGACTAAAAGAAGTTTGTGTGCATGTCTCCTTCGCAGAATAAGTCCCCAGGTAAAAATGTAATCTCTCAAATCCAAACAGTGTTGCCAATTTCGTTGGAATGCGCAGGTGTTCATTCCGGTCAAGTTGGCCAACAGTAATTTCAACCAGTACTTCCAATTCCGGCTTGTTCGCAATTATCGTCAACTTAAACCACACGGGGAGTTTTTTCTCTTTTAGAAGATCGTTTAAATGGCCCACAAAATATATTAAGCTGTCGGTAGTGTTTGTGAACGTAATTGGTTTCACCGTTGGAACTTTGATATTTGGAAATAAAGGTGGTGGCGGCGGTGGTGGTGGAGGTGGGACGATCGGTTTATTTGCTGGAGTACTGTCGGGGCTCGGGAGAGGATTAATCTCGCTGCTTGGGTCACGTGGTAAATATCTCAACGAAACTACGCCAATTTCGTATGCAATGTGTGGACAGACGATAGGATTTCTAAATGCTACAACTAAATTGTTTGGGGTTGAGCTCTCACTACATTTACTGCTAAGCGTCACCCATTTTGGTGTCGGTTCCGGGTTCGGCGCCAAATTCTGGCTGGTCAACATCTTCCTTGGGAACCTCTTCCCTCTCGGGCACCGGTAAATCTCTAGCGTCTCTCCTCCTCTCTTGTTTCACAGGCGACAGCTCTTGAACGTAGAATTTGCCCTCCAGTGGCTCGTTTGTACCCAGTGTAACTAGGCTGAATGTGTAAGGTATTGTTGGATGTACTTTACTTACAGCGAATATCTCCCGAGAGAAATTTTCCGAGTAGCCTAAACATAGTTTAAAAATAAATTACAATATCCAGTTTTAGTAAAAATCAATATAATTCAAATTCCCTCCCCCGCCTACCTTTTTCAAAAATGATCTTGTTTTTCCCAATACGGACATGATCTCCGACTGCCAATGCTGGTGGCTTTCTGGCCAAGGGTTTTTCTTGTATATATTTCTTATACATGTGCCACCACACGTCAAAACTGTCCTCAAAACGTACAGATGCCGGCGTCCGATTAATTGTGCTGTGCACGGTGTGGTTATAGGTGCTCACAAAGTCCTGTAGCTTGTCGTCAAATTTGAGCGTACCTCTATGCGTCAAGTATCGCTGAATTCTTGTAAATAGGGTGCGAATGAATCGCTCGGCTGGACCGCTTTTAATTGGGGACGCAGTAGCATACCACTGGATTTCGTTTTCCCCCAATAAGGATTGAAAGGCGCGAGATTTAAACTCCGTACCTAAAACGAATATAAATTATTGCCGTACAGAAATGCTCCGAAATTTATTGCCGTCAGTTCTTCTATTAATTTGATTTAATTTGACGCACCTTCGTCCGTCCAAAGGTAATCTGGGCGAATGGGATGGGCTTCTTTCAGAATAGATTTGAATGCTCCGACCACGTGCTCTGCACTCTTTGACTTTAGCATTCGACAGTACGCATACTTACTCAAAAAATCAATACACACAAACACACATTTGTTACAGTTATTATAGGGCACCCACTTATCTGAAAGTATTTTTAGATCCGCACACCATGTCGAATTAACTAGACTGACTTGAACCTTTCTTCTCCTAAATTTCCTTTTAATTGGCCGATGTAAACTGAAAGCCTCGATTTTTTGTAGTTCACTCTGGACGGCGTCCTTATCCGTCCATTTTTTCCTCTGCTTTAAAAATCCATGTAGACCCGAAAAGGACCCCGAAAGACGCTGGTTTAAGTAGCTTCGTTTAATTTCACCTGCACTACTGCTACTACTACTACTGCCACCACAACCATTACTCATTTTGCAGTCTCCAAAACTTTTCTGAACGGGCGCAATGCCTCATTGTCATCTGGACTGTCATTTGGGCCCAGCACAAATGTTGAAAAACAAATCCCACATAACTTTATGGCGTCCAGGAGAGCAAATTCGTACACTACGATTCCCTTGCTCAAGTCTCTATAGTCTGAGAATGTCTCTAGGTGGAATTGGCGCTCAACTATTTCCTCCTCCAGTGAATCGGATTTACAAAATATGCACTTGTAATTCCAAAATGATTTGTACGTCTTCAGCCAGAAGGCAGGATCGAAAACTTTGTCTAATTTTGAAATATTTCGACTGTCGGTGATTTCTCGTGCAGCGGTATCAATATTTCCAATGGTCTTTTTAGTCAAGTAAATTGTGGAGCACCTCTTGCAGTACCGCTTAAAATCGTGGACTTGAAGCTCGACTATATGCTTTGACTTGAGCCTATACAAATAACTAAATTTACACGAGTGGCACTGGACGTCTTTTATTTTGATTTTAGTCATGTCGAAAATTGAGTACACTCGACCACCGCACCAGCCCAACTATTCCTTCCAACTGACAAACTCTGACGGAAATAAATTCAATTTTATATGTTCGAGGGATTGGCTTTATTTACAACAGATCCCTGCAGGGTTATCAAACCGAAATCATATCGTCACAGCAATTCATATAACCAATGGTGATAGACAAGAATACGAAATAATTTTAAAATTACTGTCATCATTTCATTTACAGATATTTGAGATCAAAAACTGGCAACAAAAGACTAGCAAAAAAAAAAAGTGGACAACAGTGAGTATTAAATTAATTCGACGACAAAACAATTATACTGGAGTACGCAAGACCAACCATCAACGACCAAAAAAACGACTCATTCTGGCAATAGCCATATATTTGGCTTGCCTGGGAAGCTGAACCCGTCCCAAGTGTGGCTGTGGAGCATCATCTTCCTCTTGCTCTTCTTCAACATTGGGAACAGCAGCGGCAGCAGCAGGTGGACCCGCTGGCACTTCTTCCCCGACAAAATGCAACTCTTCCAGCTCCATTTCCAACTGAACGTATCGACCCCCTTCGTCGTCCGCTTCGTTCAAATTGAGAATTGCGGGCCCATCCTCAGCTTGCACCTGGTCAAACTGGTCGGCCACAACCAACAGTTGGTTCTGACGACGAGGAGCTTCAACGTAACGAGGCTGGGGCACTGCCGGAGCATGTGGGCGTCGGACTCGTGGAGCACGTGGAATGGCTTGGGGTCCCTCCTGCTGAAGCACGTTCAGTACTTCGTTGGCTTCATTTGCAGCCGCCCCACCAGCACCAAGTTGATTTAACACTACAGACATCATAAAAACATTATTAATGGTGCTCATAAATATTTGATTATTTAAGACGTTCGACAAAAATTATTGTGTACCATGCTGTCCCAGGGCGACATCTTCCGCGTCCGCCTCATGCCGCATCAGTTCGTCCAACCAACCTCGAATGGTTTGACGTCGAGCAAACCGATTTCCGGCTGGAATAAACCCCTGTATGTTGGCGAGGTCTTGAGGGTTGACTTGGGGTCCACTTGGCCCGAATCGGCGTTGAAATAGAAAAAAACCAGCAATCCCCAAAGCACCGAGCAACAGAGATCCAAGCAAACTCAACCCGCCTGCAAAAGCACAAAAACAAAGCAAATTTCATTAATCAATTCCACCGTAATTTATTAGCTACACAACATTACATCAATTATACTTTGTCTGACAAGTGGGAGGGATGCCAAGTCATTGGGATGCCAAGTCATGGGATGCCAAGTGGAGAGATGCCAAGTCCAAAGGATGCCAAGTGCAGAGATGCCAAGTCCAAAGGATGCCAAGTGGAAGGATGCCAAGTCCATGGGATGCCAAGTCCAAAGGATGCCAAGTGGAAGGATGCCAAGTCCATAGGATGCCAAGTGAAGAGATGCCAAGTGATTGGGATGCCAAGTCCATAGGATGCCAAGTGGAAGGGATGCCAAGTCCATGGGATGCCAAGTGGAAGGATGCCAAGTGGAAGGGATGCCAAGTCCATGGGATGCCAAGTCCATAGGATGCCAAGTTCACTGACAAAAATGGCTGCCAAGAGTTAAACCACAAATATAAAAATAAATGTTTAACCAATTAATAATTACCAGTTGCAAACCAATTGATCGTTGAAATAGTCCGCACAATGGTCTCGGCACAATCTGGCTGATTACATTCACCAGGAAATCGAGCAACCCCAAGTACGTCATCTCCCAACTCGGAAAGGTCCTCGAAACATTTTCCGGCTTGCCCAAAAAGTATTGCCCAGTCACAGCTTGGACTCCTTGTACAGTCCAGACAAGAGAGGAGGGAAGCGCACACTATTAAATAAAAATAATAATTATCTGCACTTCTTCAATAAGAATTTTTTTCAGCCACAAATTAATTAACGCATCAATAGTAATTATTATTATTGTAGACTCAAACAAGTCTCTTACCACTATCCATATCCACTTTATAACAAACAAATTACAGGTCGAAGAAGAAAGAAACTTCAAGTGACAAAAATTAGCAATAATAATTTAGGCCAAGACAAAAAAAAACAAAGTGTTGACACATCGATGAGGAAAACCGAAAGAACAATTCCAAACTCCAACTTCATGGCTTGCTATACAAAACGTTCCAGTGGTAACTAATTACGCTTTTATCTACGCGACAGTAGTAACAAAGTAAATTACTTACACCAATCCCCGTGCGTCCTCTTGGAAATTGGACTGGTAGCTCCAGGACTCCAATCACCGTGCGTCTCTTTCCCCACCTCTTATGACATTCATTGCAGAAACAAATACAAATTGAATCGTAGTGATGGTTGCAAGTGCTGGGTGCAAAATATGAAAATGTATTTCTTAAATAATTAATTTGGTGACAATGATTTAATATTATTTACTGTGAACTGGACTGTCCACACTTTGCTCCAATTAATTTCGCTGTATGAAGTAGACAGGCTGCGTTAGTAAATTTTCAACCTCAAATACTTTGTATGCTTTATTACAATGTGTAGCAACTGACGCTGATTTATTATGGATAAAAAACAGGTTTATAGTCCTTATAGACTTTCGTATGCCCTTAGGAACTAACTATTCCTTTAATCGACTCTTCTGGTCTTCTATCTTCGTCTCCTTCCAGTTCACATCTTTCTTTTATCCATTTAATTGGCACAAGTTCAACTTCATCGGTGGCAATGAAATGGACGACCGCAAAGAAGTTAACCATGATTACCTTATAAAATTGGAAAAATAACAAAATCGTTCTTGAAAGGTAAAGCCAAGCACTTATAAATTATATCGTCTGATTTCCAACAGCAACGATCAGAAAGTTTTGAAACCCTAAAAATGTCAAGTTTTTCCGAATTGCATGGAAAAGAGTAAAAGGGTACAGATTGGGTAAATTTTCTGCCAACAATCATATCCATATACTGCATATTTTTAGCAAAACATTCCACCACAATGACAGAGCGATCACGTAGCATGCAAATATCATTCCCGACCCTGGATTTAATTTCGTAAATTTTGAATAAATAATTCTGCGTCTGGGGAGCAAAAGCATCGCTTGGAAGGATACATCTACTGGGTTTGGGAACAAAATGTAAACTACAATCAGTCACTGAATGTTGAGACTCCAGTATCCTTCTGTGAATTTGCTGTAAGGGGTAATTCGGTTTCTTAAGTAAGGATTTCAAATATTTTAAATAGTTCTCGAACTTGAAGGCACTAAAATCCTCCAAACCGCCTAGTAATTTACAATCTTCGGCAATGTGGCAGAGACCATGTATGTTGTACGTCATTTGACCGTCTCCGTAGATACGGCGAAATTCTTCTACAAAATACACAAGTAGCTTTTGAGCATATCCATTATACACCAAATAAGTGTCTTCGCACGTTAAAATTCTTGCAGCAAAATGCAAACAAAGGAAGTTGTTGTAGACTTCAGGAAGCAAAATGTTCTTAAAAACAACTGGTCCTGTATAAAGTAAAACTTGTCGAAATTCACTCGCTTTCCACCGATCAAGTTCTTTCAATCCTCTTGGCTTCCTGGCAAAATCTTCAGAAATAAAAGCAGTCAGAGAACACAGGTTGGTGGAAATAATTTCGACTTGTTTGCTGCTGATTTTATACGGGGCTGGTTTGCTCTTGATCCACAAATTCATTAATTTTCGCATTACTCCAAGATATATTAAGTGCATTGATTCGAATGGTATTCTTTGAACAATATCAAATGGTAATTTCTCAAGCTCAGAGATTCCTGTGTGATGTTCGGGTTGAGTTCGTGATCGGAAACTTTCGTTCGTTCTTCGTACCGCATCAGTCTCAATAAACACAACTTTGTTCGCAGTGTATTCTCCTGATATTGTGCATTTTCCACAACCATGGTAGGCATTATGGCTTTTTATGTATGAAATAAAAGCTCTCGCTGGGGCGTCACAGCAAAAGCAATGAATTTTAAATGCATATTTTTCCCCTTCAAAAATAAGCCCTTCTGTCAGTAGCAGATTTACTTCGGAAACGAATTTTCGCAGATATTCATTGGTATTCTGTGGTTTGGTTTTGCCAGAGTACAAGCCAATTATAAAAGGACTCATCTTGCTCCTGAAGACGTGACACAAAATTGGCCAGAACTGTTCGCTGGAACTTCTAAAGATAGGAAGGCCGTCAACATTAAATTGCAAATATACATGGTTGTTAATTAGTACAGTTTTCCCTCTGGTTTTCAAAACATGTTCAATATTCCATTGCATGCCAAAATGAATGTAGTCACCCCCAGAAATATGGTCGACATTTGTTGTTCTTGGAGTACATAATACCGTCCTTGCATCCTTCGGGAGGCTGTTGAAGTCTCTGTATGTTCGCAAATGTTGAAGTAGATTGGAAACTGCAATATGAGGCACTTTATACTGAACTGTCCATTTTGAAATAAACTGCTGCATCGATTCCAAACTACTTCGCTCGTCCAAATCCTCATCACTGGATAATAAATTTTGGACCAATTCTTCGCCGGATGTTTTTAATTCATTCATTGCTTCAGTTTCATTTAGTATTGCTAAGCTTTGCATGACAATTTCTTCAGTACAATGGGAATTTTGCAATTCTGGTTGACGTGAACTTGATGATTGAGCCGAATTTTCCCCGTTAACTGGTTCACGAACCGGTCGATACAGCACGCTAGCACTATCTAACAAATTTACTTCATTTGTACTCCGTTTGTGCGAAGAATTTGTAATCAAGTTTTGCATGATTGTGTTAACCTCCAATTTTCTCTTTCTCCTTATATGTCTTTGAGAATATTCTCTTTTAGAAAAATTCATAATGTAAATATAAAATCAATTAGTATACTTAATTCTGAACAAACTTAAAGACTTACCACTCTGTGATTATTCCGCTTATCTCACAGAAAACGAGCACTGGGAATGAATATGCTAACAATGAAACGAATACAGAAGTATGGACCTTTAAGTAGCGTTGGCGCTACCTCCGGTCTAGTGAGCATGCTCTCCGTAGACGCCAAATAGTGGCATGTTCATGCACTATTCTTTATAAAGATGTTTACAAGAATATGCTTCGTACACATTTCGCAATTGCGAAATCTTAACGAGTCATTGCAGAAGAAATTTAAATATTTCTATTCTCGAGAAATTCGCCATGAAGAGAAGAATTGCTGACGAATACCACGAACAAAATGAGATATCTTTACGAAGACTTGTGCTATCTGGGTATGTATATATAAATTATATACTATATAAATTTCTGGAAATACTTCCGCTTGTATTCGCCTCAATAAATAATACACGAAAGTAAGTATTATTACTTGGAAAACGTTCCATCATTTCTGATGGTACTTACGTATTATCACATTATCAGGGCTGATCATGTAAGGGTATTGCAGAGGGATTACACTGTGGTAACTTAGAGGCACATACTATTAATAGCGTATTTTATATGTATCTAGTAATATCTAGTTATATGGATCTTATATATCCCATATACTCAGCTTATTTCCCTGTGATGTCAATGATTTTAAGACTACTTTTGAGACAGTAAGTATAATTTTTTACTCGACAAATATATACATATGAACCTATTGAAATTAAACCGCTTTCTTTCTAAACGTTGAACTAATTATACAATGGAAAATAGTAGGTGGCAAAAGTAATGAGAATAAGTACACGAATCATAATTAATTATTCAGATTCCCATGGCTGTAGTGCGCGAAATTAGTGTACGTCCATTTGTCTAAACAGACTAATAATTCAAACCCATTCAACTTTCAGTAAACGAATTTTTTTACAGGATGGGTTTTTATAGCGCCTTAAATCTTCATAAATGCATCAGTCGTATTCTTGAACTGTATTATTTATCGCCAAAATAGGTAACGATGAGGTGATCGGCGATAGGTGCAAACTCTGGGAGCTCTGAAGAATAAAAGATTTGTATGTTGTCAATTTGACTGTACTTAAACCATCGTAAAATTTTAAGGATAAACAATTACACGTAAATATAGAATACCTCCCAGAGTTGGATAAATGGCATCACATCCCCTTGAAATAACTTGAGGGAAAGCCAGTTTCAGTTGAAGTTCTGCCATGGGTTCCAGAATGAGCCATTTGGTAAGGTTGGAGAAATATCCAAAACCATCTCTAGGATCCTTGATTGGAAAATCCGCACAAAAAAACTTCAATTCCACTAAATCTGAAAGACAAATTATTTACAAATATCTATACATTTCTCAAAATAAGCATGCATTTCTGAAAATATTTATTGTTAGGAAAGTTACAAACACACTTTCTAATGTCCTTATTGAGGGGAACTCCACTAATCCCTCAAATCGTACCAAATTCCGACTGGTCTCCTTCAAACTCTGACAGACCTCTTGTGGAATCCCAGTTATTAACGATTCAAGCTTCAGATTCTGGTAGAACCTTAAAGGGAAATTCCGTACTTGGATTTCTTTCACTTTTTTCGGCAGCAACCACAGAATCTCATCTCGACACTCACCCCACCAATGCATGCCGACACTCTCAACTTCTGGGAAGGTCTCAGCCATTTCCTTCATCAAGGGTGCCGTGATATAGCGTGTATGGATCTCCAGCCTTTTTACAGATGACATAACCTGGCCGAAATTAAACAAATTCTCACCCAGCTCGTAACCACGTCTCCCATCAATTCGAAACAAGTTCCTGGCGTTAACATCCACGTTTCGGAGAGCAGGGAGAAAATCCGAGATGTTGGAACCATGTGAGATGGTACAGTTCAAGAGGTACAAGTCCGCCAGGTTCATTGTTGTTAAATTCCTGAAAACTGGCAGTCTGAGCTTTAACATGAAGGAAATCCCAACTCCTGGATTTGAACAAGTTATTGTAAGAGTTTCCAGACTTTCGCTACTTTGGGACAAAATCCAGGAGATCATTTCCATTTTCAAACGATGATAGTTTGCACTGTCGTCACAACTGCTCACATGCAATTCCAATTGTTTAACCTTTGGGCTTTGCTCTTCAAACGTTTGAAAAAAATTCGTATTGTGATTGTTATCCTCACTAATGATGCTTGATGAATGGACTTTAAGGGATTTGATCAAGTGAGCCTTTCTGCCAACATAGGCTACATTAAGGAATGCTTCACAAATCTCTAAAGACTCGAGGTTTGGGGAAGCCAAGATAATGTCTTGGAAAACAATCAACTCCATCTCTGACATGTTCCGTATCTGGGGATTAGTCAAGTCAAAAGTCAGCACCCTCAAATTCTCAAGAGTTCTGGGTTTTGCTAAGAAGGTAGTGCCACTTCGGAAGCATTTCTTCTCGAAGTTCCAGGAATTAACGTTTAGGATCCGGAGAGACGGCAGCCAATGGAGGAGAAGTTCTCCGAAATACTGGACTTCTAATGGAACAACCGTTCGGGATAGTATAAGCTGGCTAATGTTTTGACCGTATGATTCCAAGAAGGACTTCACGCCGGGATTCTCAAGTTTCCAAAGTCCTCCAACTTCAACGGCATTGCATGGAAATTGCTGGGACGACGCAAAAGTGTGTTTTAAGGAATCAAAAGCAGCGGATATACCGGAGGTTTTTGCACGTTCACTCAATTGATGATTGCTAATTTTGGAGGTGGCGGAGAAATGGGAGTTTAGCATTTTGTTACAAGTTGGACTGATCAGGCGAAAGGTCTTGACGTCCTCGAAGTTTGTTTTCAGGTACCCAAAGATGCATTGCACGATCTGGAATACGAAAGCTTCACTTTAAACTGATGTAGCTTTTAATAGATTGGAAGCATCCTGCCATAAATTCTATACACAGAAACATTTATGTTCTCAATTCTATTCATGCAACATTCATACAACTGAGCTGTTGGGATCTTACTTAAAATATTATGCTTCTTTTTTTACAACAAACTTTCCCAAACTAATGCATACCATATCAATTGAAAGCGCGGCCTGGGCTGCTCCGCACACATAACCTTTTGTGGTCGTATTAGTTGCCATATTATCTGGAAACGTTCCGAGTGATTTCCTATAGTTAATGTTAACAGTCAGAAAAAAACGTATTATATGAATCATTGGCGATTTTAAAAAAAAATGAGCTCCGTAAATCGGATTCTGTATTTTATGTTATTGGAAGCGTCTTCTCACCAGAAAGTCCGGAATGTAAATTAGCCTGGGTCTTCCCTTGTCCCAATTGAATAAATTCCTGGACGACTTGTTTTCCACTTTGTCTCCTCAAGAAGTTATTGGAAATAATTAACAATTATTTTTGACAATTTGAGATAATAAATTCTGCTGAAATATGATATGTATTTTGATTATTATGACTTCAATGTTTACTTACAGAACTTACAAATTATTTTCAATTCCTAAGTTTATCTTGGGTGATGCTTATGGAACGCTAATTGTAAGATTTGCATAATGATAATTCTTACATAAGTACATGTACATGTAACATCATGTCCTTTGTACATATGTAAGTACGCGTACATATGTACATATGTTATTACAAATGTTTTTGAAAGGTTTTATACTCATAAGCACAGAATATTTATCTTGTCCAGTTGTAGATTGTGGGAAAGTGAATACATACGGTTTTCAAAGGGAAACATATTATGCAAAGCTCTCGAATATGCACAATGTTTGTAACAAGTTTAACTTTTCGCGTAGGTATAGTTTGCATTGGATGATATGAGGAGATATTTAAGGAGAAGAAATCATTACAGCTCTGGTCACTGGCCACAATCCAAAATGTAACTCAGGGTTCCTGTGAATGTGGGAATATAAAGTATTCCAGTCAGATGAGACATTGCATTTGTCAAATATTTTATTCAGATAGTGTATGCATGATAGCATCATATACTCCATTGCTCGTATGCATTATTTTGTTTGAATAACTCATGGATTTTAATTCTTAACGTAATAATGTGCGTATTTACATATAGTTGTATGTAGGAAGAAATTCCTCCGGGGATTCAAACCAACTTGAAATTCACCCGGATTTTTTCTTCGAAATGATATAGCCGGAAAATGCAGCATAATAGAATGAGTGTAGTGGTCTACAGTCTACATGACCTCTGCAAATGTAGATAAATTAAAGTATCAATAACACTGCTCCCTCTGTATTTAAGGCAAGACTAAGACATACAGTGACTCTAGTTTGCTCCATTATTATTTATACATCTTCTTCGTACTGCATCATTTACTTTTGTAAAAATACGACTTTATACACTTAACACATGCAAAAATATTTTGAAATTGAATAAATTACTTAGAGGGTCTCAAAAACTCCTGTCGTCTATTTTGGTAACTTATTAAATATCTGCTAATCCCACAGTTTGTAACAAATTCTTATCCATATTTGTTTAATTGGGTGCATCGACCTGGGTTGTGTTAATTTTTTGCGGTCACAGTATTGTCTCGAACGTGAAGGCAAGTTAAAATTTTGTAGGGATTTTGAATTATACGATTCTTTATTGTTTATTTCAACACGAAACTTTTCCTATACCATGTTTTGTAGCTCGTTTGTAGGAAATTGGATGGACATCAGGGAGAAATTTGGTAGGCCGAGTCGATGAAATCCAGCATGAGCATTATACATAATAAGGTTGAGATAAATTAATTGTGACAAGCGGTACTGATTTTTGAGGAAGATCTGAAGAAGGAGGAAGTTGGCCACTGGGTGATTTTGTTACAGCACATGTGGCTGTTATGAAAACATTTTAAAGGCTGAGCTTGTAGATTTGTTGGGGATTCATTTGAGCTTAAATAAATTACAAATGATTTTTTCTGAATTATTTTTTTTGAAGCAGTAAATAATCGTGATTCACATTTTTGCGTTCTGCCGTATCAATTTTTTTCTTGGACTGGGCACATTGATTTTGCAATAAAGGATAGGAAAAGATAAACTATGCCCTATATGTACGTACATATCGTCGGTGAAGAGGCAAAATGATCTAGGTGCATGATCGATTAGAATCAAAATGATCTACATGCAGTTTCACTAAAGGCAAAATGAACTACTTGCATTGAATTTTAAAATCAAAATGATCTACATGTAGTTTCTCTTAAAAGCAAAATGATCTAGATGCAAATTATAATAAAAACAATACATGTAAACACATTATAATGTCAGTATATGAATATGCGAGAAATTAAAAATCTTTTTAGTTCCTAAAAAATTAGTTATTCTGCGTTTAAATTATATTATAAAATATAAAATAAATACTAGGAGACAGTAAACCCAAAATTGTAGTTTTTAGGAAAAGTAATGTGATAATGATTTGAGGTCAGATTATATTATTTAATTATAATGAAATTTTATTAAATATTTATTCACTGACCCCTTATAATAATTAACAATAATAATAATTAATAATAATAATAATTACAGTCCTTATAAGCTACGTGTTCTCCTTGCAGAAGCTTTTTTTCTCACACAGAAATTCAGGACAGCACTTAGATCATTTTGCTTTTATGGAAAACTGCATGTAGGTCAGTTTGCTTTTAAAAAGACTTGTACCTAGTTCATTTTGCCTTTAGGGAAAAAGTTATATAGATCATTTTGATTCTAATCGAGTATGCACCTAGATCATTTTGCCTCTTCACCGACGATATATTACTCATTTTTGCACACTAGTGGCACTCATGAGCGAGTGCAAGGAATTGAGTCGCGCTGCAGCACTCGTAAGCAGTCATGGGCAATTGGTTTTCCTTGCCTTTAACATTGACACGAAACTTAAATACAATAACACCTTCCTTATCGCCTTCCCGGGATCATATTTCGCAGTTTTCCCTTATCCTAAAAATAGGTAAATATTTGTGCCTTCCTCGCCTTTTTTTACCATTTCAAAATGCCTTGTCTAGCCTTAAATGCCCTTTTCGTTGAAAAATAGGATTAAGTAACATGTGGCTGGGCCTGGGTTAGTTTGCAGTATGATGCAATTATGCATTGAACGTGTTTGACATGTGAACAAATTTCAACTTATAACAAATTCGTCTTACGAAGTGACCAAAATAATCCTTAAAAATTTTTTGAACAAATTCGGTCGATCAGTTTCAAAGGAAAAATGCGTCAAGTATCTACAGATTTAATTTTTACTCACGACGCTGACCGATTTCAATTAATAACGAACTCATGCGAGTTTTCGTCCTAAACAATGTTAAATTTGTTTTGACGAAATCGGTCAAGTAGTTTTGGAGGAAAACTGCAGGACATAAAGACACACGCGCAACACTATTTTATAAGAGGTCTGACGCTGCCCTAAAAATGAGTCTCGCAAAGTATGGTTTAATGCTGTGCTAACGTTGTCTTTTCAGCGTTATGTTTTGAAAATATGTATGGAAAGTACGTCAAATATTTATATCGATTTCTCGCCGTCAGATGCACTTGCAAGGCAATTTTTGATTAACCTTACCTTAATCCTTAGCATAAATTGAACCTTCCTATAACCTTGCCTTTAGTACCAAAATTTTAAAGCCTTACTACTTCATTTCTTCGTTGGTTTATACATTTTGAAGCCTTCCTTCTTCCTTGCTTTTATTGTAGCCGTTTTTGAACGCCTCCTTTCCTTGTTGCCTTATTCCAAGGCCTTTACCAGGGCAAGGTGCCCATGATTGCTCGTAAGTGTAAGTGGAGTTTGAGTAGGAAATTAATGCTCATAGGTGGTGTGAGACAGTCTTTGTAAAGCACAATAATATTGTAAACACACTTAACCCGTTGCCTCCCAACCTAAATTGGTTACATATATTCCCAAGGTATGGACAGCCTGTCCAATGGAATTTTCCATGCAAGGGTCCATCAACAAAGTTACAAAGGAGTTGTCACATGCAGTAACCCAATTTCCTCCAGGCTGCTTTGAAAACTGAAACACCCTTCCACAAATTCCCCGTGTAACCCAATAGGTCAACCATCAGGTCAACTAGGTTGACCTGAGGTCAGTTAGTAGATCGTCTGGACCAGTGCTCAGCACGGGTATGGGTAATACTCGGGTAAACGGGTACGGGTATGGGTACTACCCGGATACCAATTTTGTGTACCCGATCAATTTTGGGTACTACCCGGGTACACTTTGGTAAATAAAAATTTCGGGTATGGATACGGGTATGGGTACGGGTACACGGATTTCAAAATGGGCATATACCCACCGGGTACGGGTATAATGGGGTCATTTACTATCGTACCCACGACTATTGTACCCGAGTATTTGGATACACTGAGAAATGAGACATTTTAATGCATTTTATACTATAATGCCCGTACGTTGGAAACTTCTGGCCTTATTTTTGGTGTTTCTGAATACTTATAGCTTAGTGTTAATACTATTTTAACCTTAAAACATACAGTAAATGTATGTTAGACTGTAGCTAAAATATATGTGTTTAGGCAAACAGGTTTTAGGATGTATAAATGAATAAACACAAACGAGGAATAATAACAAAATAGAAGAGGAGAATAGGATTCAGCAAACATTTGTACGCTTGGTAATATTTTGTTAAATCTGCAAGTATGCAAGTTAATTTTATTTCTAATCAAAAACGCTTCTAGTGTTTCTAATCTTCAATGAAAATATACAAAATCAAATACCGCCCTAGCTAGTCAAAATTACACACTAACAATAAGCTGTCATACATTATTATACATAACATACTATATACTACATTTAGAGAAATCTGGATATAAAGTACCCGAGTACGATTACGGGTACGACACTGAGATACACGCGTATGGGTACAATTTTCGAGTATTTTTCGGGTACGGGTACAATGCGGGTACAGGTACATAGTTTGAGATTACATTGCGGGTACGGGTATGAAAAATTTGTACCCGGATACTTGGGTATGGGTACGGGTATAGATACCAGATATTACAATACCCGCACTTCGGGTACGGATACGGGTACGGGTACCGATTTTTCGTACCCATGCCGAGCACTGGTCTGGACGAAACGTTTTGATAACCCCGCTGTATTCAACCTAAAAATGGTTAGATTGGGCCACTTTTTTGCTAATGACTGACGCGACCTTTACAGGTCAACTTGGGTCAAATAAGGTTAGACAGTGTAACTGACGAATAATGTCTGCTTTCCCCTCCAAACATATCCTCATTCAAGACCGTGATCCTGGATGTCAACTAGGTTATCAGGAGGTCAAACACTACATGAAAAAAAAATCGGAAACAAATACCGAGTTTTGCCAAAACTAATTGTAGTGGAAACCTAAACAAGGTACAAGAAGTGTATTGTGACCTGTAGAGAAAAAAAAAGAGTATGATGAGGTCAACGTCAAAATCGTCATTTTATAGCGTGGTGCCCCTTAATAATTGTCAATAGGACACAATTACCACCAGTGCCTCCTATAAATAAAACTGAAACTCTCAGATGGCTTTTATTTGGGAGAATTCCACTCGTTTTTATCGTGACCTCAAGTTGACCTATGTGACCTGCAAAGGTGATAGGGACAATCTTTGGTATCCCTGCTACACATGTGTACCACTTTGAGCCTTCCCAGTGGCTTCAAAATAATAGAAATTGCCTTTTCATTTCGTAGAAATATTTTGATGGCCCCTATGCAATTGCATGGACCGCTTATCTAGCATTGAAAATGGCGGAAATATAAGGATTTTAATTTTTTATAATTTTATTGCGGCTTTGTTTATGAACCTGGAATGTTGAAAATTTTTAAAACAGCAGAAAACACTTCCGGAAACGAAAACATTTTTTTTCAAATCTGTAGGTTTAACTGGAGTTTAAAAAAATAATAGTATTCCTCAAATTTTTCCATTTTGGACAGGCTGGACATAGGTTGGGAGCAGTAGGGTTAAATTGTAGGTTTGAACGCTTGAAGTGATAAGCTATCTGCAAGAGATTATTACTTTCTATGAGCATACTTGGGCAATTTGTTAATTTTACATTACTATATGTGGTATTTCCCCTCTGGAAAAACATGGTGAGGATGTAGGTAGTGCTGGGATTGGGACAATGGGATACAGTTCTGTAACACTTGAATTTACTTTGCATATGATGGTTGGGATTCATTTTTTACGCAATAATTTTAGGTGAACACGCATTCTGACCGTGTCCAGAGCTAATCCCGCCTCGACATTCCCGCCAGTGATAACTTCGCCGAAGCAACCCCGATGATTTAATCCCGATCTCAATAGTATTTAATCCCGCCAACCATAACCTCGCTGACGATATTCCCGAACCAAGTTTTATTGTATTAACTTCAGTAAACAATAATTGTATGCTCCTATTATTTAATAGTATCCATCTCCTTGACAACAAGCTCTGTACTGTTGACAGACTGGCTGTTTTGATATGTACCTATATTGTGAATTGTGACATGTGTATGTAGCTACACTATGTTCATAATAAAAGTGAAGACACATGCATTTATTGACTTGATGACTGCCGTTCTCGTTGTAGCATTGTAACCAATGAATTTTGCTTCTGCTTGAATTTATGAATGCATAAGTTTATTACTTTTGATATTGAGTGATAAACTGTTGTATTTTCACGGTTGTTATAGCAACAATAATTTATATTCATTAAATTCTGTTTCATTGTATGGCGGGATTATCTCATTAGATGTCGGGATTATCGTGAGCGGGATTGTATATATCGGTCAAATTGACAGCGGAATACTGTTCGCGGGAATAATACCATCGGGATTGTCGCGGCGGGATTAGCTCTGAACTCCATTCTGACGCATATCATTTCATCTACCCTGGAATGTAATATTGGTTTTCAATTTGACCGATCTGAATTAGATGTAATTATGTATTGTAATATTTGCATATCTACTTTTGGCGTTTTATCTAGAGACGACTACCAATAAACATTTATGTCCCTTAGTCCATATAATATGGGATGATAACTCATTTTCAGTTCAGTTTCAGCAAATCCTTTTATGGTTGTATCGAAAATCCGAACCAAATTTTGCTTCAAAAACGGTGGCTACACCATCAGAAGGATAGAGACCAAGTCCAAATATTTTTGGGAAAAACTGAAATACTTAAAGTTTAGAATTGCCAATTCCTGGTATAAACTGTTTTTAAAGTAACTTTTGAATCTAACTGGTAGAGAGCTATCAAACATGTATCTACGTTTTGAACTGTGGGCATGACCAGAAAATTTGCGAGCCAAGTTCCTGAAATTCATCTTCAATACCAAAAGGAGGAGTTCTGTTGTTGAATTTTATAATGGATAGTCTGGCGCTCTTAAAAAATTCAAAATGCTGTGCTCGTAGAAAATTTGATGGTGATTCATATGAACCCAACATAATTTGCTAAAACAAAGGCAAATACATATTTTTGACAAAATTTAAAGCCACTTGCTTCTTTTAGGGGTGCTCTCATAGGTATACTGTAGACGCTCTCAAGGACTACATTTCAAGCATCATGAATAAACCGACCTGCAATTAAACTCAACTCAAGGTGAAAAGATATGAAGTTCCATGTGTTCGCTATCAAATATATATGGAGCAAATGAAAGATTTCTCCATTAATCCATTTATTCATGATTATTTTCAGCTAGCCTATTTATCATCATAATTAGCAAATCCAGCTGCTGAGTGTGAGTATCAGATTCGCACATATTTACACGAGAATTGTTCGCAGTGTCTGGTTTTGCACTACGTACTATAAAAAGGAATTTAAAAGCATAAGTGTCCACGTACTAATTCATTAACCCTTGTCGGAGAATCAATAGTCCTATAACAGCAAGGGTAACCATGTCGCTAGTCATCGGAATTGATCTCGGAACAACCTACTGTTGTGCAGCAATTTGTGAAGAAGGCGACGTACGCACTATTGAAACCCAAACCAGCGAGAATACAACCCCTAGTCATGTGGCATTTGATGACGATGGGAATGTCAGCGCAGGATCGGCAGCAAAGAGCAATACTCACTTAAAACCAGAAAATTGTTTATATGACATTAAACGAATGATTGGGAGAAAATACGACGATCCTGTACTTCAAAAGGACAAACAATTATGGCCTTTTGAAATTGTGAACAACGGGAATAATTCACCTCTCATTAAACTGACGAACGGGAAAATCTTTTGTCCGGAACAAATTTCTGCCAAACTTCTGTCCTTTCTGAAGGTTCAAGCGGAGATATTTTTATCAGAAAAAGTTGCTAAAGCAGTAATAACTGTTCCGGCGTATTTCAACGATGGTCAACGTCAGGCGACGAAAGATGCAGCTGAAATCGCGGGGCTGGAGGTACTTCGGATAATTAATGAACCCACAGCAGCTGCCATTGCTTATTACCATCAGAACAAAAATTTGAATGGGAAGACAATGCTGGTGTTTGATCTCGGCGGAGGGACCTTCGATGTCTCAATTGTTAAAATTAACGGGACAGAAATAAAGGTACTTGGTGTGGGTGGGGACACACATTTAGGGGGTGAAGATTTTGACGTTGCTTTGGTTGAATACTGTCTCGAAGAATTCAAGAAAAGTGAGGGTATAGATCTGAAAGCAGATTTGAAATCTACGGATTCTTCAAAACGAAAGAATGCCAATAACAAGATTCGACGTCTGAAGCAACAATGTGAGAAGACCAAAATAGGTCTGTCAACAACCCGGCAAATGCCTGTGTCACTCGATGCAATGCACAAAGATAAGCCGCTGCACGTGGTCATCTCTCGTGAAAAATTTGAGTCCCTCAATAAAACTTACTTTGACAAATGTTTGGACATTTTGAAGGAGGTCATTAAAGATGCTGCACTTGATGTTAAAAATGTAGACGAAGTCATTCTGGTTGGGGGTTCTTCGAAGATTCCAGCGATTCAAGCTCGAGTGACAGATTTTTTCGGTGGGAAAAAACCACATCGTAATATTCGGGGCAGTGAGGCCGTTGCATATGGAGCAGCCATTGAAGCCAGTAGGATGTCTTCGAGCAGCACGCCCCTGAATTTAAATGTCAAAGATGTATGCCCCGTTTCTTTAGGAATTGAAGTTACCCCGAAAGATGGACGAACTGATACTTTTGCTTGTATCTTGAAGAAAAACACGCCTATTCCCTGCAGAAATACAAAGAACTTTAGAACTTCCAAAGACAATATGATGCAAGAAGACATTGATGTATTTGAAGGAGAGAGTCCGCTCGTGAAGAACAATCATTACCTCGGTGGCTTTAAACTGGCACTCCCTCCCAAGTGTCCAAAGTGGGAGCCCCTTACAGTTACAATGGAACTAACTGCGGAAGGAATATTACATTGCACTGCCATCTGCCCTAGGATTGGTACATCGAATCAACTTAAGGTCATTGAGTCCAAAGGGAGGCTCACTCGAACGGAGATTTTAAGAATGAAAAAGGAGGTATTTAATTTGTATTTAATTCTTGCTACACGCTATACTTTGATGTTGTATTCGTACACTACTGAAACATGACTTAAACTAAAATTGATATTATTATATTTCCAGGAAGCCGTATCTGCAAGGGCTTTCGCATTGTTATAACCACTGCTGCCCTATTCTATTCCGACTTGAATAGGAAAATAGGAATTTGAATAGAATTGCCGACATTTATACAGAAATAAATCGAATAGAATTGAATAGCTCAGTTTTTGAAACCCCCAGACTAGAATAGAATAGAATATGCAACTTATGCCAAGATTATAATTGAATAGTAAAAACAGCGAAATTCTTATTCAGATCTGAGCCACTGAGAATGTCATAAACCAAAACAATCAACTAAAACCCTTGGATTGCATGTGTTGCAAATTATCGAGCAGCGATAATTTGAGGCTTCGCGTAGGGTGGCGTCAGCTACCGCCGTCAAAGTAGGATGAATTTTAAGTTATTTCGAAATTTCCGATTTTTTTAAAACAAACAATCAGGCCGATTTCAACCGCATAAGCATTAATCATTACGATTTACATACGCAATATTCACAAAATTTTTATTGAAATCGATTTGTCAGTCTTTGAGATAACTGTCTTTTGATTTGAAGTTCGAAATTTGATTTTTTTTCGAAAAAACGATTGGGTCGATTTCAACCACATAAGCAATAACAATTACTATTTACATAAGCAATATTCACACAAAATTTCATTGAAATATATTCAGTAGTTTTGAAGATACCTGTCATATTTGACTTGAAACCCAAAATTTCGGGAATTGTTTTCTGAAAACCTAGCTAGCCGATTTCAACTAAATATGAACTCAGGCTTACGCCAAAGAACTAACAAATGGTAAAAATTATTGTATTCATTCAGGCCTGTTAAGTGCCAATTATTGAGTACAAGTTATTATTTATACGCTCGATTAATTCTCTTCTGCTTGGAGGTGGCTCTTAAATTTGTCTAAATATCAGTTATTTTATTATCATTGTCAATGGCAAGTTATAAATTTCAAGAACTGGAAATTGGAATTAAGAAAGAAAATGTAGTTATACATATGCAGACCTGTCATTCAAGTTCAAGTAAAACTTGACATGTTCATGTCAAGGTCAAGTTCAAGTCAAGTTGGGGTTACAAGTTAATTTGAACTTGACACTGAAATCTCAAGTTCGGGTCAACGTGAAATTTGAACTTGATTTTAAGGCTCGAATCAAGTTCACGGTCATGTCTTCATCCAGACTTGACATCAATACCATGATCACGTTCGGATCAAATAACTGCAAAACCATGAACATGAACTTGACTTTTCATGGTCAAGTTTCAAGTTCCAAGCAATAGCTTCCATGGCGTTTTTTCTTTGTTTAATTTTTACTTAATCTAACTTATATTTTAATCTTTGCTTGGAACAATTATTATAATTTTTATAAAACAACTGGAAAATGAGCAAAACTAAAAACATCTCAACATTGCGAAAAAGATTCTGATCCTGGAAGTCAAACCCCATAAAGTAGCCAGAAAAAATGGTTGAAAAATCAAACATTTCAAATTTTGTGATTCTACAAAATCATACAGCTACAAACACTTAATTTCATCATTAATTACATATTATTCTAAATGGTATTGTATAAAATAAGTCAAAATACAATCTCAGGTAATTATCTAGCTATTCTTTTCACAAACATATAAACAATGCTATAACTTGACATTCATTTTCATGGTCAAGTTCATGGTCAAGGTTATGGTCAAGTTCATGGTCATGGTTATATTGAAATTCATGGTCAAGTTCGTCAAAATTAACTTGATTGCGTGAACTTGATTGATCCGGTTCGTACCTTCCATTAAACAAATCAAGTTCATGTCCGGGTCTCAAATTTGATAAAACAATCAAGTTCGTGTCAAGTTCAAGTGCGAATCGCTGGTTGAACCGAACTTGAGGCCAGGTCTGTACATATGTATTCATCGCGCTTTATCCACTAGTGTTCATCGTGCGGTTTTTGATTTCTGATGAATAGAATTTGAATAGGAATAGAATATGAATTTTCTAATTTGTTGGAATAGGAATAGACTTGAATAGCCCCGTCAAACCTTTAGCAGAATATAATAGGACTTGAATATACAAGACTTAGTTGTTAACAGAATAGAATAGAATAGAATTAAAACTTGGCGGGCAGCAGTGGTTATAACAACCCTGTACCGACTGGAATGTCGGAAGTTGGAAATATAACTTTTGAATGTGTTGTTCAGGCGGCGAAGACGTCATTTCAAATATGTTTATTAAAAAAACCTTTACAGCAATGTATCTTAATTGAGTATAAACCACCTATGAAAATGTTCGTAGCAGTAACATAAACGTAGTAACATCATGAAATGGAATACTTAAGGAATGTAATTTTCTTTCACCTGCTAATAAATTGAGGATTAGCTGTACATACATCTACTTACTACTATGTATCTGTTACTGTGTATCTACTTAATACGCTATTTACTAATTGGAATCTGCAAAGCGTTGATTATGATGGAACAGTAAACGCTTTGGTAACTATAGTGGGTCACACAGGAGTCACACATTGAATGTAGTATGTAGTAGTAAATAAGCATTTGAAGGGTGGATTGAATTATTTGAGTCTCCCGTAGTTAATGCATATAGCAGCAGTTATTTTAAATTCATCGAGTCATTGAACCTGTACGAATCTCTACACCGTGCTGGTTCAGCCTCCATGGGTCACTTGTATGTTCCACCTCTGGAAAACAATAGACCAACTTCACTTTCCATCCTTGTTTCAACCAATAGGTCTAGGGCAGTGCTGGATGATTGTATTCCAGCTACGCTATTCTACTCTAACCTTAAATTGTGAGCACCCGGGTTCTATTAATTCTATTCTACTTTCCAGAATTTTTCGTTTCCCTCTACTCTACTTCTACTCCTTTACTGATACTTTCTATTCTACTTCTACTTCTAAATTTACTGCCGTAATACTAACTATTCTACTTCTATTCTATCCAGCTATAATGCAACAATAATGCTACCTACGCTACTTCTATTAAGTACAAAGTAATGTTAATTCCCGGGATCTAAAACGTATTTGAAATAAAAATCAAAGCGCTTTGTACGTTTGGACTGTACACACAGTAGTACAGCGTATTAAATTTCATTACCTTAGTTCTGTTTGCATTCACAGGATGGCATTTAAATGCTTCAACATTGCTGTATTAACAACTGTATTGTCATGATTTTAATGATGCGTTATAGTATGCATCAGTGCTGGGCGTTTGTATCTCAGCTATGCTATTCTCCTCTTTCTTTAATTTGCGAGCATCCGGCTTCTATTAATTCTATTCTACTTTCCAGAATTTTTCGTTTCCCTCTATTCTACTTCTACGCCTTTACTAATACTTTCTATTCTACTTCTACTTCTACATTTCCTGCCATAGTACTATCTATTCTACTTCTATTCTATCCAGTTCGAATGCAACAATAATGCTACCTATCGCTACTTCTACTAAGTACAAAGTAATGCTTAATTCCTGGATTCTAAAACGTATTTGAGATACAAATCAAAGCTTTTCGTTCGTTTGGACTGTACGCGGTAGTAAAGTGTATTATATTTCATTACCTTCGTTCTTCTTGCATTCACAGGATGGCAGTTTAAATGCTTTCAACACTGTTACCTGTATTATAATGATTTAAATGATACGTTATAGTATGCTTGTATGAATTTATATGTATATTCTATGCTACTTCTCCTTCTAACATCGGCTCTTGTATTGCCCGTCTATTCTATTTCTAATTCTACCACAGGATGCTGGCTTGACAGCTAAATACTGCTACTCTACTTGCTTAATTCAAAATTCGACTTCTATTTACTTCTACTTCTACTCGATGGATATTAGCGTTACCTCTATTCTGTTTCTACTCTTTTTGGATCATTTATTTTGACTTCTACTCTATTTTTTCCTCTACTTCCATTACCGGTAGAGTAGAAGGCCCAGCACTGGTATGCATGAATGAATTTATATGTATACGCTCTGCTACTTCTACTTCTACCATCGACTCTTGTATTCTCCGTCTATTCTATTTCTAATGCTACCACAGGATGCTGGCTTGACAGCTAAATACTGCTACTCTACTTGCTTAATTCAAAATTCGGCTTCTATTTACTTCTACTTCTACTATGGATTATGGATATTAGTGTTACCTCTATTCTATTTCTACTCTTTTTGGCGTATTTATTTTGACTTCTACTCTATTTTTTCCTCTACTTCTATTGTCGGTAGAGTAGAAGGCGCAGCAGTGGTCTAGGGCCTCTGCTGGGTAAAACGGTTTTTGTACCGCAGAATATTCCGCTCCGTGCCGAAATCCTTGGGAAAAACACATTTGTTCCGATTGCGTCCCGAAATAAATTGGGGGCAGTATTTTTGTCCCGACATTGTCCCGTCCCGGACTGACATCCATTATCAATAGAAACACTTGGCCTTGACGTTTTTCTAAAAGATCACCACCATCATGTTATGTGGAAACGTTGATTGAGACCTTATGTACTTACATATGTATATGGGGAGGATGAGAGGATGGAATTTACAGCTGGCATTAGCTCGTACTCTTACGAAAGTTGAGGTGAGACTTGATGAGGGAATGGGTCAAGAGGTGAGAAGCTGAGGTTTCTGGAAGGTTGAAGAGGTCGGCGAGGAGAGAGGAAAAGGAGAGTGGTTTTTATGAATTACGAAGGGAGAGCACTGGAACGGCGTGTTTACCATTTTCAGAATAAAGAGTTGATTTATTTCCCAAAGAAATTTGAATAGTTTCTATAAACTTGGATTTATTCCCTGATTGTGAGAGCATATTGGGGAATTTCAACACTGCATCCCTGCCATCTGGATTAACTCTACAATAATTTGTTCCAATCTTCCGAGTACTACCCGATGCTAAAATAAAGACCCAGTAAAAAATTAACGCTACTAAATTTGCAGTTACGTCCTGTGTAGAAATCTTGTTTATTTCCCAATAGCTTGGACCATAAGATTTAAAATAAATTCATAACAGGTGTACTTAAATGTAACTATTTAAAGCTTTGTTCTATCCGTCTGTTGTTGATTAAGCCCGAACTGCTCTGACTTCTTTTTTAACCTGTCTTCTAACTCTTTCAGCATCCTATCTTCAAATTGTAAATTATTTTGCTGTAGGCTATCTCTAATCTCTTCCTGGAGAACAACAACCTGCTCTTCATGAAATTTTTGTAGTTCATTTGTATTTCGGATGTTCAGCCTCTCCTTCTTCTCCATACGTTCCTCATACAAACTTTCCATTTCCAACATGCATTCCTCCAGCTTTGAAATGACACGTTCTATCTGGACCTCATACCTTTTCATAGATACTGAAAGTAATGTGCTTGTTCCGGTTTCCAGCCTGTCTCTTGCTTCCTTCAACCACTGCTTACATTTGGGGTTCGCCTGGAGCATTACCGGAGCAGTGAAAGGAAGCTTAAAGGTTTCATCGAACGTTCTCAGTATAGCTTGTTGAAGGTTTTCATGGAACTCTGTGATGTTCTTTTCTGTAAATGGTTTGCCTATGTCGGTCAATTCTTTCATTCTCTTTCTGTAATGCGCCAGACCTTCATCAGTAGCGTTCTCCAAGGCTTGTTGGATTGTTTCCATTGGGTCACTGGAGATGTTGATCTTCGCTATTTCTTGGACATTGCTCTCGGCTAAAACATAAAAACAAACTTAACATCAACTTCAGAACTTATAACCATCTTATTTAGTAATTCACGGTGAACCTTTTGAGCATAATAATATTGTAATGGGCTGGTATAAATTACTAACATGCTTGCATGTAACTCTGGTTACTTCTGACTCCAGCATTGTAAAAGTTCTTCAAATGTTGCAGGTCAGATGGGGACGACCTGAAACCATTTTCTCTCAACAGGGTTCCATTTGAAAATCCATTATCATAAATGATCTGGACTGAGATAAGTCCATCTTCGTCCGTAAGGCAGGAAATGGATGCAGGACCTTTTTTCCCACTTTGAACAGGAACTCTAAACCTTCCAATCGGATAATTCCTTCCCTCTGACTCCTCAATCACTGTGAATACATTGTCATATGGTATGGGAATAGTAACGGACATCACCTTTCCTGCGGAGGAGGCTATACCAGGAAATGATCTCGCATTTTTGGCTTCTTCTTCAATTTTGACAATGATATTGTTGAAGCATTTCAAATACCCGAAGGTCTTGTTAGCCAAAATTGCTCCTCCCACGAGTGGCTCATTGGACAGGTACATGGTTTTGACCAATTGACCCGAGAGTGTGGAGTAAATTAATTTATCAAGCTCTGTGGGTTCTTTCTCTCTCTGTATGACAAAAGTCCCATTCGGATATCGGTTCCGGAGGAGAGTAAGGCAGTGTTGGTATTCCCACTTAATAATGTTGAGCTCCTCCCAGGACAAAGGGTGGTTACGGTAAAGCTTCTTGTGAATTTTGTAAAAATCATCACCATCGGGTTTTTGGGGTCGAATTATTTCTAGGGGTTCAATTCTATTATACTCGACTTTCAGACCTGCAATGCAGAACGTCCTGTACGTGGCATGAATGATAATTATTTGTTGGACTTGAGCAGGACTCATCCTCAGATTATGCCCGTAAGTCACTGCTGCAGCTAAGGTGGATGGGATAATTCGGACAGACGTGAAACCCGCTCTCTCCATAGAAAATTTGAGCCTCTCCTTTTCTAAACTGGAGAGGAAAAATGGAATTGACAGGGACGTTTTCTCGATCTTGTCTATCCTCCCATTTGTTTGAATTGTCTTGGACACTTCAAGAAAGAGACATGTCATGACATCTTCCAATGTTAGCGTGAATGTTTGTCCTTGAACCTGAACCCTTATCCTTTGCTCAGGGGACTTCTTTACTAAATCGTAGAGCCAATATGAGGAATTGTTGCCAGTGCCATCTGGTGTTCCAACTTTTATGCCGGAATTGGTAAACGTAATTTGTGCTGGTGTCTTTGGTAGGGCTGAGCATGCTGCGCCGTCTGTTAGAACAACTGCGGAAATGTAGTTCTCATCCAAGTAAATTCCAATGGAACTCGGAGATCTGGCACGGTGCATCCTGAAACTTCCGTGGATTTCAAAGAATGGGAATAGATGGTTGGATTCGTGCTGGAAGAGATTCCTACCTTCACTTTGAAGGAGTAGGGTTTACGAAGCTTGAAATTTGAAACAGCATTGGGAAAAATATTGGAACTTATGTTGCTTTGCTCCTTTGGAGCCCGGAAATTTTATCTCTAATGTATGTTGTAAGCTCTTGGTCCTGATAAGTCTGATATCTGCTTGAAAAGTACTTCAGAGGACAGATCTGTTTAACATTCTCACTTCAATAGACGGATATCGTGATTCAGGGAGTTCATTAAAAAGGATTAGATAATTTAGGGTATCTCGACGGTTATCAAAACTCCTAACTATCATACAATGGACTTTCATTTTTACTATATTTGTTTTGGGTTCATCCAGACAATATATGGCATTAGAAAATTCCCAGCAAATAATTATTTGTCATGAAGTGGCTAGCCTACAGTGAGATAAAACAAAACTAACTAGCGTAAAACTAATGCCATTTAAATTAGGCTTATTATCATGAGATTATGCCGATTATGCACGATAAATAAAATGGAGCTTGTGAATAACAGATAAAGATGTGACAGTATAATGCCTAAAATGTAAAACTTGTAGGTAGCAATCGCTGAAATCATTTCCCAATTTCTTTAAATTACTTTATGTGACTCATAATTACAGATTCATCCACGTTTGTTCATCTCTCATATTATAGTTTCAGATTCGCAAGCAAGTTCCTCACGGTAAGTTTTAGGAATCCATTGAGATGGAAAAATTCTGAGACATTCTCGTTCCAAGTAAAAATCTATTTACTTTTTAAAATTTTCTTTCAGGTATAGCCATGTCTTTAGTGATCGGGATTGACCTTGGGACTACCTACAGCTGTGCTGCAATCTACGAGGATGGCGAAGTTCGGATTATTGAAACCCAAACCAGCGAGAACACAACCCCGAGCCACGTGGCTTTCGATGAAGATGGGAGTGTCAGCGCAGGATCCGCAGCCAAGGGCAATTCCCATTTAAATCCAGCAAATTGTCTGTATGATATTAAACGGCTGATTGGGAGGAAATACAAAGACCCCGTCCTCCAAAATGACAAAAAATTATGGCCTTTTGAAATTGTGGACAAAGGGGATAATTCACCTCTCATTAAATTAACAAACGGGCAAACCTTTTGTCCCGAACAAATTTCCGCCAAACTTCTGTCCTTTCTCAAGGTCCAAGCGGAGATATTTTTGTCCCAAAAGGTAACCAAGGCAGTGATTACCGTTCCCGCGTATTTCAATGATGGTCAGCGTCAGGCTACGAAAGATGCGGCGGAAATTGCGGGATTGCAGGTACTCCGGATAATTAATGAGCCCACTGCCGCTGCCATTGCTTACTACCATCAGAATAAAAATTTGAATGGGAAGACAGTTCTGGTTTTTGACCTCGGCGGAGGAACCTTTGACGTGTCAATTTTGAAAATCAACGGGAGCGAACTCAAGGTGCTGGGCGTGGGAGGGGACACACATTTAGGGGGAGAGGACTTTGACAATACTTTGGTTGACTACTGCCTCCAAGAGTTCAAGAAAAGCGTAGGAGCAGATTTAAAAGCGGATTTGAGTTCCTCAGATTATTCAAAAAAAAGGAACGCGAGCAATAAAATCCGCCGATTGAAACAACAATGTGAGAAAACCAAAATTGCTCTGTCAACAACCCGGCAGATGCCTGTATCACTTGAGGCAATGTTTAATGACAAGGAACTTCACGTGGTCATCAGCCGAGAGAAGTTTGAGTCCCTTAATACAACCCATTTCAACAAGTGTTTCGATATTTTGAAGAAGGTGATACAAGAATCTAACCTTACCGTGCCTCAAATCGATGAAGTTATCTTGGTTGGTGGTTCTTCAAAAATACCCGCTATTCAGGCTAAAGTGACGGATTTTTTTGGAGGGAGGAAGCCTCTTCGTAATATTCGGGGTAGTGAAGCTGTAGCGTATGGAGCGGCGATTCAAGCGAAGATTATGTCGCCATACAAGGACGCATCCTTCAACATGCAGATCAAAGATGTGTGCCCACTTCCAATAGGAATTGAAGTCCATTGTAATGAAGGAGAAGCTGTCAATTTTAGTCCAATTCTGAAGAAAAATACACCTATTCCGTGCGAAAATACGAGGGGGTACACAACAAGGAGTGACAACATGAAACACCAGGTCATTGACATATACGAAGGCGACAATTCTCTCGTGGAGTACAATCATTGGCTCGGACAAATAAAAATTACTCTGCCAGAGAACTGTCCCAAGGGGGAGCCACTAAAAGTTACAATGGAACTAACTGCAGAAGGAATACTACATTGCACTGCTATATGCCCTAGAAACGGTTCCTCGAATTCACTGAAGATAATTGAGTCCAAGGGCAGGCTCACCCGAGCCGAAATTGCACATATGAAAACCCAGGTAAGATAAATAAATAAAATCCTGTTATGTTCCGTTATTCATTATAATTATTTTATTATTCATTCATAATAATTATTTAATTGTATTGTTTTACAGGAAACTATATCAGCCAAGGCATTCTCTTTAATGTAGGAGTCGAAACACCAATGAAGACGAATAAAATACCTCAACATTTCAAGCATGTTCAATTTATTTAAGATGTCATACATATGTAAATATCCAAGAAAATCGGCATGCAGTAGGACAGAATTATTTCTCCAATTATCAACTATTACAAGGGCAAGTTCTTTCCGGTGTAATGACAAACTTCGAACTTTTTACTTTAAAAGTTAAAGGGTGAATAACGTTTTGACACCTACCTTCTCTATTTAGGTGCTGCGGCATTTTTCAATGAATTACATATAAATCTAATGGAACAACAAATCCAAGTAATAAACACAAGAAATCGTAATTATTATACATTAGGCATAAAACGGAGCCTGTTTGTGATGGGATATTAACATAAATTTGGATTGGAAACCTTACAAACACTGACTCCTCCTGTAGGATGTTGTAGGCTCTTGCTAATATGTGTTTATAAACATGTTTAATGTCCTATTAAGTCTGTACCTCGTGTGTCATACCTCAAAAGAGACAGTGTTCATTCTATTTCTAATGCTATGGCCATCATTCCAACCTCACATGACAAATGAGCCATTTTAAGGACGCCGCCTAGTTTCAATCCTGGAATCATTTTACTTTGTCTGTTGCATTCTTCATAATCATTTATTATTTCTGAATTTTCCTTTTGCGTCCGTAAGTGAGCGAAAGCTTATGGATATATTGAGGGGACACAGTAAGTACAGATGGGCTGGGAGCTCTTCCGTTTTAAGGTACTAAGGTACATTGTGAGGAAAGAGGATATGTATGTATTGGGGGAGTAAGATTCGGTTCCGCAAGCTTCGAGTATATGTGGACAATGCTAATCAACCTTTCTTCTAATTTGAAAATGTGGAACGTCGTAGTGATATCTTTAAATTTACGAGATACGAAGGATTTAAAGCATAGAACCGGTCTGCAAGTTAATTTGCTTACACGTATGGAAGTTCTGTTCACATTGCTTTTCAGCTGCAAGCGCAAGCAATTTGTCTGTTGGCAACGTACGGTTAGCGACTTTTGCTATGCGTCGTAAATTTAACACGGTGCAGAATAATAATCGTCAGAAATTTAACATTGCGCGTCATAGGAGTTGGTGCAAGACGTTAGAAGGAGCTCAATAGGAAATGCAAGCATGATCTTCTGCTTGTAGAGGAAAGTAGAACCGAGTTCTGCTTCGCTTCTGCAAGTCAAATCGACCCTCTGCAAGTCGCTTCTGCAAGTAAAATGCTTGTAGAGGCGACCAATGTGAACAGAACTTGCAGAGGCGACTTTTTGCTTGCAGAAGGGGCAATGTGAAGGGGCATTAAACGGTAAAACCTTCTATTGGTTTGCGATTGCGATTACCAATTACCTTAAAGGCTAACTTATTTTTGGTACGTAGTATTTAAATATTACAAAGTATTATTATTAAAAAGTATTTACAATTTGTGTGCATGTACTTATTTTCCCTTGACGAACCCGATAGATGTTTATGCATCTGATTATCCGCATCATTTTGTCCAGAATATTTTAATATTAGCCGATTAAGCCATTAGCCCTTTCTCTGTATCGTACGTTAATGTTTATATGTATCTACCAACACTGCACAGTCAATTATTTCTGAATCATGCAACTGAACCAACAAACTCTGAAGCCTTTTTCGAAGCCAGCAATAGCTGGCTGTGCAGTGGTAGTTTAAATCTAAACCATATACAGTGAATTTCCTATACAGTGGTTTCCAAGGGAGTGACAAATTCCTGCCACTATATAGGGATGCCACTGTATGTGACTAATGGTTAACTATGTACTATTAATGACAGTAATTATTATCTATTAGACAATAACTGTAGCTAAATACATTTACAGAATGCTCAAAATTATGAGGTATCAGCCTCATTGAGTTTAAGATGTTCAGTAACTTTAGTTTTCCTCATACTATTAATAATGTTAGTCGTAACAAACTTTTCGACTGCAAGGTCACCATTCCAGAAACCAAATTCCTGGAATTATGTTAATGGGAATTACTTCCACTGAGTACTCTGCGGTTTTGTCACTATGAGGTTTTGCTTTTTTATTTATTTTATTATTTTGAAAAGGTTTTTTTTTAAATCAACACGAATTGAAACTTATTAGAAGTGAACCCAGACAAAAATGGCAATGATTTGTGTTATAACTTCGTTTTAACTTAAGTCACGGATCATATGACGTAAATCCAGCTAATCATACCAGGGCTTCAGTAAACCAAAATATTAATCAAACTGTATTAACATTTGAAATTAAAATTGAACCAACCGAGATAAGCATTATTAATCGCCAGCACGTTTTTTAACATCATGTTATACTTTTGTAGCCATTATCTAGCTAATTTTATGCCAACTGCCATTATAATTTCGCATTGTCTGAGCTACCGTAACACACAATAGTGCCATTATAGAGGGAATACCATTATAGAGGGTGCCACTATACTGTATACCTTTAACATTGCAAACCTCTAGGGAGGGTTTTTTGATGCCATTAAAGAGGGAATGCCATCTAAGAGGAAACCACTATATGGGAAATTCACTGTAAAATCTGCGTGAGGAAGCGCTAATTTCAAAATTTACCTCTCAATCCTAAACGCGCTTTATAGGTTTGTGAGTGCCAATTACTCAAAGAACAGACTTACATCCAGTATGTATGTATTTTTCATAGGCGAAGCCGATGGCTGTTTACGCTTGTTATGTATAAAAACCAAAGGTGTCCACCTATCCTATTTATAGGCCTATATTTGGATAAAAATAGGCAGGATGCAAAATCCAAGTAATTATATGTAGTAAAATAGGGTGCAGTAATTACCAAAATTAAATGCAAAATGCAAAATTAACCCTATATTATATGTAGGAGCTGCAAGATTTCACTTTTTATTTAAGAACAAGGTAGGCAGTTTGCGAAAGTAAAAATAGGCATATTTAATAATCTATTGACAAATTTGTCAAGCAATTATTTGATTTAACCTTAAAATAAATCTCAAAAATATTCTTGTGACATTTTAGTAGTTCGATTTTTTTCATGTGTTACGATTGCACGTACATACATAGATGATTTTTAGTTGAAAAAATAAGTCTTTATAGGCTAAAAATAGGCCTTTATAGGCTAAAAATAGGCCTTTATAGGCTAAAATATAGGCAGAAACATTACAGTAGTATATATGTAGGCAAATAGGTAGGCAATTTATTTTTGATAAATAATATAGGTTAATATGTAGGGAAGGCAAAGCTGCAAAAAATATGTAGTATTTTAGGTAGGCTGAACCTTTTGGACACCTTTGATAAAAACTAATCCAATTGTAAGTTGCACTCGTGATAAGCTATCCGCATCCGCTGAGTAAAGAGATAAGTACTACAAGGATAGACTTGGTAATATTTAGTGATTATAATTTATAGTATAACAGAATCATTTTGTGCATATGAGAGACTAAAAGTATTTGAAAACCGTTCGTTGAACCACAGTTTTAATTTTACGCCTGATAAGAACATATGTACATTATGTATATGGTAAATCATATTATATGTGCATATGTAATAATTACATTATAATTGCAGAATTATGTGATTGCAATGGAAATGTTTCCAGAATAACTTTTTACTCCTTAAATCTTAAAAGCATGCTAATTATACTCTATGTGTGCCATGTAATCGTTAAGACAATTTTGTGAATGCATGGGAAGTTTCGAAACAGTGCATAATATAAATTCATTAGATGACATTTTTTGATATAATTCGGTTGTCGTAACAGGCTTAAGAATTACTTACTATGGTATGTGTTTGCATTACGACATTCACAATATACAAGAAGAACAAAATAAGTAATAAATACTAAATAATTAATTAATGAATATCAGCCGTATTTAACACGCTGTTATTATCTCCATGGTAAGTACATGTCAGTTTGTTAGAGAAAATCGGGTTCTGTGTAAAATATGTAGATACTTTCATGATAAGATAACCACTTTACATTTTAAGTATTAACAATATTCACACCTCCAGCTAAAACCATAGACCAAGGTATGGCGTGCCCAGTGATTAAAACATGTTGAGCAACTGAAACAATCTCTATTTCCCTCACTCATGATTATTTTTATTTTCAGTACGCTCACTGTAATGTCATTGTAATAATTACCATTCAATCCCGGGCTGCTCATATCAAATTACTATATACATTTGCAGCAGTTGGTCTCACTGTATGCTTTGAAATTTGAATACGTAATGTAATTACAATCTATTCAATAACATAACTGTCCGCACGTTCTAATTAATTAATCTACAGTCGTCTGTGACTAAATATTTCAGTAAAAGGTACTATGTCATTAGTCATCGGAATCGACCTCGGAACAACCTACTGTTGTGCAGCAGTCTACGAAGACGGTGAAGTTCGAACTATTGAAACCCAAACCAGTGAGAATACGACCCCCAGTCATGTGGCATTTGATGACGATGGGAATGTCAGCGCAGGATCAGTAGTAAAGGACAATTCCCATTTAAATCCAGCTAATTGTCTGTATGACATTAAACGTTTGATTGGGAGAAAATACGACGATCCTGTACTTCAAAAGGACAAAAAATTATGGCCATTTCAAGTTGTGGACGATGGGCATAATTCACCTGTCATTAAATTATCGAATGGAAAGACGTTTTACCCAGAGCAAATCACAGCAAAACTTTTGTCATTCCTAAAGGCCCAAGCGGAGATATTTTTGTCCCAAAAGGTAACCAAGGCAGTAATTACCGTTCCAGCTTATTTTAACGATGGTCAACGTCAAGCCACGAAAGATGCAGCTGAAATCGCGGGGCTGGAGGTGCTTCGGATAATTAATGAACCCACAGCAGCTGCCATTGCTTACTACCATCAGAACAAAAATTTGAATGGGAAGACAATCCTGGTTTTTGACCTCGGCGGAGGGACCTTTGATGTATCAATTGTGAAAAATAACGGGGCGGAAATTACGGTGCTGGGGGTCGGAGGGGACACACATTTGGGGGGAGAAGATTTTGACAATGCTTTGGTTGAACACTGCCTCGAAGAATTCAAGAAAAGTGTTGGAGTGGATCTGAAGGCAGATTTAACTTCTGGAGATAATACAAAACGAAGGAATGCCAATAACAAGATTCGACGTCTGAGACAACAATGTGAGAAAACCAAAATAGGTCTGTCAACAATCCGGCAGATGCCTGTGTCACTCGATGCAATGCACAGTGATAAGCCGCTTCATGTGATCATCACTCGTGAAAAATTTGAGTCCCTCAATAAAGCTTACTTCGACAAATGTTTAGATATATTGAAGAAGGCCATTAAAGATTCTAATCTTGATATTAAAAACGTGGATGAAGTCATTCTGGTTGGTGGTTCTTCGAAAATTCCCGCGATTCAAGCTCGAGTGACGGAATTTTTTGGCGGGAAAAAGCCCCATCGTAATATTCGTGGCAGTGAGGCCGTTGCATTTGGAGCGGCCATTGAAGCCAGCAAGATATCTCCAAGCAAGAACACGTCCCTGAAACTACAGGTCAAGGATGTCTGTCCACTCTCTATAGGAGTTGAGATTGACCAAAATGATGGACGAACTTACAACTTCCATCCAATGTTGATGAAAAACACACCCGTTCCCTGCCGAGTTACACAGCAGTTCGGAGTTTCCGAATACAATATGAAGGAAGAGAAAATTGATATATTTGAGGGGGAAAATCCGTTGGTGGAGCAAAATCATTTCCTGGGCGGCTTTAAACTAGCCCTTCCACCAAATTGTCCTTATGGAGAACTTGTGGTAATTACAATGGAACTAACTGCGGAAGGAATATTACATTGCACTGCCATCTGTCCGAGGTTTGGTACATCGAATCAACTTAAGGTCGTTGAGTCCAAAGGGAGGCTTACCCGATCAGACATTTTACGGATGAAAACAGAGGTATTAGTTCTCCCCATATGTAATATATATTTATAGTAATTTATTTATAGTAATAATATTTATACGCTGTGACCAGTTACGTGGGTGCTAAAACTGTTTTTATTACATTTCCAGGAAGTCGTATCAGCTAGGGCTTTCTCATTGATATAAAAACCTTTAACCGAATGGTGGGTTCAGTACATAACTACACGCGTTATGCCTTTTTTGGACGGGAGAAGACGTATGTATAGTTCAGATGTGTAAAATAACTACTACTTATATTCGCAAACTGTGTTTTTATTTTGAAATTTAAATTTTAGTAATGTTACGCACTACACTCTATGGCTTTTCCAAAAAAATTATTACGAAAGACTATACGCTAGACCTAAGATAAGAATATGCCAGCCCCATCTGTATGTTCATTCTCCACGTACAAAGTTAAGCTCAATAATTTATGCGTCCATTGTAGTTATCCATGTTCGTATTCTTATTTTTACGAAAATGTTAAATGATTGCGCGCTTTCATCACTCCTACAACTAGCTGTATGTCTAGATGCATGTGCAATAGCAGTGCTCGGTACGGGTATGGAAAATCGGTACCCGTACTCGGATCCGTACCCGAAGTGCGGGTATTGCAATATCTGGTAACTTTAACCGTACCAATACCCGAGTTTCCGGGTACAAATTTTTCATACCCCGAAATGTTTTCTGAAACCATGTATCTGTACTCGCATTGTACGCGTACCCGAAAAGTACCCGAAAATTGTATCCATACTCGGGTATCTCAGCCAGTGTCGTACCCGTACTCGTACCCGGGTACTTCATCCAAATTTGTTTAAATGTAATAGTACATTGTATGTAATAATGTATGACACCCTACAATTAGTGTGTAATTTTGATTATCTAGAGCGGGTTTTGATATTGTATACTTTCATCGACGAGTAAAAAAACTAGAAGCGTTTTCGATTAGCAATACATTTTACTGGCAGATCCATCAAAATATTCCCCACAGAAGAGTATTAAATCTCGAAAGTACAATGGACATCTCGCTTTATTTACCGAGAGTATCGTTTGCAATTAAATATTGTTTAAGCCAATATCAGACTGAAAAATGGAGTGGTTTGCTATACTATTTGGCAATTTGAGACATTTTGCATCTCCTGGTTCTAGGTTTTATTACTGAAGGCCTTCATTTAATATTTTCAAGGTTTTCATGTTTTCAAATTTTGTTGTCCAAACCCGAAAATAAATATTTTCATCTTGAGGTTGATTTGATAAGTGAATTCTATAAACTTCTAAGTTCTCTTACCAGAATTCGTGCAGGCTACAACTAAATTGAATATATTTCAACAAAAAAACTATTTTTTTGCCCTGTCTCATCGTTTGTCTCGTTCATTGCTTACTCTCGCTACTCTCGTTCTCAAAATATCTCGTATTTTTTCCAAAAACGAGAACGAGACAAACGAGAATTTTAAACCCAATGAGATACTCACCCCTAGTACTTACACACACGCATACTTTTGATGTACCTTTAAAAAGAGCCAGTCGTGATTGAAAACACAGGTGCTGATACTGTTGTAGATGTAAGTGAGCCTGAGCATATCCCCGCAGAACGTGAGAATCTTTTCCACTTACAATAATTAGGCACAGCTAATTAATTATTCCGTTCCTTTAGGCTGAAATATTTGTAGTAATCCAAAATTCTTATACTTATTAAGTTAAAAGTATCTACGTGTCATGTAACTATCTTATTTATAACTTTTACTAGTTGCACTGTTGTATCTATGTGAATTCAGAAGCAACTGTCTATAGTGTCTATAAGATTTTCTTCATTTTCTGTTTGTATTTTTAGGAGCTACATATATATATATGTTCAAGTCATTAGAAGAAACTCTAAATAGTAATCTATACAATAGTAACAAACGATTTGAGTTATTAACATTAGCGAAAGATTTATTTGACTGTTTGGAAATCTGGCTTCGTTACTATTGGAACGTAATGTGGAGTTACCAGATTATTATGAAGGGATGCTAAACTTACTGTCAAATCACCCAAAAAGTTTGCATGTCTCGTTATCGAATGATTTATTACCCACGGCTCCTCCCGTAAAAAATTGACCCATCCATACGCGCGAAAATCGTATCGCAATGTTTTTCCATTGCGATAGAAATCTATTGTATGGATGGTTCAATTTTTTACGGGAGGAGCCATGGGTAATAAATCATTCGATAACGAGACATGCAAACTTTTTAAGGGATTTGACAGTAGGTTATTAGTTCATGTCTCTCTAGGTCGGACATTTCTCCAGTGTAAGAAATTCTCTATCAACATTTAGCTCACAATAAGCAGAAAGTTATTGTAAGACTATAACAGAATTTACGTTGACACATTATGAGGGATTACTTTAAGGTCAAACACCTCTCCAATCTTTCTATTTGTGGAGGAAATGCATCTTTAATAGAATTCATACGGGAATAAATTATCCGCCGATTCTACTGTTACCCGCCCTTACGCAACTTAGGAAGGTGTCTACGGTCTACATTTTGACTAGCAGGTAGAAGTAAGAAAATTCCTGTGACAAATAAGTATTATGTACTTACATTAGTACAGTACTATGTAAGGTATGTATTTTTCATAAAACGGGGGAAATAATTTCCCATTGAAAAAGACATTAGAAACCTCTCTCATGTACATATGTTTATAATTCCTGTCTTCGTGTGTTTTACTCCTTTTCCACTCACGTTCATCCGCCAACCTTACAAAAGAACAATTCTGGATCACTTTAAGTTGTGACCGCACCTTGCGGTGAAAACCAAAATTGTTGTCCGCATTTTGGAGAGAAAATTCGCAGTTGACGTATGTAGGTCAACGAGTCAACCGTCGTACCCTTCTATTACATAAATTTGTCCTAATTTAAAGAACTATTAAATTTTCAATTTCACAATGTTTTCCATGAAATAAAGATTTATTGGTAGTTTTGCGATGACCTAAGGCTTCCATGAAAATGTCTGACCAAAATACTGAACATTATCGAAACAATGCATGGAATGAGATTTGTCGGAATTTTCACCTGGGAATGACTTAACACGAAGGGTATTTTTATTTTTACATCCTTGCGTACTAGAATATAATAATTCCCAACAATGAGCCGTGTACACGAGGTAAAACTTTTGGCTATTTCGACTACCCCTTACATTGGGTTGGGATAAAGGAACTAGATTTATTTGCGGGACTACTGGCTTTCGTAGACTCAATAGGAGTTGTTGTGTCAAATGCCTATTTAAGACACAGAGTAAGCTCTGTACTTGTGATAAGTAATCTGCTCTCCTGGTAATCTTTGAGTACTCCCTTTTGAAGCTTGGACAAGTGACTATAAGTATGCATAATTACAGCCTCATATTAAATCTATTCTGTCCTTTGTGATTTAATGCTGTAAGAGGAATATTAAATTTTTTCCGTATAGGAGAAAAATATTTGAAAGCAGTTCCTTGAACCATTGTTTACACATACACTCATTGTCAGTTGTACATACGCACATACATATGTACATATATAAGACGACAAAATCCATGTGCAAAATTATGGACAATTCATCTCCATAAGTACATATCACTTGAATGCAGACAGGCCAAGGTGAAACGATTTGACGTCCCGAGTGCTTGCCATAGGGCATCTTTAACACCTGACAAAATTTCTCAATAATCCATTCACTCGGGATTACTTTTAGCAAGCCACTTACAATCATAAGTATCCCACATTTAATCCATGTGTTGATTGTGGCTACCACTTTAGTACACATTTACACCAGGAACAAGATAACCATTTGTAATTACATGCTTTTTGGAAACATAACTGTTCACGTACAAATTAATTAGCCTTCGACTGTAATCAAATTTGACTTTATTTAAGGGGACTATGTCGTTAGCCAACGGAATGGTTCTCGGAACAATATTCCATTCTCCAGTAACTTGCGAAGACGGCGAAGTACGCCCTATTGAAAGACAAACCAGTCAAAGTACTACACCCAGTCATGTGTCATCTGATGATGACGGGATTTCCAGCGCAGGGAGTTCGGCAGCAAAAGACAATTCCCACTATGATGAGCCAGCGCCAGCTGCCGTTGTGAACAACCATCTGGACAAAAATTTAAATGGGAAGACAATTCTGGTTTTTGACCTCGGCGGAGGGACTTTTGACGTGTCAATTTTAAAAATCAAGGGGAGCGAACTCAAGGTACTGGGTGTGGGAGGGGACACACATTTAGGGGGAGAAGACTTTGACAATGCATTGGTTGAGTACTGTCTCGAAGAATTCAAGAAAAGTGTGGGAGTAGATCTGAAGGCGGATATGAGTTCTGTGGATTATATAAGACGAAGAAATGCCACTAACAAGATACGAAGACTCAAGCAACAATGTGAGAAAATCAAAATAGCTCTGTCAACCAAGGAGCAGATGCATGTCTCAATCGATGCAATACAAAATGCCAAGTTTCACGTGGTCATCACTCGCGAGAAATTTGAGTCCCTGAATAAAGCTCACTTCGATAAATGCTTCGATATTTTGAAGAAGGTCCTTGAAGAGTCTAACATTGATGTACAAAACGTGGATGACGTAATTCTGTTGGGTGGTTCTTCCAACATTCCTGCGATTCAAGCTCGAGTGACGGATTTTTTCGGTGGGAGAAAGCCCCATTGTAATATTCGAGGCAGTGAATTTGAAGAATTTGAAGTGCCCATTGAAGCCAAAATTACATCTCCGTATAAAAACATGTCTCAGGTCAAAGATCTCTGTCCTCCTTCTGTAGGAGCAGAAATTGAGCGAACTTACAATTTTACTCCAATTTTGAAACAAAATACAGCTACGCCCTGGAGGAATACAAGGGACTTGAGAATTTTGGAAAATAACTGGAAGGAAGAAAAGATTGATGTATTTGAAGGGGAAAAACAGTTTGTGGAGCGGAATCCTTTCCTCGGTGGGTTTAAATTGGCTCTTCCAGCAAATGCTCCGTATGGAGAAATTGTTGAAATTACAATGGAATTAACTTCGGAAGGAATAAAGCACTACATTGCTATCTGCCCTAGAAAAGGTTCCTCCAATTGATTCAACGTCATCGAGTCTAACAGCAGACAACTCACCACAGCCCATATATGAGAACCTATAAAGCAGAGAGGTACATAAATCCTATCCTAATTGCAGAGCATTGGAGTATTTGGGAATACAGTATTTTAAAATACGTATTTTGAGACCTTCGAGTATTTTGTATTTTGTATTTTGTAATCCTAATGCATTGAAAAAGTATTTTATACTTTATATTTTACATGCTTTTGAATAAAATAGTATTTTGTATTTTCTTACTAACGGTGCCATAAAAAATGTATTTCAAATAAAGTATTTTGCTCAAAATACTTTTCACAGATAAGTTCCAATGTACATGGCATTTGTAGTCACCAGCGTGTAAAAACACTCGTATGAGTGAGCGCACTTTACAACAAAAACGTTCGGTTTAGCATGAAAGAATTTCAACTTCAACCTCTCCCTGACTGCATGTCGAAAAATGAATTTTATTGTCATCTAATTTTCTGTTACGCTAGTCGGCCATGTCATTACAGTCATTAATATTCAATTCCTCGCAGTCAATTCAGGAGACTTTGGAGTGTTTAAACTATCTGTGGGACACTTCTGACAGTTTGGCTATTTTGGACAAGTATAAAAACGTCTAAGAAATGTTTTTTATTTTAATACTCCATAGGCCTCGTCAGCCTCTGTGGAGCGGTTATATAGTCATGCAGGTATTATATTTAGTCCCAAAACGGCTTCGCTTTCTGATGATGTTCTTAAAAAGCTTGTTTTTCTAAAACTGCTAAAAATAGATGTGAATTGTATTTTGAGAAAAGTATTTGAAATACAGTATTTTGTATTTGGTATTTTGAATAACCCACAATATAATGTATTTTTACTTTGTATTTTCATAAAATTAACGGAGGTATTTTTATTTTGTATTTTGTATTTTGGCTTTTATTTCAAATGTATTTTATTTTGTATTTTCAGAAAAACAATAAGTATTTTCCAATGCTCTGCCTAATTGACTAACTTTTCATTCCTATTAGGTTTTAATACAAAGGATTTTAAATACTATTTATTGTTTCCCAGGAAATTGCATCAGCCAAGACTTTCTCCTTGATGTGAGATATCAGAGAACACCAACCAATGAAGTCGAATAAAATAACTAAGCGGGGCAAAAAAAAAATAATTTGTTTAAGTTATCCGATGTGATAAGGATATGTGTAACAATGTGTATAATAATAATTATTATTATGCAATGTAAAATAATTACATTATATAAATATAAATGTTACTCCTAATAGTATGAATTCAGCTGTGGCTAACAGTTATTTGTAGTTAACACACTGACAATATACATCAAGGTTTCTGGAGATGTAATCAAAAAATTGTTTATTTTAGCAGTTAATGAGCACAACTTATTGGCATATGAACTTTCTCTATATGAGCGGACAGTAGTCATTAGTCACTACTGGCTTGGTCAATATCTTGCAATATTACTTTCAATCTTCCAAAAATAACTCCTTACAAATTTGACTGTCGCTCCTGCGGTTGTCATATATTCCTCTAATTATTCAAAATGTATTGCAGAGAAATACCGGATAATTCTCTCAGACCTGGGTAGGTCTGAAGAATATCCGGGCTTGATAATAAACCAACAATAGTTGAATTTTAATTTCTTTACCTAAAAGCTCGACTACAGCATGATACTTTTGAAAAATATTTTTTTGTCGGATATTTTGGTGTCATAAAGATGTCCAGGACATTCAGGGTTGCACAATTGAAAATGCCATGGCATTTTCGGCATTATGCCTGCCCAAAATGCCCTGGCATTTTGGGCATTTTCATTTCATGGCATTTTGGGCATCTATGGCACTTTGGGCATTTTGGGCATATTCAGCCTAGGGCAGGCATTTTCGGCATATTCACTCCAATTTTTTAAATATATGACTTTAGCTATCTGCTAATTTTGCAAAATAAGTCACAAAATGTTGCAAATAATTTTAATATTCAACTGGATTACATGATAATATTATAGAAACAAACTGTTTCCAAAAAGGTGGAAAACCTGGAGCCAGTTGATATAGACAAATTTATGGAATAATAATAATATTCTATTTTAATTATTTTGTTGTAAAACTTTGCTTGTACACCGCGTCTGTAATTATTTAGATTTCAAGAACAACATATTCGGCCAAAGATGCAACACAAAAAGATAAAATAGTTGTTTAGATATTAACAATATCATTGTTTGTGAGCTTCAAAACTCGTCGTCATCTAAATGTATTTATTGTTACATTTTGAACTCCTAGAATTATTACACTGGTTTACTACAGCTGATTAAATGCAGTTTTCAAAGTCGACACAAAATTTGCTACGGAAGCTCCAAGTTTTGACATATATTATAACCGTCGCATTGTATGTATCTAATGAAAGTGTAAACCTTTCTTTACTTTACAAGCCATTATCAAAATGCGGAATTTATGCTGGCACTGTGCAAATTGTTCTTTCCAAATCCAAAAGTTTTTTTAATGTACAGCGTTGAAGGTTTGCAACTCCGTTGGGGCTTATTGAAATAACCATTAGGGAATTAGACGAATTAAATTCTTTTTTTAAAATCAAGTATAACATTTTCTAAAACTGGATGGGTTTGATTATGCTATGAAAAACTCCCTTATATTTGCTAAAGGAGCAATACTGGTCATAGTGTATAAGTTTCTGTAAAAATGCCCAAAATGCCGGGCATTTTCAGAGTAAGGCATTTTCAGGGCATTTTCGGCGTTTTGGGCATTTTCAGGAGGGCAGGCATAAAACCGAGGGCATTTTCATTTGTGCAACCCTGAGGACATTAACTAATGCACACGGACGTTAAGATTGGCTCTTATACATAAATGCTCTTCGGAAGTTACATAATTTACGAAACGACGCATTCAAGAACAATATCTGGGAAAACATATTATTTCTGTTTTTCTGTAAACAAAATCCACCCCAGTAGTATTAAATGATAAAAATCCTTTTAAGGATTTCCAGGTAAACAATTGTTCTTATAATGAGCCTTTGGTCAGAAGCTGGCGCAAAGTTGATGTTATAGAGCAAACAGCCTGTACCTAAAGGATGTGGCATGTAAGAGTATGTTATCCTGTATGGCTATCTTGAGGTGATCATGCAAAATGCATGCAATTTGTGTGCATGGAACACATTGTCAGTAGTCTCATTGTTAGTCTACAGCGCTCCCAAGTCTATGTATACCAATACTGTAGCATCAGATCCTGAGAACCAGTTCTGTAGAAATTAGAGGTACAGGTACAGAGAGTTTAGTGGACAATGTGGAAATGTGAGTTAGGTTGGAGCATTTGCCTCTGACGCATCCCAGATTCACCATCCATGCACAGCTCAAATACAGCATAATATTTCATTTAGGTTGAGCTGTCAATGGGTCTCATGTGATATATATAGTTCCAGTGCATTCATTTTTACCCAGTGATTCTTTTCCTTGAATTAATAAATTACTCAGTGCTTCCACTATTCAATCTAACATTGAATCCAGAATAACAAAAATAATTTTGACGCAGAACCAATAATTACACAAAAAATCCCGCTACTTGTATTAACTTCTGAACGTCGTCCATCGGGAGTAAAAATTGTTCGTGGATATAAAAAGTGTGGTAAAAATTTTTCTCGCAAAATTTTCTATAGATAAGCAAAACCTGTAATTTTTAATGAGTGACTTTTATAACCCCCCATTATCTAAGTCCCATTTATAGTAGATATTACTTTGCAAGATTTAGAAACGTTTCTAAAAGATCTTTAGGATTTCAAATGACCCCAGAACTTCCAATCCCAAGCATTTTCACGCAAAAATTTGTAAACACTTCAAACCAAGAATTTCTGAGTTGACAGGAGGAGCTGGTGGAAGTGAGAAAAATGAAGTTTGTTCACCTGTGCAAAAAATTGTGGGCTCTCACTCAAGTGTTGGCATTAACCGTAATCTTGTTCATCTTCTTCCTTCTCATTGCTGTCCCTGTGACCGGGGCTTTAATCTTCCGAACAGTTCTTGCCAAAATCCTTCTATACTGGCGTAAAGACCTCTCAAAAATCCTCACCACATGTGCTCATGTCTTTGCTGTGGATGATGTCGAGAGTCGTCCGAATGTCAACGTCGTCATCACACTCACATTCAAAGGAACAATCACAGTTCAATCCCTCCTTGAATTATTTCAAGAGAGAATTATTTCCCTCAAAAATCCCGAAGGCTCTTTACACTACCCCGAGCTCCAACAATTCTACCATCAATGGATGGGCTTCCTATTTTGGAAATGGGATCCTAACTTTGACCTCCGAAATCACCTAAGGCTCTATGACTATCCAGATTTAAAAATAGTCCCTGAAGAGAATATTTCCAATGGAGATTTAGCCCGGATCAATGCTAATCTCATGAGGAGGAGTTGGGCCAAGGGAAGAAGTCCCTGGGAATTTTTGGTCATCCCGAATTTTCTGGAGGAGGAAGAGGATCTCTCCCAGATCAATGACAGTAAAAATCCCGGCACAGCCCTCATATTCAGATTCCATCATGGCATTGGGGACGGCTTCGGTTTTTTTAACCTCCTTTGGACGTACTTTGCGGGTGGGGAGGCCACACTCGAGACAATTGAGGATGACTACCGAAATTTAAAATCCCACTTTACCCCCAAGCATAGTTTATGCTACTATGCCTTGTCTCCAGTTATAGGGCATTTTGAGCTTGCACGACAATTACTGGAATGCAATGATGTCAATGATTGGAAAATCCCTGACAGCCAGTTGGTCCAATCTGGACTGTCTGCAATGACGAGGAGAATCCCCGTGGAAGATATCAAGGAAATACGGCGAACTTATCAGATCACTTTTAGCGGCGCTATTTTGGGGCTAATTTCTGGAGCCATGCGACAATCAATGTTAGACTTGGAATTTGATGTCCCAGAGCGCATGCATGGACTCTTGCCAATTCCAAGTCGGTGGAAGAATCGTGGGAAACTCAGAAATTACATGTAATTTTTTATGGGTCATTTCGTTTCTACTCAGTTTTTTTTTACATTTTTTTTTAATTATGCAATTAAATGATTTTGGAGGTCCTCTGACGATTTTTCGATAAACTTTTGCAAGGAAACAAAATTGTGCTGGTCTAGTGGTAATTTATTACTATTAAAATCCTTGCAGATCTTATATCTACCCGGAACTCCCAGTAGGTACAGGGGATTTCAAGACCCGGTTTCTGCTCTCAGACAGTAATTTGCGATCTTTAAAGAAATCCACGCTGCCAGTTATGAACAAGCTCCTGCATCAAACCAGTGGGGCCATGCCAGCGTGCATAGTTAAGGGCTTTCAGAAGAATGTCTTTGCCACAGCTCTCATATCCATCTTCCCAGGCCCGAAAAAAACCGCATATTTGCTTGGTAACCCCATGACTGACATTACCTTCGCAACTTCCTGCCATGGCAATAGCGGTGAGTGTCTCACATGCATTTATGTAAATAATCCCATGAGAAAACCCATTAAACAAGTTTCAATTCCTGTAACAGTAACTTGTAACATCTTTCCCGTTTTTAATCTCACACGTCCCATGCAAGCATGTATGTATGTATGTATTTATTTGCCTGTTTCACTTTGCCCCCAAGCAATTTTATTTCTCTAATATTTTTTTTCACACATACTATAATATTTCAGGGATATGCATCTCCGTCCTCAGCTATGACTCTAGCATACGGGTCCTTGTAAATGTGAATGAGGCCGTTCCTTCCAGAATGACCAATCTGGCGGAAATTATCGTTCGAAACATTGAGAAGGAGCTGCATTCGTTCCACAAAAATGAGGATTTTGTTGTATGATTTTGTGTATAAGACCATTTTTTGGGGGTAATTATTCTAACTACTACATTTCCAGGTAAAAATGTGTAGTTTGAATTGTTAACTTTATCTCGGGATTTTCACCCAATGTATTATTATTTTTTGTTAGAATGAATTCTCTATAATTATTACACAAAAAACTAGATGCAGCAGCCGTTTATACAACGTTTGTATACTATTATCAATTATTATAGTGATTGCCATTTTTTTTGTGATGACAGTCAAGACTGAAGAAATGGAAGTGAGATATGAGGGTTACGTGCCTTCAAGTAAATATGCCTTTTTCGCATATGATAACATAGCGTATGTATGTTCATGTAATATAAATTAATGTAAATACAATAAAAAAAATGGAAGATAAGAAGAAACTTGCTATAACAACAAAAGTTCAATACAACTTGAACTTGACTTTTATTTTCCACCGGTCCAAGTAAGTAACTGACTGCAGATAGGTTGTGCAAAGCACAGCGTCACAATCAAATAGTAACTGCATATATGTACATAATTACATCTGACTTACATCACCAATAATTGATGCTCTCAAGGCAAAGCACTTCTACATGTTTATAAAGACAAGCATCCAGAATAATGCTCGATATTTTTTTCCACATCGATAGATACTCATCAGTTTAAAACACATGGATAGGTCTAAGAAATATGATAACATTAATTGACTTGCTTGGCGCAAAATGTGCCTTTTACATAACCCCTAATACTACGTGCCAATATGTGAGCACCATGGAAAATAAAATATAAAAGTTGAATTTTATAGTAGAGTTTAGCATTCTCTCTATAAAAACACTCCTTGTACCGGAAAATGTCCCCCTTATGAATGCATGCATTTGTAAGAGATAAAATAATAAGCATTGCGGTTTTTATGGGGAACCTGCCCCAAGATTTAAGCTGATAAATTTTACAAGGAGAAAAAATACTGTAAAGAATCCTCCCTATAAATATTTTTCCTTTAAATATAATATTATAGAAAATGTTCGGAATTCCTCTTCCAGCGAGAGTCCACTGTGATTAAACATAGATATGAAATTCCTATAATAATAATGCCATTTGGTAAATAAATATAAATATTTGACGCTCCATCCCCTCTGTGTGTGTGTGTGACTCCAGGTCAAAATCGTTCCTTGACCAGGGCTGAGAATTGCATGGGATATTGAGCAATCCCACTGTAGGTCTTGGTAGAGGGTTCAGGGAGCCATGGGACCTTCTCAAAGGTGAAGTTTTGTAAACATGTGACAAAAAAAGTGAAAAATGTGGATTTGGCCATCCAGTCCCCAATGCAGGCTCGTTTACCTGTAGCAAATATATTATAAATTGATATTTAGAAGGCGTGTCATTTCCCACATTTGTTTTTTTTCTTCTGACGTTAGATTATTATTGTGTCATTTCGGCACCGTACTGTCACTTTAGAATTTCCGGCACGTCTCGTGCACAACATAAGATCTCATTGAAATGCATAGATACTTTGAACTTGAACTTGAACTTCCTTACCAAAGCCAAAGGGAATGATCTTGTGGAGGTTCACAAGCTCCATTTTCTCATTGAGGAATCTCTCAGGTCGGAACGACTGAGGGTCTTCCCAGAGCTCTTCACTGTAATGAATACTGACCAGGTTGATTCCCACCATGGTTTCCTTCAAATTGAATTAAATTCTCAGTTAGCTTCCCAGTAATTTATGCGGAAATATCCAATAGACTTTGAAATCATGAATAATAATATTATTCATGCGTGAGATGTTGGGATTAAATTTCAATAACTGGAGTTTTGTTAATTTTGCAGGGCAAGTCTCATCATACCTTCTTCAAAGTCACTCCATTTATCTGGAGCCCGTCCCGTAAGGCAGTTCTGATAGCAATGGGAACTAAGCAGGTGCAACGCATGATTTCCCAGGTTGTGGCTTCTGTGTACGGCATGCTAAAAATAAATCATTCCAAAATTGTTTTTACAAAAATCCTAAAAAGGATTTAAATAAGGGTCGTTCAAATGCGGAAATAATATTGTCGGAAAAAAATTTCTGACATTTCTGACAGAAGTTGAAAGAAGTGGATTCATTATTGGGGCCAAAGTTTTGGGGCATAGTGAAACAATTCTGATTGTTGGCTTGGAATATCCCAGTGCCCAGAATATGCATCTAAGCATGTTGTTCTAAGCACACCAGTGCTTTTTTTAAAGTATGGGATCATTTTCAGAGATGCTTTTAAAACTTACCTAATTTTGTCAGCTATATTAGGTAACCTGTCCCGCCCAATCACACTGTCAATTTCCTCCTGGACTTTCGCTTGAACATGTGGGAACCGAAGCATGAATAAAAGTGCGAATTCCAAGGCTGTACTAGTCGTATCCGAGCCTGTCATGAAGAGATCCATTCCAACGGTGATGAGTTGCTCGTCTGTAATAAATTCAAGCACAGATAGATGCAAAAAATCTGTAAAAAAAAATAGATCTTGGGAGGCACATTAGCACTGATCGTATAGATCAGGTTCTAGGATTTTTTTCCCATGGTTCCGAGTGGTAATGTGTCAAATGTGAGAAAACAAGTTGAGGAGTGGATAATACACTAACCTGTATAAAAAGTCCGGTCACCCTCCCCGTCCTCCTGCCGTTTGTCAATTTCCTTCATGAAGGCCTCGATAAAGTTGGAAGGTTGAACTTTGTAGGAACCGTTAGCACGTCTCTCGTCAATAATTTCCTAAGTGAGAACAGTAAACAAATAAAATAATGCAAAAAAAAAAAGCAAAATAGAGGTAAAGAACTGTATGGGACTCAGAGGTATAGCTTTAGCGTGGGAATTTTAGGGTAAAAGTTATAATCACCTTATACAGTTGCTGCACTTTGTAATGGGTTCGCAGGAGATTGTCATGCTCGGTGATGTTGGGGATGTATCTGAGGAAAGGGAAAGCAAAGACTGGGGTCATCCCAACCACTGCGGCTTTCGAGACGTCATGGACCAGACCCAGGAGTCTCTTTAATTTGGAGTCTTCTGGGGAGAACCGAACTCCCGCCATGATGTTCCAGAGGATGTTCAAAGATGGGACGTGAAAGAAATGCTGCATATTGACAGCCCCTGAGCCTGTTTTGGGATCGATTGCTTTCTTTAACGTTTCTACGATGAACTCCGACTCTTGGGCGAGAGACCGCTCAAAATCATCACGCTTGGCGAGGCCGAATTGTCGCAGGAGTTTTGTGGTGAATTTCCGAATCTCCTTCTGGCCACCCGCATCCGTTCCCATTAAAACTCCTGGAATTTTAAAAACAAGTTTGAACCAGAATGTTCGACGAAATTCCATAGGAATCGCCTACCAGACTTTGGAAGCAATTACTCAAGCTTAAAAACCAATTGCTGGAAATTTTTTTTTAAAAAAAGAGCTTGTTTTAAAATGCTGAATGAAATTTTTTACAAAATTTTGAAAGAACTTTGGGACAAAATTTTGAAAGAACTTTGGGGCACAATTTTGAAAGAACTTTGGGACAAAATTTTGAAAGAACTTTGGGACAAAATTTTGAAAGAACTTTGTTGCAAAAATTTAAGGGTGGTTGGGTTAAAGCTTCAAATTTCCACAACTTACCCAACGGTTTATTGTAAGACCGTTCAAAAAACACCACGTGGTTGGAATTTCGCTGCTTCCAATCCTCCCCGCCCAAAATTTCACGGGCTATTTTAAGGTCTTCGACAACAACTGTAATAAATATAAAAAACGAACCGTTTGTAAAAAAAATTAACAGAAAATAGACTATAAGCAAAAATTTACAAAAATTCTATTATAAAGTACTAACCATGATAAAACATTCCAATTTGAACCCCAAAGATCGGCCCGTATTTTTTGGCAACCTCCCTGCACATCTCATAATTATGCTTCCCGAACAAGTGGATCACGAATGGGAGCGAACCAAAGATTGGTATTCTGGGTGGTCCTACAATTTTGATACATTATTTTAGGTTAAGCTGTTTTTGAGATTGTTATTTTAAAAAAATAAATTTATTCTTAAATAATTAATAATTATTAAAATCCCTTACCAGGAAGACATTTCCCCGTCTTTTTCTCCCAATACTGAATGAAAAAGTAGAAATAAACTGTGAGGAAGAGCAGAGCCACTAAAATAAAATCCAAGTGCATTTTGCTCCGAAATATAATTATTCCACTTGCAACAACTTAATGACACTTTAATGCAACTCCTTGTTAATCAGAGTAAATATAGGGAGTTAGTCAGTTCGACACGACACTGTCCAAGGTAAAGTTTCCCAACTGAGTTCTAAGTTACGATTGAAAGTACTCAACTTGTTTATCCAGTCTTCTTAAGTGTGGTTGGGCGGACAGTTGCACCAAACTTACATACACCTTCAGAAATCCAAGTACAAAAAGTGCATATCCGTGGAAGATACAACGTCCACCTGTTTTATCTTCAAATAATTATAATTATTTCCCTCCTTCAAATTTTTAAAGGGTTTCTCAAATTTTGAAGAAAAAACTTTAAAAAAGAAGCAGGTCGAACAAATGTTTCGAACAATAAAAATTAACCTCAAAATTATAATTTCACTGTAGCACTGGGCTGTAACAACTGACGCAATAATGCGCATCTGAACTCTTAATTAAGGATTGAGTAACAGGGATTTAGCCGAACTATAGGTACAAGGGGACTTCGTGCACATGAACATGTGTCAAGATTTCTGAAGACGTAAGTGCTGTAAATGATTTCATTGTTGTTTTGTGTCTTGTAAGAACCTCCCTGAGATTTCCTCCTATTCAACAGTAAAGAAACACATACAAATATGTACATACATCCCATGGCATGACACGCCAGGGTATTTCCTGATTTTTTGTCAATGTAATTTTCCCTTCTGGCAGGTCAACAGTATAAAGCTTGATTCAGGTTTTTCAAAGAAGTACCATGATTCATAACCGTTACTTCATAAACTTGAGTATTTGAAATTTAGGGAGTTGAGATTAAGGTGAAGTTCTCAACTGACAATGAGTAAAAGTTGCTCCACAAGTTTTGACTTGAGGTGGTTCAAAGAATTGAGTGAATCTTCAAAAAAATTACAGGTTGTTTTACAAATTGATTTTCGCTTTTTATTCCCTATAGTATTAATTATCTCTTGATTACATGACTTTTTCACCTGCATCCAAAAATTTGAAACTAGACTAGTTGCTCTTTTTGAGTATGGTAAAAATTTCACCTGGATGGAAAGAGTATAGTGGCTCACTTTTATAAGAAAAATACACAGGGGCAGAGCTGATTAATCATTTTGGCCGTGTAAAAGGCACATAAGAATTTACAGTGTACTCTCTTTGTATCTACATACATATGTAGGAGCACCCCATAATCCCAAAGGAAAACGTTCATGTATACAGAGAACTCCTCTTATATGTAGGGAATTCAACTGAGTAATTTGGGGACCGATAATTTAATTGCTCGATCATGTCTCCACTAGCATTGGTTCCCTGAATTGTGTAAAGGTACACGAATTCAACTGCTGGAAAATGAAGACAAGGGAAATGGGTTGAGGAAATCAGTCTCGATGTCAGGGTCAAAGTTAAAAGTTGAGAAATACGTGATGGAGGATTTTTTGAAATTGTCCGTTCATCTGAAAGAAAATTTGGCAATCTAAGGGTTCTTTTAGAAAAATTTAACAATCGAAGGGTTAGTGGTAACGCAGAAATTTATTAAAAATAATATTTGGGGATTAAATCCTGCGTCAGATTAATTAATTGCCAAATTGAAGGATTTTATTTGTTTCCAGCATTACAAAAATTACACATTGGATATTTGACAAGATTATTATTTTGAATAAATTTTTATGACAGGAATTTAAAAAGACCTGAGTAAACAAAATCCTTCGGTCTTAGGTATATTTCATATGTTTTAGTAGACGTTAGGATTAGGAGTAAAGATTGCAAGGCGAGAAATTCTGATTTTAGAATACTGTTTAAGTTTCCAAAAATTAGATTATTTGATTTTAAAATAAACATCTGGAATAATTATTTCCTTCAATTAAGCTTGAAAAAAAATCGGACGAAATTTCTACCAGTTCCTGGTTGGCTAGAGAATAATTGTTTAAAAAAAGTAATTTCTCATTATTTCACGCTATAAAGGACTTCCTTGTAAGAGCTCTTTATCGGGGGGAGGGTGGCAGTATGACCAAAAATATTAGACATTTACCTTGCAATAAGGTTCAATCTTGTACTTTACCAGAGGGAGTCCGTCATCAAAGACAACTTTGAGGCTTAACCAAAGTGATGCAGTCTTTGGTTTCATTAGTCCCAGTCCTACTTCAATCCCAAGTCGGATTTTATCAGCCAGTCCATTTATTGTGAGTGTTACAATTTCCGCGTGATGACACCTGCCAGCCTCGTCAGTCCTACTCAAAATATTTAACAAAAGTCTGACAATGAGTCAACCCCTCAAGCTCATATCTATTCATTTCAGACCAAAAGAGTGAGCTTCATTTTGAAAATGTTAATGATTTTTGAACCCTCTGACTACAATGATTTTTTACATATAATTGTAAGTGTACTAGTTTGACACATTATCAGGGATAAAAATATGCTATTTTAATTTAGCCGGCTGCTATTGAATACAAAATTATCATTTAGAGAGTTAACAGTTAAAGAATTATGCTAAAGAGTTTTAGGAGAGAATTACGTGTTCCGAGTTTATTCTAAAAACCGATTTATTTAAAATTATGTATTATAATTAATTCTCCCAATTATGTACGTAATTCTTTTCTAGATTTCCTCACTTTGCTTATCCCTTTGTTTGTGGTCACAGAGGCTCGACAAAGAGGCAAAGTCTGAAAGATAATTCTAAAATAAAGATTTCGTATCCCCTATACCATGTCGGACATAAAAACCTCGGTCGAGATTTATCCCAGTCGTAGTCCCCAACATAGAGGGCTATAATCATTCCAGTAAAAAATTACGTGCGGTTTTTGTAGATATATGAAAAAGAAACCGATGAATCGAGCGAAATATTAACGTTTTTCTACAATAATTGTATACTTGTATTGTAATGAACCAGCTGCGCTTTCTCATTCCCCACGCATCAACATGAAGTGAAGATAATTTGAAGCCTTGGCCACGCCTTACTCTCTTGATGAAGATTGTTTAACAAGATTATTAGTACTGGAAATAATTATTACTATTTAAAATGGGAAATAACTGCTACTATATAATTACTAATTTTATTATTTTATTAAATTCCAAATTGGCAAATGTATTGCTATGAGCATTGGATTAATATTAAATGTGCTCCGGAGTCTGCACGGATCAGTACAAGTCTTGTACTGATCATGTCATTCTACGTTAAGATTTTTTCGAATAAAAATGTGATTCTCGTCTCATATTTACATATGTGCATACACATAAAGTTGGTTCCAGTTTCGCATTTAGTAATTACATTGTTAATCTTCGTTTATTTATTATACATTTAGCATGCTGGCAGTTAGGAAATCATTAGTCATCAATTAATAAAGAAAATAGCACAGATTTCAGTTAAGCATTTTTGTAAGAACTGCTTCTCGAAATGTAGCGAGGAAAAATCGGACATGACATGAGAGTGTGTGAGAGAGCGTCGTTGCATAGTCTGCTAATTTCATTGTTGCTTTTTGCGTCAGCTGATTCCAATAATGCAACTTAGAGATTCTTGCTCGTCAATCTGTCATCAGATATTTCTATATATTACTGTATGTCTCGAACATTACTTGATATGTCGTATGTTTTTGTTACACAGTTCACATGTATCTTCTTGTTTCCACTTTTTCAAAATCCATTTAATTGTAAACTTTATCGTTTCACTGAATATATACACTTGGCATATTAGTTTTGAAGGTTTACATTATAGTTTAATGGCATTTCCACTTAATTTTAAGTTGTAGAACTCACGTTAGTTTGCATGGGTTTTGATTTCCTTTAGTGTTACCCAGCAAACAAATAACGTCCTTGGGACATTGTGTGGATGACCATGGCAATTGTCCCCCCCCTTATCATTAACGGGCCGGTACATACTCAGGACATTTTCATGACATACTAATGTCCACCCAAACCTCATCCTCAGACAGAACTGCGGAGTAATTAATACGACGTCCTGAGGAAATCATTTGCCGATAACACTTGTACATACACTATTACTACCTCAGGATGTATATGGATGTATGTACACGTATGGGTATGCAGAAAATGACTAATTCAATATATAAAAAACTATTCAATTCGGAACAACTTTTATTGATTTTAATGTTCACATACAACATTTGCTTTAACAAATACCCTAATTCGTCTCGGAAATTGTTTCTGATTTTGAATCCAGTAGTGTGGGATAAATTTAGGTAACTTTAGACATCCTCACCCGATGAATTGTTCTCTTCAGGTCTCTGTAACCTGGTAAAAGCATAGCAAATATTTATGAAATAAAAGTGAGTTATTTATTTAGATACAATAACAAGGTAGAGTAATTCCTTAAATTACATATGCTTTTTTGCCTTTCCGGCAATTCTATCCTTTGCATGACGAAGCCAACTGTCAATGCTGGATTTGACATCTTCTCGTGTGATCGTCCCCGCATTTTTCGCGGTTTTTTTCACAGATGCTGAAAGAATCAAACAGTTAAAAATTAGGCTTTAAATATTTACTAAGGCTACTGCAATGATTATCTACTAAACATTTGGAATAATATTTTAAATGTTAATGCAATTTTTTAAAATAAAAAATATAGTTAGTAGAGTTACTTTGTAAATACACCGTTGATATCCCGAGAAATAATTAGGATCATACTTTTTATTACTTAATTGCAGTTCAAAGACCTCAGAACTTAAATCTTACCATAAATTAATTTAAGAAACCCAAGCTCTGAAAAACTCCGGTTTCCGCGTAAACCACACCAACTGTAGCCGGTCGCAAGCTCGTCAGTGAGTAGATCCGTAAGAATTGCAGCTACATGCAGAGATGCCTTCCTCCCTCCAAAAGAGCTAAACCGTTCAACCTAAAAAGTATTGTCAAAAGCTAGTCAATAATATAAAGCTTCCCGCTGCGTATTGTCTGGAATATTGTAATAACTAACTTAATAATAACAGCTTACTGTTTTTAATTTCAAAATTTTGTCACCGTCCAGAGCCCGCTTAAAAGCTACCAATTCTTTGTGGTCATTGAAAGGAAAATCCTCAAACCCCGAATCATCAATTGCAGCATGTGCCTCGGATGAGCTCCTGAGTAAATCTACTTTAGTCTCCAGTCGGTCAAGTTTCAATTTCACATCAGCCAAATACTCTAGGATCTTGCTTTGGAAACCTGTAGATTAAGAGATTCAGATACCTAGAGTAACTACAAAATTGGTAAACTGACATGTGAAACTTTATAGACAAATAATTACCTGCATCTGGTTGTGTAATTATAATTGAATGAGTTTCATGGCAACCGTCGGGATTCTCCAAGACAACACCGTCGACTTCACTTGCGTTGTCAACTGGAGCCGAGATTGAAGCGAAGTCCAATTGGCTACCAGACTGGTTTTCAAAACGGATCAAATTTTGTTGTGGTTCTTCATTCATTGTACCCATGGTACTGGATGTGGACTGAAAACTGATGGGGGTGTAATTCACTAAATCAGTGGAATTGGTCATTCGTTTTCGGGGCTTACTGGATTCCTGGCTGGAGATTAACGATCGCTTTCTGAAGTAGCGCGAATTGCCCTGGTCCTCCTCTGTGTCACTCAATTCCGATGTGTGTGTGGAGATGTTGAGTTTACTCCGTGCAGCCGTATATGTATCTACATAAATAAAGCAACTGAATAAGTAAGGGTTAAACTGCGCTACAGTAAAGTGAATTATTTATTGAAAAACGAAAACATTACCAAAAATCTTTAGAAGTTCTGCTTTTCATTTACTCCAATCATCCATTCTCGTGGGCAGTTCTACCGATTGAACTGCTCGTGAAAGTTTGTGGCTATTAGAAGCGAATGGAGGCCAAATACAAAATCCGTCGTCCAATATCCATGCTCGAGGCACAACAGCAACGGCATCGTTTTCACCAGGAAACTTCACAATACAAAACATCATAAATGTAACAAAGACACTGCCACAAAATAATTGTTTTCAGGAATTACTAGCAGTTTTTTATCAATGTCTGCTATATCAAAATATGACAGAGTTTCGCTTGGATTAAATATTTTGTATAATCCAATTACTGCTGATTTTATTGGGCAGTCAAAGTAGTTCACAGTTTTCCACACTTTCCCAACCAGGACAGTTGCAGTTTCAGAATAACAAATATTTAACACTTCCACTACAGAACCACTTTTCAAAACACAAAATTTGTCATGGCTGTTAATACATATGTTGGAAGTTTCACAAAAATTTAAAACTTTGTACTGCGGGTCACGTAAACCTGGAAGCATGGGCCCATTAAAATGCCTTCTCTCCAAGAGCTCTCTTGTCTTTGTTAGTGTAGACACATTTGCCTCACTTTGTTCGTGTAAACGGCGATGAACTTGTTGGAGGGAAGAATTGGGCTTGCGCAATAAGCGCTTTATAACGCCTAACCAATTTTCAAATGGAAAGGCGCTAAATTCATCAAGATGTCCATACATTTTGACATCATCTGCTAAATGCAGAATTCCATGCAAATTCCATGAAAGATTTTCTTTTCCAAGTAAAATTTCAAAATTCCTTACAAACTCATTGATTAACTGCTTTGCTTGTTCATTATAAGTTATACACAGCACAGGGTGCGCGAGTATACGGCACGCAATATGTAATGCAAGGAAAAGTTTGTAATGGTCTTCCGGTAATATATTTTTTAAAACCACAACACCATAATATAATAAAAATTGTCTTAGTTCAGTTGCTTTGTATCTATCAATATCTCTCAATGTTCTCGGTTTCCGGTTAAATTCCGAGCACGTAAACTTAGCACATTGTAATAATCTTTTGGAAATTTCGTCAATTTGCAAACTCGATAGCCTACAATAAATATATTTGCCCCTCATCCACAAAAGAAGAAGTTTTTTCATAACTCCTAGACATAATAGGTGCATATATTCATAAGGAAACGAGTCAACAATTTTTATATTTAAAGTTTCAATGCAACTTTTCCCGTTATGATGTTCCTCTTGGTGTCTATTTCGGAAATTATTTTCCGTGCGAATTTCGCTTTCATGACCAGAAAATACTACACGATTTTCATAGTATTCCCCTTTTATTTTACATTTCAGACATGAATAATACCCACTATGGCCTTTTGTGCACGTAATGTAGGATCGAGCTGGGGCATCACATATGAAACACACAAGTTTGACATTCATTTGTTTTTCGCAAATAAGCACTCCATTAGTTGTCACATCCAGAAGTTCATCAACAAATTGCTTTAAGAAAATATTCACATCTTTAGGTTTTGAATTGCCGCACCATAATCCTATCACAAATGGGTCACTTCGAAAATTACAAATTTTTCCTAAAATAGGCCAAAAGGTTTTGGAGGTGCTTTTAGAGATTGGTATACCATCGATGCTGATCTGAAGTAATATTTCGTTTAGATTGGTAACTTTGCTCCCTGTTAATTGAGTTAGATGGGCTTTTAATCCGCTGTGAAAATAAATTCCAGGCTCAACTGTGTGAACTGTGGTTGATGTAGGTGTACATAGCAACGTACGAGGATCTTTTGGTAATTCAGCGTAATTGGTGTCTTCTCTGAGAACGCTTAGAAGATCCTTCAATGCACCATGAGTAATTTGGTATTTGACTGCCCAAACTTGTAGTTTATATTTTAAATCAAATACATCAATCCTATGGTTGACTTTAGAATCTTCAGAATCATCACCTGAGTCATTTTCGCATGCTACGAAATTGTAAAGGGTGTCGGTATTTTGTTCTTCATGACTAACATGCGAACGTGTAAATGAAGGATCACTGTCTGTAGTATTTTTAGCACGTTCATTAGTGCAGTTCGAAGTACTCCGAGGGTTACACGCAGGTGATGTAAAATGTTCTCTTAAAGATATCTGCTCCGATTGTATTCTTCTTTTGAACTGTTTCGAACTGATAAAAATTGAATCCTGTTTTCTTCGACTCATTTTTAATTTAATGTTATTTCCCCAAAAAGGTTCACGTAATTTTCAGTCACTTAAACAAGAACAGCAGTGAATTTAATTTTGGATTAGGAGCACTGATGAGCTATTAGCACTATATATTTATAAGCATATTCGAGTACTAACAATCAGAAATTGCGTCCCGCCTTTTAAAAAATACACAACCTGTGTTTTACAACCTCAGGGCGTCATTATAGGACCGTAAATAGATATCGCTATTAGTTATTACAATGGTATCGTCAACATGTTATATGAAATGCCCTAAGTTTGTCAGTAGTTAGCGTTGCCACAACAACTTGCAATAATAGTGACATCGCTCTAGCTGTCTAACGATATCTTTTTATGGTTGTCATATTATGATTAAGATTTGGGAATACACGATATTGTCAGGCCTTAAAATGTTTGCTGGGTATATACTAAGAAAGGAACTATAGTAGTATTCTGGAGATCTTTCACATCCGAATTTAAAACCCATTGAATGTATTTTTGTCAATAGTTCAAATTATAGTTAAAATTTAGTACAACGTCCTAATAGCACGTACCCATTGGGTCCTGCTCTAAGTTGTCTTCTTTAAACAAATTGTCAGACTTCGACCCCTGATTGCGCTTAAATGTGCCTTTATATTTTTGCACGTCTGTGGGAATTTATATGAGCCTTTAAAATGCCGTGTACCAGCCCCAGCAGTGCTTCGTTTGAGTACGGGTATAGTACCTGAGTATTTGGGTACAGTACCAAAATTGTGACCATAATTTTGTATCCAAACTAAATGGGTAATTTATGGCTAAATGTATACACAACATTTGTGTACATAGCTGAACATTGCGTACAGGTACAGGTACAGGTACAGGTACACAATTTGGGAATGTTTGGGATGTGCCTGACAGAAACAGGTATAAGTTTTAAAACTACCCGTACCTCAAAAATCCCAGTCTGACTTACGGGTACGTTTTAACGTTAACAAAAATAGCATCACATTTAAAGAGACATCTGGTTTATTTCACGGAAGTACCCGGAAGAGGCTTATGTTTGCAATTACACGTATGTTTTGGGTACTGAGTCTGATTTCCTAGAGATAAATATTCGTTTCAGTACGACTCGGGTGAACGACGCTTTAGTTTAATCTCATGTAATGTCAATAATTGTGGAAACACATTCATCGCAGGATAGTGACAGTTATAAAAAAGATTTAATTGGCCCGAGTGTGAAACCGGAGGCAGGAAAGTATATCTAATCGACAAATATTCAAGAAAATGTCAAACGGTACCGAAATTCTGTTGTCTGTACACATTGCATGTACAATAATTAAAAATACTGTTTGATGACGAAATGTACCTACATGGAAGGATTCAGTTTGCATTGAACAATGTCAGCAGTAGTCTTCTTCCCATTAAATTAAAGGCAAGAGGTAGGAAATAATATTCTTTTAGTTTATGCTACGTAGAATTTAATAACGACAAACAAAATATCCAACAGTCTCATTCAAAATATTGTGATGACGTCAAAGCAAAAATTTTTTGTTTAAAGTTCGCAGTAACATAAAACTTCAGGCGGCCAGGTACCCAAATTTCAAGACTGAGTAATTACTTGTACTCAGGCCGGCATGTAGGTACAATTTCCCCTTCTGGTCTCATTTTGTGTCTAGGTACAGGTCTAGGGACTGCATTTTGTACCTGAGCAATGCGCTGAGTGTGAGTGGTAGTCAGTCCAATGATTTCTCCTCTCACAATCAGTCTTATCCTGAGTCGAAGACTGTAGAACCCTGCAGCTCACAGGCTCTCAACTAATAACCCAATGAAAATGAATGTATTACATAAGCAATGCAAGTTTTTACATAATCGACCCAATGCAACGGTACCTCAAATCCGGAAATGCCATACTATATTCCCTCCGTATGAGCTTTAAACCCAGGATAATCGCTACGTGTTGATATTCATGCCCTACAGAGAAAAAAGTCCAAATGAATGGCTTACCAACAATAATAAAAAAAAAAGGTAGCAAAAAAGCTTTGACATACAGGGCTGCCTCACCGAACCGGTTCTACTTGTTCCAATAATTCTGCTCGCAGACCTAAAGATCCAGTTGTATATTATTGTGCATATAAATATAATTACAACATATAATTTTACAAACATGCATCCAAGCAAACCCAAGATTAGAGCTTGCGTGTACGATCACACGTCGTCAAAAATCCTTTGATCTTCATTGTTTGTGTTTGCAAGGGTTATGAAAGCACAATTTGTCCCAGGAAAATCTCACACCTGGAGTTTAAAAAATCGCTTTATTGACAGATCGTGTTAAGGGCTAACGTTAATGTCGTATCGACATTGCCGGGATAAAAATTACTCCTGTGTCCAGGAATGGTCAAGATTTTTGAGGTTGTTTCATTAAACTTTATAAAAATATTTAATCGACATTTAATTTGAAGGAAACTTGAATTTTCAGGGTGGAAATAAAAATGTTCTTCTTTTTCAACAATCTTTGAGGCTTCAGACGTCATTTTATGTGCTAAAGACAACTGGTAGGACAACGTGCACGCGAACTTTTTATGAATGCTTGTCTTACTGTGACAATAGTTGTATCATTGTTTCACTACATATTTTTATAATCCTGGGTGGATAATTTATGGGACAAAGATTCTAATGGGCAATCCAAGAGGAGGATTTTTACCTGCATTTAAGTATTTGCATTTAACTTTGTGGAAATCTTTCCGGGTGACAACTGCAACCTTAAGTCATCAGGTGATCTGGGGATTTCTCTGATAGCTGCATGGTTTCCCCTTTAATAGTAGATACTCATACGAGTACAATAAACTTTTGTAATCTTGGGGCTTTTCCGAAGGAAAACAAGATGATTTCATTCCAGAGGATATTTTACTACCCCCTGCCGATTGACTGAAGTTTAAGCCTGTACTTGTAAATAGATATGTAATTATATAAAGGGAAGGATTTTCATGAGAATTTGCATGTAATTGCATACCGAATAAAACCGTACAAAATGATTCCTCGAGTGTCTACAATTGGCAATAATTTATTTAGTAGTTAGAGAATGTAAAAAGAGTTGATGTATCTACACATATTAATAGCCCACAATTTCGAGCACGGAAGATCCAGCGTAATGTATATTCATTAAATTAAAAGAACAAATATTCATTTATTCACTTTTCCTTTTCCATTTTTACAGAGCGTCATTTTTGATCCTGCCTCCAGGTAATTTCCCAACCCGTATATTTATGTATTTACGGGTTGCGAGCCAAATACATAGAAGGGAAAAATTCGCACGGGCTGAATAGCACGTAGCCCATAAATGTCTACATGTGTGCGTTTTCCCAATAAGGTATTACCTTGTTTAATAAGCCATTACTCATTGATACATATAGATAGTAGTTGTTGAGTATGCACATTGTCCATCGCAAAGGAAATCTGAATTTAGATTTTTAAATTTTCTATAATGAGCTCGTGGAGATTTTATTAGTTTGCGTGCATTTGATGAGTTTTTTGTCCACAAGATGCTGAGTTGTTGAACCCAGGTTTTTTTAGGAAGATTAATTCCCTTGATCGTCCTTCCCGTGAGAGACATTATTTAGCGAGAACTTAGAAAAAAAACAGATGAAAAAATATGCTATACGCATATCAGTCCATTCATAATTTTTAATTGTAGTGCAAAAAAAAAACACAAATATTTGAAGCTATAGGCTACGTGAGGAATTCATAACAAAAGATTTGATTTATTTTATCCTTAGAGCTACCATTAAAATTCTTACATCTAGCTCCCAAAATTAAGGAAAGCAGGCCACTATAGTAACAACAACAGCCTTCACACAATTAAAGATCAATAAAAAAGTAATAATTAATGAAAATTTATGCGCTACTTTATGATTCCTATACGCTTCTTACGTGTAAGATGTGATTACAAAAATCCCTTTATTTATTACTTAATATAATTGATAATTTCAGCATGAGGATTGTAGGTTGAATACCAAAATATATCCTGTATGGCTCATGAGGTAAGGAAAATATCCAAGGAGTTCTATAGAAATTTTACCCAGTTAGTTAGTCTTTACAGCCATACCTATATGTATGTATCATTAAAATATAATTGGCCTCCAGCATGAGGTACGAATTTACAACTAGTTCGTAAATAATGCAAAGACTCATGAATGGTTGGGATTCGGAGCTCGTATTGATGGCACATGTGCAACCATTTTTAAGGGGACAATTAAAGATCAAGTTTTTATACTGAGCCTTCTACAACATAAATAAATCATCACGCCCTTCTCTAATTTTTTGTTTAATTATGATATCATACGGATTGTGAGTGGGATTAAAGGGGAATTAAAAATCTGATTATGTACGTGAGATGGATTCTCTCTTTGAAACAGACAGTGACATCTGTAGAGAGTAAATTTATTAATCATTATATATGTATAGTTTAACACCGAATCCTACAAATATACATTTTGTTGTTTTACAGCCACGCGTGTTATTTTTACAAACAATTTCATACGTCATGATCTATAATTACTTCATTATTCTTGCTCGTGTTTCTGTCATTCTTATTCCTTATTTACTATTGACGTGTCATTATTTGAGGAAAGCGTAAGTGAAAAATAATTATTGTTTAAATAAGAATAATAGGATAATCCCTTTATAACAGCACCCGGAAAATTAAATTACTTTGACATGCACAAGTACTGCTTGCTATTACTTGAGCAGAAAAATAAAGAGCGTGATAAGAGACAATTATTTCTCTAAACATTTTCTTGCCCATACATACGAAAAAATAAGAGGTAGCCGGTTACGAAACATATTAATGTTGTTCCTAAAAATTACGTTCAATTCTCACCAATTTTCCTTTACAACCACTTGTGAGATTCAATATTCCCTTTTATAAATATAGCAATAAGCATGTGTAATTATACGTAATAAATGTATAATAAATAATAAAACCAGATTTTGGATTTCATAATATTAAAATATTCAAAGCCGGGTTTCCCCATGCATTTTTCGATTCCCTAATGATCAAGGTAAATTGGATATCCGTGTTTTGGTTTAAAACCTTCACGGTATAAGTCCTCCAATGAACCCACTGTAAGTTAAAAATCTGTGGATAGTACAGACATAAGGTGTGTTGTTATTTACTGACATATGAAACCAGTATCGAAACTTACATGATCCCAGTCACGTCGTACCAAACCGACAACTTTGCAATTAACGAGCAACGAATGGAAGGTAATAACTACTGCAATGCACTCCCCGAGAGCATCCCGAAGGGGAGGAAAATTTGACTTACAATGTAAATTTCGCACATGAGAAAAAATATATGTTCTTGCAAATACGAGGATGTGTCGGAATATTTTTGCTCTTACAGGGATCCGAGCACTGGAATAAAGCCGTCTTTTATAGTGAGGACCTATTGCATTATGCAATCGATAGAAATTACAGTAGTCAGTGTGAGATGGAAGATTACTATTTGTAAGTTACGACAGGTCAGGTATTTCTACTTATGATTTAAGAATATTATGCAGTTGTAATCAAGGTCAAAACTTTCCATACAGAGAATTGCATTTACAGTGGGTTCTACTGTAGAAAGGACCACTTCAAGTATTTTCTCAAGACGTTTGTCTAATTCCCGTTTACTAGAACACGAATTTTACTCTTTGCTTACTAAGAGTTTGTCGCTGAAGGTGTCAAACTTTTGTTTCTTTCAGGATTGATCTTCCAGCAGGTGTGCTCTGTACATGGAATTAAATCTAGTTGTTTGTGTTCGTGCATGGGATAAGCATTTATTTAGTTGCATGCTTTCAATTAATGTACATAAGTATGGCTTAATGGAATTTCTGTTTTCGAAAATATTACGCAATTTGTTGTATTGCTTAGCGAGTTTTTTGCGCCGATTTGATGGAGCATCAGCTTGCGATTAGAAAATTAACCGGAGTTAGGAGCCGGTATTTCCATGAAAAATGGTAAATTGTAAACAACTTATTTGTTGTTTCACACATCTCCACCCTAAAGTTGAAATGTTTTACGAAAGTGAAAGAGACAGTACATTAAATGTAATGTTTTGTAAGATAAGGCATTGATTGAAATAATAGACCAATACTCTTAACTCTAGCTGGAATTGGCGAGTTCTTATTGCGTAATTTAATTTACTACAAAATTAGGCATAGATACACATACATAATAAGTAAATCATGTTGTTTACAATGCACATTTAAACATCCTGCTCCTGGAAAATTGTTATGTGACTATTGTTTTGCGTAGCTGGTGATTGTGTATAAACACAACATTTGTGAAAATGTGCTCTCATACTGGAGATATTTGTTAATCAACTCATTAGTTCCCTTTGGAAAACAAAGTAATTGATGTAGCACTACAGGCAGAGTAGTATTTTATGGACAATCGAAATATCTAACAAAAAAACAGGAAGAATATATGTGATTTGTATAACATATTTTTTTAAACTGTTGTGACCTACTGACTTTTTGTTTTTACAAATTAGGACATTTTCGTGTTTCCCATGAGAACAGGACAGCAATGAGTCTATCACAGTTGGTTCCCTCTAGGAGGTCGTAGTACAAAATCACTTTTGAATGCACTCTCACTGCAACTATAATGGCACATGATGGAGACCAATCTGGTTTTTACAAGTAAAATTGGATATGAAGAACATAAACAACATATACAAAAAATATTTGTTATGTTAACAGCCAGTTTTGGCTTATGAGTTAAATGCTTTAAACTTTGACCACAAAACTTTGCGGTTGAGTCTGATTGTAAGCAAGCCGGTATTCAGCAACAGAATTGGTTGAAACGAAGAATAGTCCGCGACTCAAATCTCTAACTGGGGAAAACTGACCCAAAACTGGTTGCAGCACTGCTAGCATAAAATCATAAATATATTCATGATTTATGCTGGCATGAAACTTTTGCCACGAAATGCAGATTAGCTAACTCAGCAATACTTTGCTCTATTATGGTATTTTTGCAGCTCCTGTTTTCTGGCGTAATTATTGATAAAACCAGGAGTGGTCCGACATTATGCGTTTTTTGGATTGGCTGTATAAGGTTGAGAACTGGAAAACCAGTGTAGAATTTTAAAACATTAGTTAGCCATACATTTTCTTGCGTGGCACCTGAACTGTATAGTCCTGGCAGTGGATTGTCATGTAATGTACCTAGTTAACTTCAAATGCTTCAACCATGATATGGGGCAAAGAGTACATACTGCATATAGTCCTTATTTTAATTCATTTATTTGCACTATTTATAGTTAATTAATTTTGCAGAAATAATTGATGAAACATTTAGCTTTCAAGAAATATGATTGACTAATTGTAAACATGTCAAGAATTAATTTGTCATATGATTTTGTCATGTTAAAAGAATGTACCATGAGTGAGAAAGAGGAACTGAATATGATGACTGAACAGGAACACATCCACATAGAGTTTCAAGAGGAGGAAACCTGACCGCGATGAGAGAACCATTCGCTGGCACAACAAATAGTTTTATGACAGTAATAAGACGCAGGACTAAAGATCGACGGAAGACCAGCTCAAGACAATAGAATCTAGCCTATAGGAACTTGTATGACACATTTAAAAGACGAAACTATTGCTTAATATTTGGACTTTATTTTGTTGCTAATTTAATTTAATTGTAAACATAGACTAGATTATTATCTATATAAATGATGTACTAGATGAATAAAGACAATAAGTTTTTAACATTCAGGATAATAAAGTGAATAACGCCGCATTATTCATTTATTTCAACACGTTACCGAGCACGAATCTCTAGTCAAACTGCAAAAGTGATTAAGAAGCATTTTCCACATAGAAAATTCTTGTGTTAATTTTACTCCACAAAAGTGTTCTTTCAAAATTTCAGAGTTCAAAACTCGAGTGCGATATTTTTTGAAGAGAAAGAATATCAAGTCACATTTCTTGAAAAGTTGTTCACGTACAACGTTGAAGTTTAAAAGAGATAACTTATAATCCGTTTCAGTTTAGAATCACTTTACCCCAGTATAAAATAGTGTCAAACTATTTCCCCCAAAACTCGAAATCCTGACAACAGAACAAGTTACAATTTTCTATGATTACAGAAGAATGTACAACAGTTATCTGTGCATACAGTGACCCTAAAAATTTCCGCAAGCATATTTTAGAAGTTTGTTGTGACACTAAAAATGTCCGCAACCACTAACAATAACCACATCACCCGGATTCGAGACTGCCTCCATTACAAAGCTAAATGGATTCAAATACCGGACTTGGAAGACGAGGTTGATGTGTTTGTTCACAGCTCACAAGATCATGGATGTCGTAAACGGATCCAGGACAAGACCGACTGCATCTGGAGACACCCAGGATAAGTGGGACTAAGCTAACTCGGAGGCTTTAAAACGTATGTACCTTTCAATGTCAGATGATGAGGTGAACCGAGTCTCAGGTTGCAAGACAGCTAAAGAAGTATGGGAAAAACTTTCTTTTATGTATGAAAGCACAAGTGGAGAGCAAGCAGACTTTACTTCAAAAATTTTTTAGCATCACGGAATGTGATTTTAAATCACCGGTGAAGACCATGTGCGAAGTGCACAACTTAGCCGCACAACTCAGCAGTATTGGATCAAAAGAAGATGATGAATCCATTGTGGCACGTGAATCTCTTGGCTTATCGCAGAGAAATTCCGGAATTTCAGAGAGCCTGTAGGTCTGTGGATGTCAGTAAGCAAACTACTGCACTTATACTCTCAAGATTGAAAACGTGGAAATTGGCGGATCAAGAATCCGGAGGTTCATCCAAAACCAGTGAAAGTGGAAAAGCTTTTGCAGGGTAAAAGCAGAATGGGAAGAAACCCAAACGGACTAAAGAAGAAATTGCTGAATTAAAAAATACTAAATGTCATGTTTGCACAAAACAGAGACATTGGGCAGGGGAGTGTCCAGACAAGAAGAAGAATGATCAGTCAAAGCAAACCACAACCACAAGTCAATTTAAAGCAAGTGGAACTGTATATGCAGCTGGAGGTCTTGCAGATGAATGGGTTAATGATTGTGGAGCAGATTCACACTATTGTGGAAGACTGGAATGGTTTTTATAATTGTGCAAAATATTTGGAACCAGCACAAATCCGACTATGGATATATGCAAGCAATCGGAATCAGTAACGTCAAAGTCAATGCGCTTAAACGAGGCAAATGGCAGACTATCCAAATAGCCCATTCCTTTTCATCACTAGTGCTATAATCTACTTTCGGAGAATGTTTTCCTGATAAACAGGTACAGAATTGAAAACAGTCACAGATGAATTCATTTTCGTCACAAACTGAATCGCGGACATTCAAGCTTATACGAAGAACGGACTTCAACTGATGAGGTTCTAACCCATATTTAACAACGCATTTGATTGTAAAAATATAATTAACTGGCACGCTAGATTACGACATTATAAACTACAATTATTTGAAAGAAACTAAAGAAAAGTGACAGTCTATGGTCTTGAGGATATGCAAACTGATGACGCAACATTTACAGTATGTAAAGTGGGAAAGGCTACAAAGCAGCCATACCCAGAAGTCGAAAAGACTAAGACATACAGACCCGGAGAGGTCCTACGCGCAAGATTTAGTCTGAAATTGAAGAATCTAAAAGAGGTAGTGAATACGTCCTACCAGTTAAAGATGAGGAATCCTCTTTTAGACAAGCTTACTTTCAAATTACGAAAGTTAAAACGGCAAACAACGTCCTGTATGTGGTTAACTTAATGAGTAATCAACCTATACGGGTTTCCGCGAGTGGGTGATCACATATTATGACACTTTCGGTGTTGCAGACCACAGTTAATATGTTCCAGGCAACCGATATGATTAAGTGACAATAACGAGTGGATACCACACATTGTCTCAAGTGATTAAATGTCAAATAGTATTAAATTACTGAGGTGCGTACAACCCCCACATGGGAGTGACTTCGTACGATACAACGATACGAACTATATTCTAGTTACTTGTGAAGAGGCGCGTCGAGTTACTTTATCAATAGACGATCAGGTAGCTGCGAGAGCAACATTTCCGAACCACACAGTGGAACTTGCCTTGCATTTATATAAGTTATACAAGTTCTGCTATACGCTGAAACTGACGTTCAACCAGCGACCATTTATCGTGAGGAATTCACAGTGCTTGTGAAGGTCCCACGGCCGACTCCAGCCGCAGTCATCCAACCAGTCCAGGACAACGTGATAAATGAGGAGACTTTAGACGCCACACGCATACGATTGGCGACCGGCACTTTTGGAATTGCAGCGGATTCCCGGCATACAACACCTCAACGGAATATTATACAGCCCGCTTTCACTAGCACACCGGTTGCCGAATTCCCCAAACGCTCACCACTAAACACCGGAACTGACAACGAAACTGTACACTCCAATATAACTAACACTAATTATAAGGCTAGCATCAACTCTAGCATACACGGGTCAACTCTCTACGGCACTCCGGAAAGATTACTCAGGGTTTTGGCAAAAGATTATGCCTCTCAAGGTTTGGCCGTCGAAGCCGCCGATGGTGCCGAGCACAATTTACTAGACTACCACAGCTACATGGCCATATTACATGAACTCGAACTAACACATAAACGCACATCCGAAGGTTGGGAATTTTCTACCCAGGCTGAATGTATTCGCGTTTTACGCCAAGTCCTTCCTCTACTAGGACGGAGTAATTCTGGTTTGTACAATACATTTCTAGCAACAGCTCTAAATCTAGTGGATAGCGTTAATTTTCTAAACGGACTGGACCAGCCCAGTACAATCAACAGCAATTACCATCCAGCTAGTTCCAATTTCCGACGACCCAGTATATCTTTCGCGTCACCAGTTCCGTCTGTTAGCCCCGCCGGTTCTTTTGCGTCGTTGACCGATATTTTTGCGGAACTCGAACAGACCCAACTCATTCCGCCACAACCTGTTCAATATTGCATAGCTACAGGTAATCACGATATGAACAGCAGCATGGCGCACCATCGCTTTTACCTATTTGAGAAGCCCATACTAAAACCACCAGAAGTTTCTACGGAGAGCTTGAAGACCGTTTTCGATAAATGTGAAGAATTCTTTCTGAACTCAAATGTAGAGGATGAAACTAAGAAGATTTTTGCCACACGGCAATTAGCTGATTCGTGCAAAACGGCAGCCGATTACATCAAGCATTATAGCAGCATGTCTGCTACCCACTACCATACGTTTAAACAATTTTAGGAGACTATTCTGCGAGATATGCCTAGAGACGTTCAAGATACCCAATGAAGTATATACAGATTTTACGAATACTGCGAGTGCCAGCATAGAAGATGCGACTCATGCACGTACTGAACCGCCAAAGAAAATTGTCCAGCCAAAGTGCCAACACAACTTCATATTAAAGAAACAGCCCAAGTCGGTCCTGAAGCTAAGAAAAGTCACACCAAAGGTACGTCCACATCTCAGAAAGAATTGCAGCCATCCGCGTAAAGCAGCTGCGAAGGTCATATCATCACGTAAGAATTGGAAGCGCCATTATGTCAAAAAAGGTATAGTTCATGTAAATTAAATTCTGGGGAAAAATTACATCATCCATGCAACAGCTCCCGCAAGAACCATCCCGATGAGCATGCATGAAGTCGTTCTTTGTAATGTGCATGATAATCGAATTCTATTTACTGTAATTTGTAATGAAGTAATATTGTGCTTATTCGGCATTATAAGAATCGTATATAAATGAGAGAACTTGTATAAGGAGACAGATTAGACTTTAGGACAATACACATTACACATTAGGATTAGGTTATATTAATTTAGAGGAAAAGAATTGAACAACCGTTCAATCCTCAGTTCTGATTAATCTCTCAACTCACAATTAGTAAACTCTCTTTAACTCCAAAATAAACCTTCCCATCTCATACAGTACCTTATTTGATCACGTACACTCTAACTACAAGCGATAACCCCAACCCCCAATTTAGTACATACACACACATCAACACTCACCCCTATCCCCAACCAATAATGTTTTTATCATAACACTATCAAGAGGCCTTCGCGCACGTCAGCAGATATGAAAGAGTCAGAATTCAACTATCAATTGCAGCAACTCAGAATGTGCACATCATTCAATTTGATGGAGCTACAGCTTTTCCGGACAGCCCATTGGATCAAGACATCTCTATGGAGCAGCCTGAAGGTTTCACAGCAGTACCTGGAATGGAATGTTATCTACTAAATGGGCTCTATAGCTTGACACAAGCCACACGAAACTGGAATAAAACTTTACAGAAAAGTTTATCCAGCACGGGATTTTATCCTATAGACAGCGATTCATGTCTTTTCAAAAACGGACCATGAAGGCCAACCTACATGTATGACCATGTATGTAGACGACGAACTGGTTATAGGACAGTCCAAGGAAGAATTAGAAGCGGTCATAGCTTAGCTCAAATACAGTTTTAAGTTGACAATTCAAACGCTGAACAAATTTCTAGGCATAGGAATTATCAATCAGGAAATATGAATTTTCATTCATCAAGCTTCATATGTAACAGAACTGCTGAGACGATTTGGCATGGAACAGTGCAAAACTGTCGAAATCCCTATGGATCAAGGATAACAGCTATCCAAAATAAGCCCTTCGGACATCTTCTACAAGTCGTGCTCAATAGAAACTCCATCGACGTCAACAGCAACAGCAACTCAAACTACTAGACTCGCAACCTTAACAACCATAGTTCCAAGCCTTGCGAAAGATATCCCGTCTGCGCTAGCTCTGTCTTGCAACGTCTGGTCAGATGTTGTAAAATTCTTTCTATCAGGCTTAATAACTATTTTTGATTTTCTGTCTGGCATAAGCTACAAAAACTATGCTCTTGCCGACGAACGGAAGCTCACTTTGGAACAATCTAAACTCCTCCGATACTCAGTATACCTGGTAACCTTTACACAAGAATCCGAAAAGCGTGCGATGGATTCTTGATCGCACCAACCTGGTCATATAATGACAGCAACCTGGAATTCTCAAATCCTTTTCAAATTCGACTCCGAACCAACGAGGACGTTGTCAATTCTTATGCGCTCAAAGTTAGCATTTTCAGGATGAAACCCAAATTATAATACGAATTCTGACCCACTATAAGTTCACATTTAATTTTTATCTAAAAAGCAAATATTGAACTTTTTATTTCCCCCTCATTGTGTAAACAATTACTCAATGATGCATAATCTGCAATTCAGCATTTTCGTCCTTGAAATCTAAAAACAAGTTATAAAAATGTGTTCTTTAATTACGCTCATTTCCGCTTTCTCATAAATGATGAGCAATGCATTTTTCATTTCTGTAAACATAAATAACTTGTATTTCAGAAATGTCATGACCAGCATGTGAACACAATTTAGTGTAAACATAGTTGGAATACAATAGTTTTCCTTCCTCCAAAAATCTCAAATGAGTGATCAGACATCTGCTATTGTATCACCTTAAAATCGCAACCTAAAACGGTTTTCCTTTCTCTTTGAGCATTAAACCTTCACTCACTCCGCGAGTTATTTTCATATCGTCGCATTTCCAGTAGGGTAGTACTTGCACTCTGTAAAAATTGCCTACCTGTAGGTAACTATAATAAGGCTAAATTGTATGCTATATCTAAAGTCCATAAACTTAATCTAGAACAAATTACAGCTTATATCCTACCCCAAGGTAGACCTATTTCACCTTGTCTTAAATTATATACCTCTACAATAGCAGCTATATTAAGTAAATCATTATATCAAACTAAGATTCACATAAATAATTTAATATACGATACTATCCATTTTATTAATAAATTAAGACTATTTAATACAATCCCACATTTTACTAATCAGGAATATGTACTAGCTACCATGGATTTTGTAGCGCCGTACCCATCGATCAGGCCCTCTTCAATCACTAAAATCATAAAATGTTATGAAGATACTATTAAGCAACATAAAATTACAGATTGCTTACCTGTATACGTAATGAAACATCTTCTATAAGCTGTACAAGAAGATAATTATCTATCCTTTCATAATAATATATACAGACAAACAGTTGGAATTTTTATGGGATCAATTTACAGTCCGGTTATTGCAAATATTGTGGTACATATAGAAATGTTGGAAATACTTACAACTATTAATACTCATAATATTTTTTGGTAGATTACTTGATGAAATTTTTCTTATTATTAGAAAAAATTAATTTTCTGATATAGATTCTGTTAAACTTTGGATAGATAATCACTTTCAGCATGATTACCTCCAATTTACCTCTGAAGTTTCAGAAACTTCTATTAATTTTTTTGGATGTTATAGTTAAAATTAATTATGTAAATGAACAATATTTACTCTGCACATCTCTGTACAAGAAACCAATGAGCCGACATATGCCATTACTTGCTAACTATCATCACCCACCACACCTCATCAATTCCTTATTCTACAGTCAAGGCTTACGTATCATTCGAATATGTTCGGTAGAATCTGATCGTATGGAACACTTAATTAATCTTAAAGTACAATTTCTACAAAGAAATTGTCCCCTAAAAATTATTGTAAATATATTTAATAAATTAATTGAATATGATCGCAACTTAGCGTTGCGAACTAAAACTATGAATATGTACTATATATATAAATACAATAACCCATCTAATTTACAAACGTTTTATCCTAAATATGTACCTCAGAATAATGTCAAAAAAGCAGATGTATTTGCCATCTTTCCTCATTTTAAGGATTGTACTAATCTTAATGAAAATCTACGTAGCATTATGCAAAACATTGAGGGAGATATAGAATATATTCAGGAGGTTCATCGCCTTAATTTTATTATTAGCTATAGAGTTATTAATCGCCTGTATAATTATTTGGCCAAATTTGATAATATGAGTCTTCATTAATTTTAAGGTGTTCAGTTAGCACTTAATTCACACTATGATCCATATAATCCTACCCCTGTTTTCCTTTTCATCCCACGAAATATGTTATAATCTTACCTAACCTAACCTAACCTAACTAAACCGTGCATGCTTCCTCTAATCTCTATGTTTCCAAATATCGTCCCTTAGATCCGCAGAACTAGCTATGAAATCCGTTCTGATAATACTAAGAGACGCATGACAAGTGCTAGAGGGAGGGCAAATACCATATTCTGTCACCATCCCATACTTGACACATTCACCAGGAGAAAGTCTTTACAGCCTACTACGAGAACTGATGAGATAGGCATACGAAAGTACACCATTTGGACATGGCAATTATGAGCCACGACTCATCATTATCAGTTTCCATAATCAACACATGACACCTGAAGGAGTGGAGAAGATAAGATCTACAGAAAGATAACAGCAGAACAACAATCTGCAAAGTTGTGAGGGTAAAATTGAGCCTAAATTTATCCTGTATAGTGCATAAGGTAGTAAGAGCTACCTAACCGAAAAGGAAATGGGGAGCTTCACGAATGAAGAAAATTCCAAAGAGCAAAACATTATCATTGACATGTTGTCATTAAACAATTTGGATTGCGAAATCCAAAACAATTGACACTCGGTCACATCAAACAACGGGATTTCCGGCGGATTGTAGAGGAATGGCTTTATAACAACGTAGGCTAATACAAAATTCTATAAACAGAAATGACATTATGATTAATGATTAAAGATATATGATGATGATTTCACAACGTTCAAACCGGAATTCGTAAAACTTAGAAATGGTTTTAAAAGCTTAGACTTAGTCGAAATAGTGCGCTAGAATACATTAGAAGTATTCTAAGAAGTATTGTCTAAGGTAACTTAAGTAAAACGTACCAGTAGCATATGATATAATAATTTCACAATTACGGTTTCAATGTGCAAGAAGTAAGAAAACAATGTAGTCATTATAACTACATGAATACAAATCTAGTCAGGTAAGCAATTTGCAAACATTTCCAGTATAAGGTTGACGATAAAAGTAGATCTTATATAAATTTTCGTAACATATGATTATTATTATCACATAGGTACAGCTAAATGAATTTCAGAATATTGATTCAGTGTGTTGTCAGCATCTAATCGGTTTATATTGTATTTGGCTTAAATTTGTTAATCTGCGTTCAACGCGTGCATATATGCGTAAGTTGGTATTTTAATACTTACGATCATACTTCAATACGAAAATCGTGCGTCTCTTGAGAAAAATATTGTTATGCTATTCATGACATCCGGAAACGTCAGTGGTGGTAGCACACTGTGCAAAGTTTGCGTTGCGTATACAATCAAATCTTTATTGTAATCTTGATGGTGTAGTTGTCGGAAAAATTAGTTTGAATGATTTCTTCGGTGAGATTTCATGGTTTAGGTGTACAATGACACCATGAAGCATTGAGAAGGACGAGTTTCTTCAGCCCGTTTTCAACACCTACGAGATAAACGGAGTATGCAAACATTTTTATTAAGCGATTTGTTAAGCCAAGTCATTTATTTGTGACTGGCAGGGATCGCGGATCTTATTCACCGCTCACATCAACGAATCTTTACACGTTGTCAGTTTTGATAATTCCGAGTATGATTCTGTGTTGATATGTTGTTAGCAAAACATTTGTTTTTGATTCCAAGAATTCCAGTTAATTTGAAACAAATTTTTTTAATATATGAAATTTCTGCTGTTTCTATCTTGTTATATTTGTCAGCATAGAAGTTTCAATGTTGGAGTTGGAGCGTATCAGATTTTTTGTAGCTCCGTAAAGACACTACATAAATGTTTCAAAAAGGAATCTCAAGCCTTGTTTGCTGCATTACAGAACTCGTACAAACAAACCTTATTTACTTTTTCATCTCTTAAACGCTTATAATTTGGTTAATGTTTTTAACTTCGTAGTCGTAATTTTAGTGTCTATAGCAATAAAAATAATTAACTCAAACCAACAATATTTAATAAGGGATGCTCAAGGGACCGAAAAAATTAGTCCGTTATTAAAAATAATGTCTTATAAGCACATAGCTTTACATATTGTAAATGGGGATCGGATTCGCAATAATAATAATCCCTTATATTCAATAATTCCTTATAAGTGTATCGATTATACCGAGAGGTCACTTTACTACAAGCGTTTTCGATTAAAAGTAACTGGGGATTACACTGTGTGTGTCAAGCTTTTTCTACCCTGGTCCTTATAATGAACGATAGATAATAATATATAAAAACCTCATTTTCAAACAAATACGTGTCCTGATTTTTCAAAATTTGTTTCATTGACCTTGATCAAAATTTGAATGTGAAAGTGGCCAAATGTCAGTTTCAGATAGTTTAAGACAAAGTATTTGGAGCAAATGTCATGACTTTTCCTCATTTTTTCTGCTCCAACCTTGCCATTTGTTTTTAAGAGACAATGACACAGTTCTCAATGTACAACCTATGTAATAGCGATCTAGAAAGACCTTACAATTTCCAACCAATACACACCAAAATAAATTTCAGAAAAAATTTTGCCCTTGAACAAAAATTTGCAAATGTCGGGAATATTCAAAAATTCTCGACTTCGTTTCAAATTCTTGACGATTGTGACGGCAATTATTGACCTAGATCAATAAAATAAGTTCTGAAAAATATGAAAATAATTTGTTTGGAAATGTGAGAATCATATATTTTGTGCCGTCTAGCCTTATGTAGACAAGGGGGTGGGAAAATGTTATAGGTCACCGTGTACATGACGTTTGCGATACAGGGTATCGGGTAGGGTAATAAATGGCAATTTTCAGCGTAACATATCACAATATTCCTGTATTATTTTAAGGACTTGCCTCTGCTGTTTATATTTCACCACGACTGCCGACTGATTTTCTAGTTTTCACTTGTCTCAGAAATTGCGAGAAGAATGTGGTCCCAAAGATGTATCCGATACACAAGCTTTCTGTCACCTGCAGAAGTGATAAACACAGGTAATGTCAGATGTCCGTCACTAATGAGCAGAAGATTGCATCCAATTTAAAATTACACCGCTTCTTGGATTGTTTCCCGACATTTACCTATCGTTCAAGTTATTCTGACTTATGTTTGAATATTTGTCAAAATTTTTGACTAGATTTCTGAAATGTCGGGCGAGCGGATTTCTGTTGTGGAAAAATTCAACAGTTTGGGTGGAAAATATTTAGTCTGTTTTTTCCTTTCCGAAATACAATTTTCAAAAAATAATGAAATTATCACAATCGGAAATGCTTGTATCACGACTAAAATTTTCATACCATTAATACGAACCAATATTTGTCACCCTAGTTAATTGTGGTTTGGTTCGTCACCAAATCTTAACAATGCATGAAATACTGCAATACTTAAAAGCAGCACTGCATTGAGTCGACATTTTTCACATCAACAATAATAGTTGAAAAAAATAAAAGCGCGTTGAATATGGTTGTGATAAAACAGTTATGTTGCATAGTGAACAATGCTTATAATGATTTTTTATAGCAAAGGCATTTCGTAAAATCTTAAATGAAAAATATTGTCAAGAATATTCTTTATTTTTAACGGGATGTGTCATTGACAGTACTATTTCACGATCCTCACACCTTCTTTACTTACAATTAGACATCCTCAAAAAATTTTAATTACATTCTCTTGTAATGTAGTTTTTACGCACGTTTTCCGTTTCCCGAGCTGAAAACTATCGATGTATAGTTCTCAGTTTGACATCGTATGTTTGAATAAAATTATTTGTAAATGAAAATTTGAAATGAAAACTTTCCTCAAAATCTCGTCATTGCGAGACTCATTTGACCAAAGCTACACTATTTGTTAACCTATAGGTTATTATCTGCGTTTCGGAAAAATCTAAAATTGTATACCATGCCTGCCGTTATGAGCTAGAGGGTGAAGGTAAATAATTTGTTGCCAGGGTTGGCGGATATAAACTACCCTTAGATATTTGCTGCTCAGTTGAAAATGCCTAATTCGTCCAGTTTTTACTTACCATTTAAAATCACCAGCATTTCGGAGATTGTTTCTAAGAATTAAGGGCATTCTATTTCAAATTGATTGTCAAAGTTATGGTTTATTATTTCGTAAGCACTCAAGAATTACAAATCCTACTACTCCAAAATAACCAGGATTGATGAAATGAATTATTATTTCTATATTCGTAAACTGGTGTAATAATTGGAACGAATTCTTCAATATCTAACTTTTGTAACCAAAAACCAGTTTTCAACTTCAAGAATATTACAAATGTTTGTTCCTTGATTAATATTTATCTCAAAACTCTTTTAACGCAAGTCCATAGAAAAATTCAAAACTTTTCGGGAGCCACTTTGTGGGTCCCGACGTTGGGAACTTGAGGATGTAATGTTGTAGAAACTCAACTTTAATAGAGAAGTTGAGAAAAACACAGAAAAGTAGGAATTTTCGATCTTGCCATATTTTCATTGACGATCTGTCGTGCCAAACAATGTTCAGTATTTGAACACTGCGTTTAGAAAATATTACGCGGATTAATTTGAGCTGAGCGTAATTTTTCCGTGTCAAAAATTCCAGTTTCAATACCTCAATATGGGAGACAAGATTAAATATTTACTTTGTATTTCAGCTTATAAAACAAAAATTCATAAATATTCTGTCACAATTATATGGTGTTAGAGACGGCAAGTTTTGACTAAGGGAGGTGATATTAGACTCAAGTCCAGCCCCATGAAAGCACTGAAAGGTAAGTACTACAAATACTTGAGCTATTAATAATAATAACCACAGTGACTGAAATCCAGATATTCCCTGCAAGGAATGACATTAACAAAAAACTTGATGAATTCCTAATATTTCGTAAATATTTGGAGCTACAAATTCCCAAAATGATCTAAATGACCAAAAGTACTATAACAAATTCCTGGTCAAAAAGCCCGTCCAAAATACCTTGACATTTTCAAATGGCCAACGCTGGGAAACCTTGACACACTCACAAATCTCCTTCCCTTCTTCCGTTTTATTACTACAGAATTTTTGCAGTCAATCTTCACCTTTAAGGATTTTCAAATAGGACTAAACCGAGCTTATTGTAAGAATTCTAAACGCATCGCAAGTAAGGTAAAACAACGCATGTAAGCATTCTCGTTTGCTGTAACGTTAATTTTAAAGCCCTAGAGCAAAACAGCTCTTATGGGAATGTATTTTATGGCAATATGTTACCTCAGTACTGAAATCACTGGTTGCTGTTGTTTCTTCAATCAATATGTTGCTTGGGTCATAACTGAGATCTGGAGGAAACAAACCTGGTTACAATATGGACACCGTACACGAATCATTTGTTTACAGTATTCCACGAGAGTACAAGACAAACGCTGAAACTATGAATGAGAGTCAGTGAGAAGGACCGCTTAGCTCCAGACATGCACAGGTCTGAAAAGGGACTACGAACTAATTTGGCTATATGTATCTCAGCAAATGTATTTGCAATAAAGATCCCTGAACAATTGATTGATGAATCTTGTGGTTCAGAAAAATCTACACTCTAGCGTATGCATGTAATTATCTAAATGTTAGAATTATGTGCACCTTAGGTCTTCCAATGTTTCGAAGAGCACAACTGCTGAAATTGATATTGTGATAGAACATGCTGGCAAGGGAATTGATACTAAAAATACTGTTTAGTGTATAATAAAATATGAAATTGTGATTTTCTAGCAAATTTTGTTGAGATTTATTACTTCCTTGTTTGCTATTAGCAGGGCTTGTAATTGTAATCGTCACGTATGTATACAGCATAAAAACTACGTGTTACAGTAATAAAGCCTTATAATCAGATTGGGTCACATTTCCAAAGCAACTTTGTGCATCGTAATGCATAATGGATGTGTTAATAAAAAATTTGTGATTATGCTTGCATATATTTTATAACATGCAATATCCTATCCCTAAAGTTAAAATCATTTTCTCTACTGGAGTACAGTTACAGTAATAAAGCCTTATAATCAGATTGGGTCACATTTCCAAAGCAACTTTGTGCATCGTAATGCATAATGGATGTGTTAATAAAAAATTTGTGATTATGCTTGCATATATTTTATAACATGCAATATCCTATCCCTAAAGTTAAGATCATTTTCTGTACTGGAGCAAAAATATTCGGAATCATTCCTATATTTACACACTTATGCACCACAACGTAATTTTATAATTTGCCTCCGGAGAAGAGCAAATGACTACTAACAGTAATTTAGATATACATGTCAGGGCAAGCTTACTCACCGAGTATTTTTTTAAAAGAGTGGAATGCACATACATCCTACAAATAATAGTGATTCTTTATTTTCAATATTTCCAGCTCCTAGACTCATCACTGCAAGCCTTTTGTTGATGATGTAAGGGATATGCCACAAATGACGTCATGCATTTAGTCAGTCAGTCATATTGTCCGTGCATGATTTAACATGACGTACACAGTCAGTCCCTTCTTCATAATGTGACGTCATTTTTCTACACCTATTTAACTCAAACCCGTTGTTACTGTTTCATAAAATCCCGTGCGAATTCGAAGTTTAAATAACAACTTCAGCATCCAAAATCATTAGTACTAACCCTAATTCACAAAGTCACAAAGAGTTATATTTCTTTCTAATGCAAATTGTAGCTGTTACATTATTATAAAATTATTGACCGAACGAAAGACCCACTTCAAATTACCTTTGATCTATTAGATTTTACCCATGATGTAGTACAAGTACCTGATGATTTTTGTTTCTCGCTTGTTCGCAGCAAAGTCATTGTTAATCTTCTACTTTTATTATGGTTATTACCGATGGCTAATAATAAAATCTCGACGTTAAAAACGAGGTAAACAAAGCCGGTTAATTGTTGCTAATTAATCATTTTTTCGCAAACGAGCGCAGTTTTGAATAATAAAGCACCCCGTTGCATTACACTATACCCATGTATACATACACATATGACGTCATATACAGTGTTAGCGGATATTTAGGTTTATGACTTTTAATACATGTAGCAATTATATCAGCATACATATCTATACTACCCAATTGTAAAAACATATGAAATTACGTTAGGTACCTACCCTAACTTAATATTATTGGTTAAAATGAAATCTACAGAAAATACTGGAGGTAGGCTCTTGTGAGCTCACCTCCGTATAAAACTTCGTGCCTCCGAAGGTACGAAGAGGAGAGTAACTTCAGATCTCGTGCTAAACACAAGCAAGGGCACACGCAAGAGACGAACAAAGTGTATCAAATCCACACACTATATATGAATAAAGTATATCTCGTGAGTAACTACCTATACGCACATACGCGTCTTATTTCTTGTATCTTGAGACCATAACCCGCAATCCCTCACTCCAAGTGTGTGAAATCTCTACCGTCTACACTTTTCCCCATCAACTCATTCTCACTCTCAATTCTATTAATATTCCCCATTTAATTCCATTATCGGTGATCTAATAATATTTCATCCATGGGCACAACGATACCCATTTTCACAACAACAAAATTATTAACATGGTGGAGGTGCGGATTTCGACGGTTCTCAAAAAAGTAAGCCCATTATAAAACTGTTTTCCTTTATTTTTTCGTACAATTTCTGTGCAGCAATTACTCGTGGCGTCAGCCTCCGCCGGAGGCCCTGTTCAAATTTATTACAATCTGTCTTACATTTTCCGATGTCTCGCCATGACATCCGTTTTATCAGAGTAATAGAACTAGACAATCATCCGGAATTTATCAGTTGTAATAACCAAAAATATATAGCTCTATTACTAAGTGAAGCAGCACTCGTTGAACTTACTCCTGAAGACCAGACCCGTGCACGTGCCAAGTATAGTCATTTATCTTCCACCCGAGCATTATACTTATATGAATTTTACAAGTTGATCAAACAAAAACTGCCTCGCTACGTTAACTCTGACATTGAACCCCAACCAGTTGATAGAAGTGACATAAAAGTTATCCGGAAAAACCCCAGCCGAATTCCTCGATCAATAAATAGTTCGACCACGACCCTGCCTGAAACCACCGTGGTGACCGTCCCAGACGATATTCTGACCCACGTCCCGTCCAGTAAAGGCGAAACTGACACCGAAGGCCCTACACCGGAGCCCACAACCCCTCTTGGAGGCTTTGCAACTTTCAACCCTAGTAGGACATCCACCCCTGCTGTCTCTTCTGGTCCAGCAGCTCATGATTCGATCTTCGATCAACGTTACACAGCAAGTAACAATTTCAATCTTTCTCACAATCACACACTCACGGGCACCCCTGTAGCACAAAATCCACAACCAACATCATCTCGTCTCTTCACTACCCGAGACTACCTTGAAAACGTAGCTCAAAAATTAGTGGACGATATCAAAACCAAACAGGAAATCGATTCCTCCGGTACAAGTATCCTTACCTACGCTCATTACCAGCAATTATTGTATGATCTTCACCTCACCACCGAAGTTACATCCGACGGTACCTTCCTCAACACCAGAGAAACATTTACAAAGATTGTAGCACGCATCCTCCGCATCTTTACACTTTGGCAAACAAATTCCACTGAATTTGCATCTATCATAGAAGAAATTGAGGACATACAAACGTCCTTATTGGCTTCCGAATTTTGTCCAACGGTGACTACAACTCCAGTCACAACAACTACTCCTTCCGTGTCCACCACTAAAACCCCTACGTTTGTCATTGAAACACACAGCTATACTCCAGTCCTCAACGCCTGGACCACGAGGCTCCAAGCTGCGCAAAATTCTACTCAAGATATAGCCCATCTTCTCAGTTACGCATATTACTTGGGATTAGTCCAAGAATTTCAGTTAATCTCAAAATACACCCACAACCATTGTCATTTTTCCTCTCAGCAAGCCTACAAAGAAGGACTCTTTCTCTTAGACCAGGAATTTATTCCCATAGCGACTGAAACATATCCTGACATTTTTTCGGCTCCTGTTGTTATTCCGGACATTCAAGACAATACTCACTCCCGTACAGCTCCACAAGACAACACAGCCGTCCTTCTCCCGGACGCTGAAACCACAGCCGCATACGATACTGACAACCCTCTCTATAACATCAACGTAACTCCTCCACCTCTTTCTGACTCTCACTCAGACTCAGGGTCACTACACTCAGAATCCCTCCATTTCACCACCGCTACGAACAGCTCTTCCTCTTCTCGTTCAACCTCTCCTATTCCAACTCCTCCACCTATTCCTCCACCTATTCCTCCGAAAAATGCCACCATGGATTACACCAGATTTCTTTTCGATAAACCGGCTTATCCTTCTTCCAAAATCTCCTCCGAAGATTTGTCCGAATTCTTACTACGTTAAGACGATTTCTTCAACAATTTCCAACCAGACGATAAGATGAAAAAATCTTATGTGTATCGTAAACTCTCTGATGCTACTAAAACAGGCAAAGATTATTTGGCTCATTATTACAACCTCACATCCACTTCTCGTCAATTTTACGCCCAATTTCGCGACGAACTTTTGACGAAAATGCCCCGGGATATTCCCGACAGAAAACGCAAACTTTTGGACGCTTTATCTATGACACCATATCCACATGAACCACCAACCAAGTTCGTGTTAAGAGTTAAGTCTGCTGCAAGCACAGACTGGTCCACATTTCCAGAGGCCACTACAGTGAAAACATTGTTGCAAAAACTCGACACCACTGTCAAGATTTTTATAACCAGCAAGAATCTGAAAATTAAAAATTTCAATCATCTCTTGGATGCCTTACGCGACTATGAGTCATGCACCACTCCCCATACAGACCACAGTGCTGTTACACTTGCAACTCCAGTCCTGCCTACATCATTAGAAAAAACCCTGGCCACGCTTCTAGAGAAAATAGAAAAATTGGAAGCTAAAGAAACTCCCATAATGGCAGTCACTCTACATGCTCAGCCACAGCGCTCCCAGTACAACAACTTTCAACATGGACAAAATACCCGTACATACACGTGTTACAAGTGTAACCACACGGGCCATACGGCACGGTATTGTCCGACTCAACCTACTCTGCCTCAGAATCCAGCTTCTCAATCCCCAGAAATTTGCGGTCGTTGCTCCCGTCCGGGACATCATGCAAACCGTTGTAGACAGTCTGTCCCAATGCACTATCAACGCTTTCCACAATACCTTCAACAACGACGTGAAGAAAGAGAACAGCAACTACAGAACCAGCCTTTAAACTCCAACGGGCAGGCTCCACAAGGCCTGCCCCGACGCCAGCTTCTGCCTATACAAGCTGCAGACCACCAAAACTCACAAGACAGCCACTAATAATTCCTTCCATCACTACAGAACGTACAATTCCAATCAACCTACATTCCTTATCATGCTCACTTAAAATCATTATCTATATTAACGGCAACTGCCTCCCGTGTCTTATCGACACAGGGGCAGCTGCCTCCTTAATACATCCACCGTATGTACCTCATGGTACACAAATCACAAAAAGCAATCTCACACTCATAGATGTCTCAGGAAATACCATGTCCAATACAGGACTCGCATTTGTAAAAATCAAGATAGGAAAATGCACATTTCTACACCCTTTCATCATTGCTCCTTCTACAGCTATTCGCTGCATCCTGGGAACAGATTTCCTATACTCCAAAGGAGGTTTCATTATCAACACTCAACAAAATACAATATTCAACAAGTTTACGGGACACATTCGATTAATCCATACGCTCCTACAACACGATAATGCACTTAAAAAACAATGCGAAATTCCAGTCCATAGAAAACTCATCAACCAGAACAAAACTGTCAAATACATCTCATTCTGACAAAGACCAGGAAACAACCTTCCTGCCCAACCCTTGGTTAGCATCTCCTATACCACCTGTGACCTCTTTTCCAGTCTCGACGTCTACCCAAACTCTTCCCAGTTTTCAAGACACTGCTTCTCAAACTTTTCCAACAACGAAATCAAAATCTATACATGGGATAAAATATTCCCCACCTCAAGAAAAATATTCTCCAACTCCAGACATGTCTTCTGACGAGACAGACCAGGAATACTTCCATAGCTCAACCCATCCACTCCGCCGACGTATATCTACCTCCAGAAAAATTACTCTCAAAACTCCACCAACTCCCATATCACCCGTCTCAACTACACCTTCTAAACAGTATAAATTTCCAACAATTCCTATTTTGTGTGTCTCCAACACCATCGCTGACGATGTTCTAAGAGTAAAAGGCACACAGGTCATTCAACCCAGGTCTCATGTAACCATTGCAACTATACATTTAATTGAACAAACTTCGCCTTTATATTTCCAACCTCATGATTCCTTACATACACAATATCACATACTTGCTCCTCATGCAATCCTCTCTCCAAATTCACATTTTTCCTTCTCACAAACCCAACTTCTATGACTATTACATTACCAGACGGTTTGAGCCTAGGATATTTAACCCCTTTTGACACACAAGCTGACTCTATGAACCCAATACATATCAATGCGATCAATACTTCCCAATTGGAGAATGAAATAGCATCATTTAAAATCAATCCGGATCTACACCCTGATGATCAAACTAAACTCCGTTCATTGTTAAGAGAATACAGGAGCTCTTTTGCCTTCCATCCCCACGAATTGGGCAAATGCTCAACAATACCATTCCGAGTGGACCTACAGTCTGGAGGAATCATAGCCCACAAACCATACAAAACATCCGCCTACCAAGACGCTATAATCGACGCAGAGGTTAAGAAATTACTCGATACTGATATTATTGAGCCCTCTACTTCACCCTTCTCAAGTCCCGTCATCATAGTATTCAAAAAACCAAATGACCAGGGAATACGAAAACCTCGCGTGGTTATCGATTTCCGCTCACTCAACGCTATTACTAAGGCAATGCATTGGCCGTTATCCTCCATTGATGAAATTCTCAGACGCTTGCAGAATCACAAATATTTCTCCACACTGGACTTAGCGTCCGGTTTTCATCAAATCACAGTCGAAGAAAAATCAAGAGAAAAACTCAGCTTCATCACAAGAAACGGTCAATATCAGTATAAGGACATGCCTTTCGGAAACACTTTCACATTTTTGCCGGGTGATAGACGTTATTTTGGCAGATCTCAAATACAACACCGCTCTGGCATATGTAGATGATATAGTCATTGCTAGCCAAACCATTGACGAACATATTTCTAAACTCAGGAAAATCTTCATACGCTTCGCCCAGCATAATCTCAAGTTTGAACCGACCAAATGTAAATTTGGTTACGAAAAAATAAATCTCCTTGGTTTTACAATTACCGCATATGGTATTCAACCTTACGATGACAATTTAAATGGATTAAGGCAGATGCCCGCCCCAACTAACATCACTACAGTCCAGTCCTTTCTTGGAATGGCTAACTTGTTTCGAAAATTTGTGCCAAATTTTGCACATATAGCAGCGCCGCTACGTGAACTCACAAAATAACATACCATTTGAGTGGACTCATGAATGTTATCAAGCGTTCCAGGCGCTAAAAAATCTCTTGTTATGCAAACCAGTCTTAGCACACTATGATCCCCAAAAAGAAACATTTTTGTACACTGACGCATCCTACCAAGGCCTTGGCGCTTACATGACACAACTTCATCCCGACGGACTAGAGCATCCAGTCTTCTTTCTAAGTAGAAGACTAAACAAATACGAAGTAAAATATCACATCCGTATTTTAGAACTTCTGACCATAACTTGGTCAGTTATGAAGTTAAAGGAATACTTACTTGGAATACACTTCACCGTCAAGACTGACCACCATAGTTTGTTTTATATTCTCAAGAGCAAAGATGATCTTGACCCAAAATTACAGCGCTTACAGCTCATGTTGATGCCTTACCATATTAAAATAAAATACGTCAAAGGCACAACTCATAAGGTTGCAGATTGCCTCAGCCGCAATCCTTTCCAAGAGCCCATACACTCCCAGACCGACGAAGAGGCCAGCCTATCTGTTCATACCATAGACATTGATATTCTCCAGCAAGAACAAGCAAAAGATCCAGCACTCTTGGAAATAATTAATAAACTTCCAACAAGTTGGCGGGTCCGTTCAACATACGCTCTTTACAATAATATTTTATATAAGCACAACAGAAAAATGGGAGAAAAATCTTTACTAATGGTACCACACCACATGGTCCCGGATATAATTAAACTTCACCAAAACCCGGTGTCCCACACAGGACATACCAAAGCTCTGAAAGAAATCTAACAAAGTTACTTTTGGAAAACGATGAGTAAAGACATCAAAGACTTTATACAATCATGTAAATTTTGTCAAGAGAGAAAGTCTCCCCGTGGACAAAAGCAGCCAGGAGAGTTTCAATTTATTCCCATTCCTCTCAGACCCTTTGAAAGCATACAAATCGACGTACAGGGTCCATTGACGAATAAAGAAGGACGTCCGAGATATATCATAACTGCAATTTGTTACCTCACTAAATTTCTCGCAGCTGAAGTTGTACCTACAGCTGCTGCTCCCGCTATAGCAAAATTCATTTTCAACAAAATAGCCGCAGTCTATTCCCTCCCGGAGATAATTCAATCGGACCAGGGGTCCGAGTTCAATAATGTGGTTATTACCGAACTTAGTAAAATCTTTGACTTCAAAATGCAGTATTCCACAGCCTTCCATCCACAGAGCCAAGGGCTCATTGAAAGAACCCATCAGACATTAGGAGACTGCATTGCCATGTACAGAGCTGAAAATAAGGCCGATTGGCCTCAAGCACTTCCAGCTATTACCTTTCACCTCAACAACACTCCACATAGCTCACACGGTTTTACCCCATTCTATGTGCTGCATGGTTTTCATGCACGCATCCCGTTAAGAAATGCATTCCTTACGTTTACTCCAGAAAACCGGAATGTCCAAGACATGACTGCTCTATGGAAAACTACTCACGACATTTTGACGTGCCACCGACAAAAATATGCTGACCGTGTAAATAAGTCTAAACGTACAGTAAATTACACCATCAGAGATAATGTACTCCTTGAGCACACGTCCATACAGCCTGGTACAAGTACAAAGTTACTTCCCCGATGGAAAGGACCATTTTCTGTCATTGATCGTCCCTCCGAGGTCAATTACACAATCAGAGGCTCTGCTAATAACACTGTTAAAACCCTAACAGTTCACGTGTCAAGATTGAAGATATTTCATGAACGCCCTAATGTGTTCAACACTAAATCTCTGCTCAATGATGACTATGCACTTCCAGAGCAGGAACCTTCTACAAATCTACATGACAGTCCGCAACCACTTACCAAATCTACAGGAGAACTACCCTCTCCAGAACCTGATGTAATCCCTGAGATTATCTCTGAGGATCCTTTATGTCCAAACTCTGCTAATATTCTTGATCCAGAATTAAACATAAATGAAGATCATGCATTCCCATTACGGGATACAGTGCCTCCATTCCCTGTCCAACCTACTCCTACTCCAGAAATTCAAGAGCAACCTCATAAACCTACCTATAGAGAAGCACTGTTGTCTGCGCCTAAAAATTCCACTGTGGAAATTCCTCATTCCTCCTCTATAACAATTCCTAATAAACGTGTTCGCAGAACACAGCAACAATTATTGGAACAAGAATCTCAACAAATATTACCCACAGATTTTTATTCCCGTACAGATTCGGAATTTAGACGTACCACCCGGACTAATATTCATGCTATGGATAGTTTATACCACTATGCAACGGTTCGGCCTACCAATAATCACAGTTATCATTTATAATATTGGGTCCAACTTCATTTGCAAATATATGCTCTATGCTCAGCAAAATTCATGAACAACCCTTCAATTACGACAGAGTTTTATTCCATACACAACACATACGACTCCCATTTCGGATTCATTTACAAATCCAAAATTTGATACACTACATAATGCTACTATAGGTTCACTGACCTCTTTTGACCTCAAAAATTCTCGAAGTCTTTATTCACGAAAATTTTTGGCGTGACCCGTATACGACAAGACCACCCGAGTGATTCCCCCAACCCCCCCTAAGTGGAAGGTCACCCCTCCCTCACGAGGTGACCCTCCCCCATTGAGTCTCAGCCCTTCTAAAGATATCACATCACGACCTGTCTCCTTCAACTAACCCGAAGAACAGTATCACGAAAAATTACAGAAACTCAATAATAATAATCTGTGCCTTTTCAAAGGTCACATCCTCGGTAATTTGTCTAAGTCCCAAGTGTTATTAAAATTGACCAACGTTATTAAACACACACACGACCATCCTATGGCAGGGGTTCCCGACCCTCTCAGGTGCCTTGAACTCCCATTGAACGCTTTGGACCAACAAGTCTCTGTGTGCTCATAACGTTAGCCACCTCAATTACACCATAACTGACTATCATTAACAAATTACCTGGATCTACGAATTGCAAGGGCAAGACAACACGCAGACCCGTCTCCTAACAAAAATCAAAAAGAAAGAAAAGAAGATACACTATACGAAGAACAAATAATATTAACTGGAACTTCACAAATTCTTCAATGATGATCAGCACCAGCACACATAATCCCGTTGTCACCCTTTAACATTATAAACACAGCATTATAATTTTATTCTGAGAATAATACTAATGTGCACATTTCTTTCTGCGTTCCAGCAAAATATTTCCAACTCACTTTTGCAGACTTCACAACATGACCCACATTCAGGGATGTTTAGGTCAGCACCCTCTATGATGACAGCTCCAACTGCAACCACACATGGGACGCCATGACATTTGCCAGTCATCTACAACCAAAAAATACAAAAACAAATATATTATATTTAATAACTAACAATTTTTCCTAGCTTCACAAACACTTTCATTTAATTCTCACACATCACACTCTTATATTACACACTTAGCAATTTTTGTCTTAATTCTATACCTATGTACTATGAGCTGCAGCTCCCAACACATTTTCTTCATTTCCAGAAATTGTAATTGATCACTACATTTCGACACTTCCAATTAGACACCCTATATACACAAAAATTCTGTTAAATCTATTATACACACACTTTGGGTTCATACAATAAGCTCCTTTTCAATTTCAATCTCACTAATCCAATAGAAAAATTGTTACTCACCGTGTATACGGTCTACATCTTGCGAATCCCCTCTCCAAATTTTACTCAATTCTGTCTTAAGAATTCTGGGGACAGAATTTTCTGCCACTCCAGGAAGTTTATACAAACATTTACGCTAATACTGCACAATGTTGACGTTATTTTTACAGACAAATACAGTTTTATGTATATTCTATATTTTAAAATAATATTTGCAGAGCTAAAAAGTTTATTCAACTCCAGTGGAAAGAGTTCAAGCCAAGAAAACCAGAGGAAAAAGAAACTACGTCGTCCCAGTTCAAAATAGAAGCGGCCAGAAATACCAACAGCAACAAAAAAAATTCCATGACAAAGTTCGACATTTTTCATTGCCTAACATTTTAAACGATGGGGACATCGTTTCCCATTCCTCCTATAATGTTAGCGGATATTTAGGTTTATGACTTTTAATACATGTAGCAATGATATCAGCATACATATCTATACTACCCAATTGTAAAAACATATGAAATTACGTTAGGTACCTGCCCTAACTTAATATTATTGGTTAAAATGAAATCTACAGAAAATACTGGAGGTGGGCTCTTGTGAGCTCACCTCCGTATAAAACTTCGTGCCTCCGAAGGTACGAAGAGGAGAGTAACTTCAGATCTCGTGCTAAACACAAGCAAGGGCACACGCAAGAGACGAACAAAGTGTATCAAATCTACGCACTATATATGAATAAAGTATATCTCGTGAGTAACTACCTATACGCACATACGCGTCTTATTTCTTGTATCTTGAGACCATAACCCGCAATCCCTCACTCCAAGTGTGTGAAATCTCTACCGTCTACACTTTTCCCCATCAACTCATTCTCACTCTCAATTCCATTAATATTCCCCATTTAATTCCATTATCGGTGATCTAATAATATTTCCTCCATGGGCACAACGATACCCATTTTCACAACAACAAAATTATTAACAACAGTCAGTCAGCCTTCGTTCTGACAACGAATGATCATCCAGTCAGTCAGTCGTAATTTGACAGATTTTTGGATGACGTCATTCGTGGCACATCCCTAATCATGTATTAAAGACGTGAGGTAGGCAGGGTCCCTCGAAATCTTCCCTCTACAAGGACCAATGTTAAAAAGTATTTGAGTCCCCCGAAATTTTTATAAATTTCCTGTCAGATTTTTCCCCATTCCCATTAACCCAAAACAAAAATTCTGGATGCAGAGTCCAAGGAAATAGAGCATAGTCAAGGTTCTTTTGGAAAAACTAAAACTTTTAAATTTCAGTTCAAATTGCAAAGCGTGTCGGTTTTTCAATTCAAGATATTGAGCCACCTCTTGTCCAAGCTAAAAGTCAATGACATGATCTCATGTTTCAGAGCGGAACGTTTATTATGTAATAGACTATGCATTATAGACTATGACTATGCAATGGTAATGACTATGCATTACTAAGTATTACATAGCGTGCATTTGTCCAAAATATACTAGTCCGAGATATTTGGTTTTAATATCAAAAATATTGAGCTTTTTTGTTGGGATGTGTTCGTTGCAATCCCAATAATTATTCATTATGAATTTTGCACCTTTGGAAATGCAAATTTTACAGAAATCACGGGTTACCATGAAATTGGGATTGTTTTAATGTTTTTGATTGTTTTTAACGTTATATAATTACTCCATAAATTTGTTTTTAAAATTATCATTGGATTTTTTGCGCGTCCAGCTGTGTACTTTATTCTAGTAATAACGTTGATTCTGCTAATTTGGGCTACTTTCTCACTCTGCCTGATAATATTGTTACTGATTTCCGTAAGTTACACTTGTTATATGCAATTTTAGATTTGGAAACAGTGAACCATCATTTAATTAGTAATGTAGGTTGTAATCACAGTACTTTAGAATATTAACCAACAGTCAAGTTTCCGGAAGTCGGGAGGGATGGAGGGACACTGAAAGGGATCTCATGACCTCTACTGTGTAGTTCTATCTTTGAACATGGACAGAGATTTTCTAGAAATATGTTCTAGAATATCTTTTAGATGTTCTGCGAATGAGAATTTTTTGAGACTTTAATTTTTGGACGATTTTAAGGGCTAGCTATATTTTTACCCTTACCCTAAGATTTTGTCGTCTGGCCCGGGCCAGGGCGGCTAACCCATAAATGCACTCCTGATACACAGGTTGATTATTAAATCCTGTTTTTTAAATCCCATGTTCATTCGCCTACTAAAAATATGTGGCAGTCAGTATATAACAACATCACTTGGCGAATGCCTTTGACACATATGGTTATTCTTCATTCTAAATGTGTCTGGGAACATGACGTGTACGAAGTTTTGAAATGACCCGTCACTACCATTAAATACCACTGTTTGGGTACTTCAGTCTATTTGTGCACTTTGTCGGACTAGATAAATTTGGAACGTTAATTCCTGTCACTGAACCCCTTGCCAGACATTTTTGAACTCCCCTTTCAGAATAATTCCCAATAATGCTGGGCCTGTACCGGTCCAGACCAAACACTTTGTTCTGGTGGACATCTTAAACTATTAGAAATGGTCCACTCCAAATTGATGCCGTATCACTAACTCTATTCCAAAATTTCGGACAAGTACATTGGAATCATTCCTGTGTAACGAGCAAATTGATATTATCAAATTATAAACTCAATGTAAATGCATTTGTGTCGGTTCTGTTGATGATTACGATTTATTGATACTACATAAAAAGTAAACAAACCAATCAAAGGATTCAATTTCAATTATATTCTTGAAAAATGTACGAAAATAAACGTGGGTTTCTGAAAAAATTAGAAGTCCAGCACACGAAACCTTGTTTTGTTTTAATGGTAAAATTACAAACGTTTGAAATTCTTTCAATGTGTATACATAATTAAGTGCATGCACGCACATTCACAACCGCTGATACTGCATGTAACACTCATTAAATTTTTCACGGGCTTTCACGGTCTTGTTGAAAGGACTGTAACTGCCCGTAACTCGTCAAGCGTAATAATTTGTACCCGTACCCGCCCAAAGCCCGGGCGCGACGGGCTTACCCGCAGATTTTAACCCCCCCCCAAGATGCGCTAAGAGCGAGGACCCTGACTCAGCGGTTTCATACGCTCCAGAGTAAGTTAAAGCCCATCATCGAGACTTGAGTAATAGCGAATTACGTGTGTAATAATTCCCAACCATTTTGATGTGGAGTTTATTCAATCATTGATTCCATTATTCATTAAAAGCACAATCAATTAGTACATTCAAATGTTTGGTTTATTTACAAATTCGTGAGTTACTCCAAGCTAAACTTATAATATTAGATTTCATCAGTTTGCTTATTTCGCCGGTAATCCTCACTCAAATTTACTTTTGTTCCTCCGCTGTGAAACTGTCACTATATAATCCATAATTTCTTTATTTAGTTCAATCGTTTGAACTAAAATAGATGTTTTTATTCCTTAAGTTGAAAAACTCTATAATTATTTCTTTACAACGATCCATCGATACTCTTAATGCTATTGATAACACAACATCAAATATGGCAACTTGCCTTTACTAAATGGAGTGGCTGTGTCAAACCCAGGTTTTTTTATTAACAATATATAACCCTGGCACCTTCACCTGATCGTGTCGAAATGTCGAAACTTTTCTTCGCCAGTAGACAAGCCCACTTATCGCCGTGGCAATAACCAAGAAAGAAACCAGTACTAGCAACGTCACCATTTTCCAATTTTCCTTGATGAAGTCCCATAACACTTCATACCAGTACTGTGAAAACAATGAACAAAGCAAAACATTTAAACAAAATTTCATCTCATTTGTACACATTACTATAATAGTACAGGAAAAACTCGATATAACGGATTTCCAGGGGACCAGTAAAATTTGTCCGCTATAAAAAATGTCCGTTGTATGCAATAATTTTAGCATTGGTTATATGGGAGCCGGACAAACAAATCTGTCCGGTGTAACTAAATTTCCGTTGTAGAGCCATCCGTTATATCGAGTTTTTCCTGTAATTATTCTAGTAATCATAATAATAGTATAAACGCCATTGACAATAGTAAGCTACTATATAAAATGATAATTTTTGCAAGCGGACTGTGATTCCAAAAATGTAACACAAATAAGGGAATAACAAACCTTTTCATTATTCACAATCGGCAGAGATGCTACAATGCCAAAAACTTCCTCCAATGTTTCCTCGTGAAAAATTTGGGAAGTTACGTTGAAATTCGGAAAATCTTCTAACAAAGTTTCATTATTCACAAATGGCAGAGGGAAAAAATTTTGCCCAACTTGAACAGTGATGTTTTTTTCCTCAAGTTCCTCGGGATTCTCAAAGTAGTCCAAAATGATAATGGTTACTGTATTGGGAGACTCATTGTGCTTCTGAAACAAATTCGTCATGATCAGATCGTTTCCTTGTCTAGTGGATTTTAGTTCCATGCCCGACTGGTTTGAAATTCTAACAACCGAGCCGGATTCAAAATCTCGTTTTGTAAGAATGACAATTTCAACTTCCTCAGGATCAATTTCAATGGGTCGTGGTATTAGTGAGCAGGATGTGGTGTTGGGTTGACATTTAAAATTCAAGACCACATTCCGAATTGTCACGTCCCAATCTGGAGGAGATGCATTTTTAATTGTAATCGTCTGGTTGTCCATTTCAAGGATCATGTCTCCGTCTTCGAACGAAACTTCAGGGTACCAGCTGTTTGACTCGGTTGTTTCAGCAGTTGGACTTAAGTCAAGGAGAAATTTGGAACCATAGCCGGATTCAATGAAAACGGGTCCTGAGCCAGGTCCGATGCGGAAAACAGCATCCTTTGCTTCATTTCCAATCAAATAATTAGTGAATCCTTGGACAGTTGTAAGGATGTCAAATTCGTAGCCACTTCCAATAGAATACATTGTAGATGATCCGTGCTGAAGAACGAGGTCGGTTCTGGTACGCTTGGCGGCTGCAACATAAGATGCCCAGGTTTCCGATACTGATCTTCTGTGTTGGTCGTTTCTCCTGTCGGTCACATGATTGGACAGCTCTCCGAAGCCGCTTGTACTTAGTTGACCAAACCTAGCTGTAGTATATAAGAAATCCAATCAAACGTACTTATTGAAATTATGACATTAAAATTCATGACCAAAACTCGGGGGCTTATAAATAACATTCCCCTATCTATCCTTAGTCAACCACAGAAACGATTCCTCATAAGCTTCGGGGCACAAAACGCTTGCCTCACCTTCCAGCCCACATTTAGAGGTCGCTCTTAAAATAATTGATGATTAAGTTTCCAGGAAATTCTATTCCAGATTTTTTAAATTTCAATCATATTGGCCAATAAATGCGGTCACAGGGGATCCGAACGTTTATAAAATTCGATTGTTTTACGTATTTTGAATTCCATAATAGGTGTTTACTGTAACACCACTTTCTTATGGAAATCTGTTTTGACGCTCGTTTAATTAAAATTTTACGAGTTTTCCGAGGTCTAGGATATAGACGTTGAGAATTGTCGGCATCAGACTAGATCATTTATAAGCTTCGGAAGTTTGACTAAGTTGTCAGTCAAAAATATTCTCAAATATTCGAAATATCATCATCTTTAAAGGAAAATTAAAGAAAGGTATCAAATATTGATTTTAGCATTTAAAAGCTAAGAGTGAAATATAATGACAAGTAATTATATCAACCGCTTTGTATGCAGCATGTGCAATTCCCTGTTGTAATCTTAAAGACTAAACAATTTTGATGAAACACTACTTTGTATTTTTTACCAATATTGAACTCGATTCCGTCCTTAAATTTTATTCTAGGCGAAGTCTGCAGACCCAAAAGATTCGGGATCCAGAAATTAACCTGAAACATGCCTCCGTCATTTTTGGTCAAAATCAACACTTTGTCATCCAGTGTTTGAACGTCTTTCAAATCAGTGAAGTCAAAAGTAAAGAAAATGTTGTGACTTAGGCCATTCTCGCTGAAGTTAAGGTTGAGGTTCGTAGTTCCTGAAGCGAAATCACCGATGTATGTGAAATTTCCTCTCCGAGCCTCATTGTATACGACAATGTTTGGGTGGAGCTTTACCGTCATGTGATAGGTGCAATTGTTTGAAGGAACAATTACTACGTCGGATTCGTTGCTGGATGGGGCTCCTCTAGTGTCAACACTCGTTACTTGACAACTGGTCACAACAATTTCGGAATAGTTGGTTCTCCCTACAATACCTTGAATGTTTTCAAATTTCAGAATTGTTTTGGACGACATATCAGATAAAATGCTGTTCATCATGTCAAAATGTAACTTCTGGTTAGGGGAAAAGCCTTCCTGTATTTAAAACGTTTCAAGATCAAGTTTTTTTCAAGAATGCAAACACAAATCTCTTATTGTATTTTAAAAGTTCAAATAAGAGTACAAAATGTGCCAGAAATGAAGGCAGGAGTACCTCGAGTATGAGATAATTAATGCCTCCACGACCATCAATCCCTCCCTGAGAAAAATCCGTTTCATCTCCACCCAAAACAAAAACATCATCCGCAAATCCCCCTTTGAGATGAACATTTCTTCCAGAACCTATCCAGAATCGGTTCCTATGGAATCGTAAGCCTTCCATCACCTCGTTGAAGTATCCATCTTTGTCAATAGTAACTCTTCCCCAAATCTCCGGGGAGACCGCAATCTCCAAGGAATTCTTTGTGAACACTCTTGCATTCGAAGGATTAATTCTCGTCACGAAATTCCCATCCCTTTCAAATCCAATCCTTAAGTCTCCAGTTTTTACATTGAAGTCAATGGTAGTCACATCAGTGCTTGTCTTTTTGCTGATCATGTACATGTGAAACGCTTTGCTGGTCCAGTCCACGTCGATGGCAGTTTCAAAACTTTGGATTTTGTACATAAAATTACCTTTCGGAGAAAAATTTTCAATTTTCGTAAACTTGTCAACAATAACAGCAAATGGTCTGTCCTTGTTTTCGTAATGCAAGCACCCCGTCCTTGGAAAAATGATTTCGTCGTAATCATATCTGGTCCCTTGCAATCCAACAACTTGATTGGTGCTGCAACTCATGAGGATCCTTTCAGGAAGTTTCTCTCGTCCGACAAAATTTTCGAATCCTTCTAATCTCCATAATATTTTTGAAGAGCCTTGGTCAATTATAGTATTCTCGAGAAAATCAACGATTAATTTTTTGTTGCTATAGTAACTTGGAGAAATTTGTATTGTATCTTTTCCAGCCATTCCAGACAATTGACTACCTTCACCGCTCACAAGTGAAAAGATATCATCCTTATCCCCTCCTGAAATCATCCCAGGTCCTTTAACTACAATCGTATTAGCGTGAAACTGAAGGCCTTGGAATTGTTCCACTTTTATGACTTCTGCCTTCCCTACAAAATCATTCTTCTCCGGAACAAACACAATTTGGATACCGTTTCGAGTGTGAAATTCCAGACTTTCGAAGAACGTTGTTTCCAAGATCATAGATCCAGAAGAATAGACTTTCACAATATTTGAAAGCAAATTGAACCTCATCGTACGTAGCTCAGGCAGGAAAAATTTGTGCTCTGAAAGTGTTGTACTGTTAGTTTGGATCCTCATAACTACATCCAATGCATTAGGCACGACATCATACATAAAGCTTCCTTTCAAGCCCATATTTTCCACTGAAGTATGTTTAGTGAGTCGGAGGGTGAGATTATAAACACAGTTCTGGGCAGGAATGTGGATTGTATCAGGCTGGGACGCACTCAATCCTCCTTGAAGATCCACATCCATTATGCTGCAATCTACAATGACTTTTTCGATACCTGTGGATCGGCCAATTATCTTGTGCATGTTTTTGAGATTCAGTGCGCAAGTGTCACAGCCAACGTGTATCTGGGAAATATTTGTTTAACAATTTATAGGTAATTACTATTATTTCAAAATGGTTTACACTGTGTATAATTACATTTATTATGGTCATCATTTAAGTTATACTTTTGAAGAAGAAAATATTTCGCCCGATATGATTTACAAGAACCGAAAATATACAATACCGAAAAGCAAAACAAATTAGTCTTACATTTACCGAACCCAAAGGAATGTACGATTTGTCGATGAATAGTGAGTTTACTCCTTCGCCACCGTCTAAAGTCCCTTTAACAGAGCTCCTCATGAGGACAAATGTGTCATCATAGTTCCCACCCTCATAATGTATTGTCCCGGCGGAACTGTTGTGGTTAACACGAATAACATTGGGATAAAATAGAAGCCCTTGGAATTTTGTTAAATCGGATATTTCTGCATGCCCCACAAAGTTATTTTTCTCTGGGTCAAACACGATTTGGATCCCATTGGCCATATTCAGAGTCATGTTTTCAGTGTATGTGGTTTCGATGATGACTGCTCCCAAAGAAGAAACTTCCAACCAAGATGATGATCTCTTAATTCGGGCTGTGCGCAGTTCGGGCAAGTGAAACCCATGCCTTGACGTACGGATGTTGGTTTTAATAGAAACGGAAATATTATTGGAATCGGGAACGATAACGTAATCAAAGTTCCCTTTCGAACCATTGTTAAAGACTTGAGTGTATTGATGAAGTCGGATTACCAGATTGTAATAGCAATCTCTGTCTGTAATGAATACGACATCTTGGTTTAAATAATCGGGCCCTCCTTTAAGATTCACATCCGTGGTATTGCAGTCAACTGTGATTTGGTCTGACTCCATCAGGCGACCCTCCACCATCTGAATGTTTTTAATTTTCAATTGGCAGGATTCACATCCAAGTTGCATCTGAGAAAGGCAAATAAACATCTGAAAATCGGCCGCAAATTAACGGTCCCAATAATTTGATGCACGTTCATATATCAGGGATATGGCTGGATGATGATTTGTCGTTCACACATAGGCTTGGGAATATTTCGCTTAATTTTGCGTTAAAATTAAGAATATTAAGAGAATTAAATTAATTGAGAGAAAAAAAATCCCTGGACGGATTTTTTAATTTTAAACTTCATACTTACTCTTCATCTACTTCATTCTACTACTTCATACTACTTTATAAGTTTCATACAGCCATTCATCTTACATGACAGCACAGCTAATTAATAGGCGAACCATATACTCCAAAAAATAGACAACGTTGAAATGTATTGATTTTTATCAGAAATAAGATTGGATTATTCATCCGAGAATTAAATCCTGAATTGCATTTTGTTTTTACAAATAAGCAATTCAAATCCTAGCCTGAAAACCTTGCTAAGAAAGGTGTACAGCTTTGAAAATCCCTGCTTACAAATCAAATTTCCCTAAAAGACGTCAACTACAAATTTCAAAATCAATCTCCCTTTCCGTTGAAATTTTCCCTGCCTGACTTCTCCCTCTCCCTGCGAGACATTTGTTTTCCCTGCAGAAAATCTACCCATGTTTGTACAAAAATCCGACCGCTGGTAAACGAATGACTTACAATCTGCAGCAAAACCATTAGCCGGGTAAATATTTCCGTCAAGAATCCAATGAGATCCATAAGGAATTGTATTGAGTGGTGAATATATATATCGGTCGGGGGAAATCTCCCGACATATATCGGATGTCGGAAGAAGAAAAAAATTCATGTCGGGTAAAATCTCCCGACATAAATCGAATGTCGGATAAATTCAACTTTTTGTCGGATGTCGGCTAGAATTGTAAAAAATAACGTGTCGGCTAAAATCCAGTTTCACCCGACACAAGTCGGCTAAAATCAACTGACATGTCGGCTGAAATCCTCAAAAATCCCGACAATGTCGATGGACTTTGGCATACAATGTCGGATGTCGGCCACTATCTTGAAATGTCTTGTCGGGTAGAAACTTTTTCGAGTCGGATGTCGGCCAAAATCACCCGAGATTGTCGGCCAGAATCCCATTTTGCCCGACATTTGTCGGCTAAAATCTCCCGACACATGTCGGATGTCGGCTAAAATTTTACTTCCCATAAATTAAGACGATGTCCTTTTGGTTTTTTCAGGATTTGGCATAAGAATGTATAGCTCTGTGTGGTGTGAAGACAAAGGAAAAATCAGGTTAGTATGTCAAAAAGCAAATTACAATTACCTCAATCGGCTTCGTTGCAAGATATCCGCTATCAATCAACAGCACATTAGTTCCCAAACCACCGTCGAGCTTGCCTTGTAAAACTCCAGACTCCAGAATAAAAGTATCATCTTCGTTACCACCTTCCAAATCGCCAATTCCCTGAGTACTTCCGACATTTACGTGAATGACATTCCGGTGAAACCAAAGGCCTTCGAACTTTTTTGCACTTGTTATTTCTACCAAACCCACAAATTCGTTCCACTCTGGTTTAAACATAACCTGGATACCGTTTCTAGTGATAAGTTCAATCCAATCAAACCACGTGACACTAAGGATGACTGTTCCATAAGATGAAACCTCCAAATGTGACGATTTTCGGATAAATCGCATCGTTCTCAGTTCGAGCCATTGGAACCGATGCTTTTGTGAGTTTTTGTTTCCGTATTTAATATTAACAGCAACGTTGGTTACGTAAGTGTTCATATCATAAATGAAGGTCCCATTGTAGGCCGAGTTCTCTACTGAGGTATGCGAACCCAGCTGAATGAAAAGGTTGTTGGAGTTACTTGTAGAGTGGTAGAAGAGAGTTGAGAATGTGTAGGGAATTTTAATAATATCCGGCTTCGAGGAATCCGAACCTCCTTGAAGGTCAATATCAGTAGTTTTGTAGTCCACAGTAACTACGTCCGGATCAGATGCTCGTCCTAAAACCTTCTGAATATTTCTGATCTTCAAAGCACAAGATTCGCATCCAAGCGTCACCTGAAAGACAATCGTGGAATTAGTGGGAGAACCGAAATTGAACTAAGAAACATCCTGAATTGAGAAACATATTTTAGCAGATGTTTAAGCATGGAGATGCTTATACAGACTAGATATTACACCTCTATATCTCTGTACTAGATATTACCACATAACCTTTAGAAAACATTCTTAGATTCTTGTAAAATAGTATCACAGAGCATTTGCTGTATGTCATTTACAAAGACGCCATTTATTACGTATAAATCATCAATCATTTATTACTTACATCAACCACCTGTTTGGGATAGTAAGACGACTTGTCAATGATCAGGGTGTTTACTCCTCCCGCACCGTCCAAAACGCCATAGACAGCTCCCGACTGGAGGATGAAAGTGTCGTCGTTGTTTCCACCCTCATAATGTTTTTGACCACTTTCCACCATATAAACGTTTGGAGTCGAAGTAAACCCAATGGCAGAGTCAACTCCGAGTCCTAACTGAAAGAGCATTGGCTTCCCACTGCGCTCTGGGAAATGAATTGCAATGGCGGCATCGCAACGGTGGCCGTAAACTCTTCTGCCACCATTGCCCCCTGAAGGCTTGCAAAGGTACTGTCCCGTGGAGATAGCCCTGGGCTCTGCCCTGTCCAGGTCTACGGTAGTTTTAACCCCAAAATTTACAGCGCTGTTCTCGTAAAACCTGTCTGTACATACTTCTTCACTGGAACAGTCATCTCTAACACTTTTGAAAAAGAAAGCGATACCTACTGTCACCATTCCGGTTGCAATACACTCAACCTTGTGAGCCCTAGGTGGCTTTACCTTGCAAACGTGATTAATAGTTGGGGAAACCACCCCTTGAAATTGTTGGTTGATTTTAAGAAAGTCGACTAAATTTCGGACAACAGTTTCCATTGCCTCTTGCTGCCCCATTAACTCCTTGATGTGGGAAGGAGGCCCTGCTCCCCAAAACAGTCTCCAACCAGTGGCCCACCTCTCACCAATGGTAAGTTTGATGGAGTTGTCGACCTTCTCCACCTCCAGAACAGTTGTTGCAATGGAAGAAGCAATGCCGCTAATGATACCAAGTCCAATGAGAGCAGGAGCTAGGGGAGCAGCAAGAGGCCCAGTGAAGGCAACAGTCACTAGGGCAACCGTCATGATGGTGTTATTTGCAACGTCCAAACTATTTTCGACCACATTAGTGATAGCAATGTCCCTATCCAGTTTCCAATTCCTGTCGAAACTTTCCTGGAAGAGCTGAGGCGTGGAGTTTTGAGCATTGACGGATGTGATGGCTGAGATGCTATTAAATAGCTGATACATGCCGTATAATTGGGTCAGCTGGCCAACTACAGGACCTACGACCTTTAAAGATTTACCGAGTAAAGTGGCGCCCCTTTTCGCTCCAGCGGATGTAATTTTTTCCCCAACGGCTTCCAAAATTTTATCGCCTGCCATCAGGCTTCCCATTATGGCCATTCCCTTTACATCACCTGCTACAGCACTTCTGATTAGATTCTTCCCCAGTAAAACTGTGTTTACTCTTTGGAGGCCCTTATTGAGCCGATCCGGAGTCTTGGCTGCTTTGTCGGGGTTCTGAGAATCCATGGAATTCGAACGTTCCGCATCGACAGCCTTTGCTATGAGGTCTGGGCTGGCAATTAATTTCGTGGTGGTAAATAAACCAAGACCATTTCTGATTTTGTCTATAACTTGGATCAGCTTCGTACTCTTCCGATCCTTTATTACAGTGTTTATTTTTTTAGCCTCTTCCGGAATCACAGGCATCCTTTCAGGTGGCAACTTTTCTAACGAATCTAATACTTTGGCTTGATCACCCTCAGGAAGGTCTTTCACATGCTCCAAAAATTCTTTCACGCCCATCTCTTCCATCATGTCATTAGCAAGGCGGTAAGAATCGTCATCTTGACCCGACTGCTGGGTTCCTTTCTTTTGTAAATCATCGTCCGAGTCTCCGCTCGGACTTAACAATGGACACCCCGGGGATCCAACGGCTCTTTTATTCCGGCAAGGCTGTGCATCCTTAAATGTTCAATATTTACTAAATTGAGCGGACTAAACGATTTTTTGTTGTATTGTTCAATAGATAATTTACATAATTAACTTTAACGCTTTACAAAACATGTCCCTTTAAGCTTACACAAGTAAAGTAAGTTCAGATTGTTGTGTTTTGCAATTTTTTGTGTGTACAGAGAAGTCATTGAAATTTTCCCTTCATCTCGCCCACATAATGGAGTGAATCAAAAAATATTTGATTCCCACAGTTTCTAGTATGTACCAAATTACCTTCAGATTTTTCAAAGTTTGTGTTATTGACCTGGATCAATGTTATATGTCACAGGGTCAAGAATCATCAAGCAAATTAGTTTATTTTAGAATGTCGATTTTTTCAGTTTTTCATTTTTGTAGTAATTCCTTTCAAAAACTGTCATGTTTTACCCTATAAGCGAAATTGGCGGCTATACATATGTGCATTTAATGACTGAGAAGTGGAATACAAAAAAGAACTTAATCCTTCCTAATGTAAATTATCCTAATGTAATTTCTTACAGAATTCGAATCTTTATCGTTTGAAGGCCCCTCAACTTTGCCCTTCGAGTTGACTCCTTCGGGTTCAGTCTAAAGAAGTAAAAGGTTTGCAGTTAGATACATATTGAACATATATATAATTATATATGTACATATATAATTACGCAGGTGAGTATTTTCCCTTAAGTACGTACAATTAATTTATCTTTCTCTACAGCAACATCTGATGAGAAAAGTTGCTACGGAAAATAGAGAATATCGTTAGTGAAGAGGCAAAGTGGTCTAGATGCATTCTCGATTAGAAACAAAATGGTCTACATGCAGTTTCCCTAAAAGCAACTTGGGCTACTTCCAACCAAAATTAAAAGCAAAACGGGTGTACGTGCATCTTATGCTTTGCCATGTGTATAGTTCATTTTGCTTGCACATGTGTACGTATGTACATATGTAGTTCGTTTTACCTCTAGGCGAAAGTCATTTAGACTTTTTCTTGTTATCGAAAATACATGTAGCCCCTTCACCCACGATATAAGTTAGTTGTAAGCCAGAGAAATTCGATTAGAATCAAAAGGATCTAAAATAAGCGTATCATATACTACAAACATATGTGCGTATGTGTGTAGTTGTACATCATGTAGATCTTTTGGATTGTAATGACGCTGTCTGTTTGTATATAGATCGCTTTGTTTTTAGACGTCTTCGCAGACTACATTCTCTCTCACTTTTTCCAATTGCCACAAGCCAGCTGAATTTTGAGTCATCTCTTTTTTCATGAAGTCAGTTGAAATTGGTTTCGTATCTTTACGGGAGTTCTCCATATTTTCAAATTGAGGGAGGATTACTTTTTTCATGAATTCGTGCAATTTATCTGGGCGGGTTTTATCGCCATTAATTAAATCCGCACCTTGATTAGGGTATTCTTTTTTGGAGTTCTCTTTTACTTTGTCATCAATTTTTTGGTACATGTTTGTGTTTTCCTTTCCAAAACTTTGACCTTCGTAATCCTCGAGTCTGAAGAAAGCTTTGGCGACGTCGGCATCTTGTTTCGAAATGAGTTGTATCTTCACATCTTGGTCAATGGCTTGAATCAAACCCGCGGCATACTTTTCCAGAAGGTTATTGTAGGGTTCATTTGGCCCTGCTGGGGCAAACTGATACTGAGCCAGGCAGGCCACGAGAAGACCAAGTGTATCTTGTTTTATGGCTAGGTCTATTAAGTTTGCCCTGAATTTCACGAATTCGCTTTTTGTATTTTGCTTGTCTGAGCCTTTGATATTGGTGAGGGCGAGCTTAGCATGGTCCTCTGCTAATATTGTAAGAGTTGGTTATGGTCATACCATGAAATCCTAACTCCTGGATTATTTACTTATGTAATTGTCAAGAAATTGTAAATAATTGGGAAATCGTGCTGATGAAAGGAATGATTATGAATAAACGATTGAGAATGATTTTACATTAATCCGAAGACTAATTGCTTTTATTTATAACTGAAATCAAAAGGAAAAGGAAATGAAGAGTAACAACTAAAAATAGGTGTTACTGGAATGACTCTCAGTTATTCACTGAAGAGTCTGGAAGAATCTTAAACTTAACAAGTGGCTACTTGAGCCTATTTTTACAATCTTAAGTCTAGACGTTACATCATAACGGATGTAACGGGACGTTGACACTCGTCGGCTTTAGCCGATGGGAAGTGCTTACATTGCACCTTTACAATAAGTGTTTAAGTAACTTTGAACTGACTTAACCTAAGGTTGTGTGTTTCACAACTTAATTAATTATTCATGTGAGACTTAACTAATTTATGTAATTTCTATATACATACCTAACATCCCGCGCGGTCGGGGAAAATTTTGTCCCCAAAATTTAATAATTTGTATTTAAAATTCATATTGTGTTAGTACAATTGGTATTTATGTTTGAACGAAAGATAGGTAGAATAAAGAAGAGATAGTTAAAAAAAAATTATTTTTGTATTTTTCTTTACAAGCTAGTACACAGACTGGAATCATTTAAGGCGAAGGTGATAACAGGTGTAAAATCAATATTGTATTAGTACATCTTATCGACATAAAATCAAAGTTGGCTTAAATTTAGGCTGGAGTCCGGGCAGACAGCTGGTTGGATAAATTGTTGAGGGCCACGATGGGTGGGTACGGGTCATTGTTGTGTGGGCGGGGATTATTGATGAAGTAGGCGCTGGGTAGGGCATGGGAGATTCGGGAGTTCTGACGGTTTCGCTGACGATACCGGTAATAACAATATAAACCATATATAATTAAACCAAAACCAATAATTGTTGAAAGGGCAGTACTTGACAAAGTGAAAATACGGAGAAGAACTTGAGAATCTCCCTCGCCAACGCCAATTTCCATCTTTGGAACCGGAAGAACGGGAAGAATGGGTTCCGGTGCCGTTTGCTTAGCATGTACAGGCGGAGAGAGGGTAGTAGAGAGTGTAACTGTCTGGCCGGGCTCATCCTTTTTAGTCTGTAAGGAGAGAAAAGAATTATGAATAGATTTCCATTCCTCTAACATTTGAGTTATGTTAGCATCATAATTATTAACATCTTTGAATGGCTTAAAAGTATCATCTTTATAATCGTCAATCGTAATTGGTGAATTTATCAAGAGTCGTTTTTCGAGTGGGGAAGGAGTGAGCGGAGGAGGAGGAAGGGTTTCCTGGTTAGGTTTAGGAATTTCTGGGAAGGTGTTGGAGCGAGAGGGAATAAAATCCAAGATTTTACTTATAATTGGCGGGGCTACCATAAGAGCAGCTCCAGCAGCCATAACTTTGACTGCATTATTTTTCTTGGCCGGTGCAGCCTGCATGGGAAGATCAAAATTTTTGTTACCGTTTTGAGCCATGGAAGGTAATGATTGGATACTGACTGACCGTTGTAGGGGTACCATCTTGTGCATTGAATTGGTCCGTGCCATGTTGAGTTTTGTTCCGGCACCGGTGATCTTGGATAGATTGGGGAGGCTTCCCCAAATGCCTAGTGGAGCACTTTCACAGGCGAAAATAAAAAGAAAAATCATAATTATTAAGGTTGAAAAGTTGACGGGGCTTCCACGAATTCCCCTTGTTCGTTGAGAACGAGCTCCGGGTAGATTCGGTGAGGTTGATGGAGAGGAGTGAGTTGTATGGTTTCCATTATCGGTTGGGGTCTGAGGTCGATCACCGTCCCAGTCGTCGGAGTCCATTGCTGCGGCGGCTTGACATGCGTCGTACCAGTCATCATATGAGTCGTTGGCGGGGGGCCGGGCGTCAGAGTTGGGAGAGGGCGAGTTTGGCAAACTGTCGTCATCACTTCCGGTGAAGTCACTTTCGGAAGTGAAGGTATATGTACAGGGCCTTGTTGAGGCGGTTGGGCGAGAGGGTTTTGTATGGGGTCCGGTGGAGCTGTGGTCAGGAGTTGTTGAGGCAATGTCAGAGTAGGGCCTTGACGTGGCCCGTGCTTCTTGATCCAATTGGATCGGCGGGTTTGGATTGCACAAATGTTGGCTGATTCCAAACATGCCCGAGATATTTGTTCGAACCGAATTTGCGGATCGATTGAAATAACGGGCGTCGCTGAGACGTAATTCGGTGGGGCGTCGCGTAGTTGAAGGAGAAATTCGTTCCACATTTGGGATTGTTTCACTGTTGCCTGGAAGTAAGTTGCGCTCAACTGGTCCAGAAGAGAGGGAATTTGGTCCGGCAATACAATTCCCACAGCAACATGGCGGAAGGTCCTCTTCAGAATAGGAATTGAGGAGTCGTAACAACTGAGTTCGTTCCCAGACGCGTCGGCAAATTGATATGGAAATATCTGAACTGTGCAGATTGATACCGGGCAACAGATGAGTGTGTCCGGGGTGCCCGGAAGATAAACTTTGATCAATTCCGTCCATGGGTTGTCGGAGAGGCGGATAGCAGGATTGATACCCAGAGTTGTCGGGTATTGGACAATGCCTGGCACATAAGGGTACACAGGCGGGGATTGGGGATTGTTGCTGGTCATTGTGGTCAGACATGGGAAAATGTAACTTTCTTTGTTTTATTTCGTAAACGTGTGGAACGTCGAAGAGGATGATTCGTATCAGTGGGTTGGGGCGGTTTGAGAATTGATTTCAACTTTGTGGAGTGATAACCAGAAGTTTGTGGCGATGAGTTTGGAGGAGGAGAAGTTAAACGCTTAACTGGACGGTCTTCAGAAGAAGTGGACGGTTGTAGTTTCATTTTGCGTGAAGGACGTGTGGAAGGTTTACGGATGGGAGAAGGGAGAGAGGAATCGGTGTTTGGGGTGTCGGAGGGAAATTGTGTCAACCAGGCGTCAAATTCGTGCTGGTCTTCCGTAGTATATACATACTCGGGATGAATAATGCCATCCCCCAAATCAATTTTTATGAGCTTGAGTTGGGAGAGGTGACACTTAATACTAGGTCTAAGCTTAGTAGAGGGAAAGGTTAAAACTAAGTCAGCATTATTGTTCTTATCAATATAAGTAATGGTATACGGTCCAACCCAACGACAAAGAAGTTTGTCAGACAAACCAATTTTTCGCTGAGGGAGATAAAATCGAACGTGGGAACCAACTTTAAACTCTAAGGGTTGATACATAGCATCAAATCGTTCTTTGGCTTGTAATTGAGCCTTTTTAATTAACTGGGATATTCTTTGGTGCATAATTTTGACCTGAGAAGCGCTGAGCTGAGTCATTTGTAAAAGTGTATTGGGAATGGAGTTGAGTAGAGGGGCTGGAGGAGCTCTACCGAAAAATGCTTGAAAAGGGGAAATTTTTGTAACTGAATGCTCGGAAGTATTATATGCGGTAATTACATATGGAACAAATATGTCCCAATCTAACTGATTGTCCGAGACAAATTTGCTGAGCATAATTGCGAGAGTTTGGTTCAATCTCTCTACAAGTCCGTGGGAACGAGGGTGAAAGGGCATACTTACATTATGGGTAATATTAAACCGTTTTAATAATTCTTGGAGAGTTGCCGATTTGAACTCCGCAGCTCCGTCAGAAATTAATATAGACATGCCTGGAAATGTTAAAATAAAAGATTCCAAATGCATGGCTATATGAGCTGCTTCTCTGTTGGGAAGGAGGGAAGTATGTACCCATTTGGTAAATAAGTCGGTGAGGACGAGTACATATTTATTGCCTCTTGGAGTTTCACGAAAGGGGCCTAATAAATCCATAGCATATGTGCTTGCTGGAATTTTTATGGGGATGTTTTTCAAACTGTCCATACGTAATTTGGTTAGATGCTGGCGACTTTGGCATGCTGGGCAATGAGTACAGTGCTTAAATGTGTCTGATGTAATTGATCTCCACCAATAAAATGGACGGAGACGTGCCAAAGTCCTCTGAAAATTTAAATGACCTCCAAGGGGATGATTGTGAGCATTTTGTAACACGAGTGGAATCATAGCTTTAGGGATGACTAAAAGTTTAGGGTTGCGAGGATTAAATTGAATAAAATAGATACCATCATCATTGGGAATTAATTTGGAGCGCTTTTTCTGCAATAATTTATTTAAAGTATGATCAATAGCTTGAGCATGCTTTAAATCAGCAGGATTAATGAGAGGTATTGCTGGGAGTGGATTGGGGCTGGACGTTAGAGATTGGGCTGAAAGACCTGGAATTGTAAGATCATCCTCCGTGTCTTTTGTAGTAGAAAGAGCGTAGGGGCAACGAGAGACACCATCTACGTTCCTATGTAGGGTACCTTTTTTATACCTAATTACATAGCGAAATTGTTCTAAAATTACAGCCATACGAGTCAGTCGGGCTGTGGGATTACGTTGGCATTTTAAATAACATAAAGCATGATGATCAGTAACAATTATGAAAGGTTTGAGATATAAAAATTCTCGAAGCTTTCGTGTGGCAAATACTACAGCTAAACATTCTTTTTCAGTAGCACCCCAATTTTTCTCAGCTGGGGTCAAAGCTCTGGAAATAAAATAAATTGGGTGTTCACCATCCTCAAATTGTTGATGTAAAATGCCAGCTATGGCTAAATTACTGGCATCCGTATATAAAATACACGGGAGTTTAGGGTCATAATGTCTAAGTACCGGAGCTGTGCATAGCGCATTTTTGAGAGTCAAAAATGCCTTATCACAGTCGGGGCTCCAATGATATAGGGAATGTTTCTTCAATAATCCTTGGAGTGGAGCAGCTATTTGAGCAAAGTTCCAAATAAATCTGCGATAATAACCTATAGTGCCTAAAAATTTTCGTAGAGTTTCTAAATTATTGGGTTTGGGCTGTTCCATAATTGCAGCTACTTTTGCTGATTCAGTGGATAGACCTTTTTGGGACAAAAAGAATCCAAACACTACATGTTCTTGCATACCAAAGAAACACTTTTTGGGATTCATGCGAAAATTAACTTTAGCTAATCGTTGAAATACAAGTTCTATAGCGACCAGGTGAGAGGGAAAGTCTTTACTGTAGGGTATAATGTCATCAATATAAGATACAGCGTGTGTGTATCGTAAAGTACCGAGAGTACGAGCAGCTAGCCTTTGAAAGTAGGCAGGGGCATTTTTCAGACCAAAACATACACGTAGGTACATATATAGTCCGAATTCAGTGACAATAGCTGTTAAATGTTGATCATCCGGGTGGATGAGGGCTTGGTAATAACCGCTAAATAAATCTAAGGGGGAAAAATACGCAGCACTTCGTAATTGAAAAAGCAAGTCATCAATCCTGGGGAGAGGGAAAATTTCGTCTATTGTGATTTTATTTAATTTTTGAAAATCACAGACGAGTCGCCATTTACCTAATTTTTGGCGGACTAAAAATACAGGGGTGGAGTAATTAGAATTTTCACAGGGAACAATTATACCTGCTTGAATTAATTTATCTAATTCCTGTTTTAAAATCTCACGCTCCGTGGTGCTCAAGCGATATGGTTTAGCTTGAACGGGAGTGTCAGAATTTAATTTAATTCTCATGGGGGGTAGGGTACAAATTTGAAGATCCATAAGCGTCCACGCAAATAAATATGAATATTTATTGAGGAGACTTATGATCGAGGCGCGTTCAGCTGGCCTTAATTTTGGATTAATATTTAAGGATTGTAACTGTTCAGGAGTAAATGGGGTTGGATGTGAAGGAATTACCGGAGCTGTGTTTAAGCTTTGGGTAAAATCATAGCGTTGAGCATGACCTAAAAGAGTATCAGCGGGAATAATCTGTGTAGATGTGGAGATGTTCGTGGCCAGTAAAACATTTTTCGCTGGATTGATAACCGGAGGAAAAATTACTTTGTATTGTTTTTCTATGAGTGGATGAGGGTTAAAAAATGTCGTGTGAGATGTGTGTAATGGTGTAGTAGGTACATACATTTGGTGTCGAGGGGGAAGTTGGATAGTAAATAATGTTTTGACGGGAGAGGAACAGCCGCACTCAGACGAGCAAGTGGCTGAGTATGCATGCTTACGAAAGTAATGACATACGTGTGAGTTGTATAGGGAGTTGGAGTTCAGATGTATATGAAAGTCAAATTGTGTAATAAACTTACAGCCAAGAATGAGTGGAGGAGTGAGCGTTTCAAGGACATGGGCTTCCGTTGTGTAAAAGTAGTTATCAAGTTGGAACGTTAAGGAGGCTATATGGGATGTAGGAAGGCGAGCTTTATCTGCTGTGATAACAAATCTTTGTGGGCAAGGAGTGATGACTGCACTGGAGGGGATGTGATTCTTTTGTATTAAATTATGAGAGGCTCCTGTATCAATTAATGCGTCAATGGAGACATCATCAAAATAGCACATAATATATGGGCACATTGATGAAGCGGGTGATAGATTTATTGTGGGTAAGTTATGGAGGGATATTGAAGATTCGCAAAATGATTCTGGGGAGCTTGATTGTTTTGGGGCGGATTGGGATTGAATGAAATTTCCAATCTGTGGGCATTTTGGTCGTTCCGGCGATTGTTGCCGTGGTTTTGTTGATTGTTGCGGAAACCATTGTTGTTTCCGCGGAAATTGTTGTTCCGAAAGTTCGGGCGGGGACCCTGACCACGCTGGTTGGGCCCCCTCTGTTGGTTTCCCGAACGGCAGTCACGACTGATGTGACCGAATTTATTACAATTGTAACATTGCATACCTTTGTGTGGATTTTGATTTTGTCCTCTGTTATTATTGTTATGATTATTATTATTATTATTATTGCCTCGGGGCTGGTGGGGAACTGGTTGATGAATGTTACCTTGATTACCGCGGTGATTATTATTATGAGGATTGCCGCGGCCATTGCCACGACCTCGTCCGCGGCCAGGGACAAAAGCAAAATTAGCTTGGGCATTAGGCGCATCAGACAAGGTAAGTTTTTGGATGGTTTCTTCCAAAGACTTAACTTTTGCTGCCATATCTGAAGGACCAGCAGTTGTATCTGCAAATTCTCGTTGTTCGCAAAAACGAACGAGAGCAGCTATGCTCGTAAATGGAAAACCTGCCGCTGCAGATTTGTATTTGGGAAGGAGTCCTTCCATTCCCCAAGCAACACGGTCAGGTTGAGTCATGGTTGGGTCATAGCGAGTGCAAATACTATCAACATCATACAAAAATTTGGCACTCGATTCATTGTCTTTTTGCTTACGGGAAATTAACTGATTGAGATAAACCTGTCGAGGCTTAGCATAGCGTTCACGGAGAGCCGTGAAGAATGTATCAATACTAACAATAGTGGGTGGCGCTATGGCGAGTTGGGTTTGCAGCCATTGAAAGGGGTCACGAGCTAATAAATTGGGAGTGTGACCTTGGAGAGTGGGCCAATCCCATTGGTATTGGGCCACGACACGTTGAACGTCAATTATGAAATCATGAACGTCATGAGTGGCGGGAATGAATTGTTTAATCTTTTGGAAGTCAACAATGGAATGTATGGGAGCGGTATTTACCGTGACATTGACGGGAGTTGCTGCTGCTGCTGCTGCTGCTGCTGCCATTTTGAATGGTTTGACTTTGCGAGTTTTGGTAGAGGGTCCGTGACGGGAAAAATGTTGGATTTTACGTGCTTTTAATATTTGTCGCTTAAAAGACGGAACGGTTCGTGTAACTGGAGTAACTAATGGAAGAGCAGGTAACGGTGGTGGGAGTGGTGGAGGTAAAGAGATTGGCGGTGGAGTGCCTGGTGGAGTAGAATATTGTGGACTGGGAGTTCTCGGAGGAGAAGCTTGTGCGGGAGGAACTACTGGAGGAACTGGCGGTGGAGGTGGTGTGATTACGGGTAATGGCGGAGGTAATAGTGGTGACTTTTTACTACTGCTAGTGGTAGCTTTGGCTTTGGCTTTTGCTTGTTGTAAAACCTTAGCTAATTCAGAAGCGTCTTTTAAATCAGGGTCAGAATTTTTACGAGTGACGCGACTTGTAGAAGGCTTAGGGTCAGGTTTGGATGCTGAGGGCTTCTTTTTATCGGACATAAATTATAACGTAAGTATGTACGTACCGTGACGGTGGTTCATGGATATGAAACTTAACACTGTGTATTTACTATATAAAATTCCTCCTGGATGAGGTGGGAACGGCACTGAGCTCCGTGGCTGTCCGTTGAGTATACCCAAAACCTCAGGGCATCGGTCGGTGAAGCGCAGGTAAATCCGTCTGCCTTCCGTGGACAAGAAATAATAACCCCGTTTAACAATAAAAACTTACGAGGGGTTCTTCGACCGGTCACAGTCAATAACGGTGGACTCCTCTGGGGGTAGTCCCGAATATGCTGTGCGTGTTGCAACGTCAAAAATGCAGGAATGTAACCTCTGCGTGGCCAAAACTGGAAATCTCAAAAATTCTCACGAAATATGACACATTATTCAAACTTGCCTGGTAATAAAATCAATTCTTAAAGTAAATCGATTGTTTCCCAAGGGGAGTGATAATTGAGAGTAATTCGGGAGCATTGCCAGGGAAATAATATTTTGGCAATGTTTTACAAAGGCCACCATGTAAGAGTTGGTTATGGTCATACCATGAAATCCTAACTCCTGGATTATTTACTTATGTAATTGTCAAGAAATTGTAAATAATTGGGAAATCGTGCTGATGAAAGGAATGATTATGAATAAACGATTGAGAATGATTTTACATTAATCCGAAGACTAATTGCTTTTATTTATAACTGAAATCAAAAGGAAAAGGAAATGAAGAGTAACAACTAAAAATAGGTGTTACTGGAATGACTCTCAGTTATTCACTGAAGAGTCTGGAAGAATCTTAAACTTAACAAGTGGCTACTTGAGCCTATTTTTACAATCTTAAGTCTAGACGTTACATCATAACGGATGTAACGGGACGTTGACACTCGTCGGCTTTAGCCGATGGGAAGTGCTTACATTGCACCTTTACAATAAGTGTTTAAGTAACTTTGAACTGACTTAACCTAAGGTTGTGTGTTTCACAACTTAATTAATTATTCATGTGAGACTTAACTAATTTATGTAATTTCTATATACATACCTAACAATATGATTGTAGCTCCGTGTGTTTCCTTTCTGATTTTAAGAGACCCCGTTGGACCTGTCGGGTCAAGGTATATTCCAGCTTTTTCAAAGATGCCTGCTGGAATAAGATGATCTGACTCAAGACCTTTCGGGGCTACACCCTACAATGAAAATTACTAATAGGATTTGATGTCATAAATAATATTTGATTATTTGAGATTCTCATTTGGTTGGATATTTTTTGTGTGACCTTTTTGGTTTCCACATTTGCATTATGTTCCCCTCCATGGTTGATATAATGCAGAGCGTCTTGACTTACTGCAGAAAATAATCGGAATAAGGCAAGTTTCCATTGACAAGTTTTTTGTTTCCATTTTTATGGGAATTGAAGGAAATTGGGAATTCGTTGGAATATTGTTCCAGATTTTTTCAAAATTTATTACATTCTTGTAACACAAAAGGTCTGGATATAGCGATCAAGAAGAAGAAGTGATGTCAGAATCTTTTTCAGAAAACTGACCCTTTTAAAATGTTTACTAGCTTTTCCCATTCTTTTTTCAAAGTTTCTTTTGAAGCTACGCTGTAGAAAACTTCACTGGCCTTTTGGTAAAAGAACTTGAGAAACATGCGGAAAATAAAGCAATTTTTATAATTACCATTTTCTCATGGACGTTCTTGCGTTCTCAAGAATGCAAAAATTATAGATAATTATTATAAAGTAACAAAATACACTATATTAATTTTGAAATTCAAGATTTTTAGCCCACATGCATACATTTATAGTAGATATTTATAGGAAAGTAATAATATTGCTCAAACCGGGTTTAGGTTTTTCCTTCGGTTCTTCCGATTCTTTATTTTCGACATTATTTCTTGCCTCCCGGGGATAATGTATCAGTTCAACCCCCAAAACAGAAACCGTTAAAAAGAACGCAACTAGTAGCCTCAGATAGACTGACCCCATATCGAAACAGGAAAATGGTTTTGACAGCAGAAAAAATGAAATGGCTGTTAAAAAATAAGTTAATATTTTATTAGAACCCTTCAAAATGTTTGGCATGCCCCGGTTCAATAATATGAAAATAATTAAACCCAGAAGACTTGTTTAGCCTTCGGGTAAAGTCACACGAATACTCTTGATCGTCCACATTTCAGCATCGGTAGCAATCCATCAGGATTCATAGATTCCTGGGAACGCTAGTCAACTAACAATAAGTCTAATGGTTGCCGCTAAAGTCGAAAGGATAGACCGCAAGCGAGAAGGATAGTTCTTGAGAAAACTGACCAAGCCACTTAAGTGGAACTAACATGACGTCAACTACAATATCGGGAAAGAACAGAACTTTTAAAAGTTTCGTCAGCAGGACAATATATAATGCTACAAAGACTTTTATCAGTATAAAGCGAAAGACACATCTAGGGCTACTCTTGTAATTTTGGATTCATATATGTTTTTTTCATTAAAAATATTATCTTGGCTCTGTTGAAATTTCATGTAAATGACTGGAATTAATTTCTAATTCATTTCTAATAAAATGTTAATAAAAAATTTATACTATGGATTTGGTGTAGAATTATGAACGTTAAATCATACATGTTTATACGTGACATTCCATTTAAGTTGGCATCACTAAATTTTCCCAGTAAGATACAGGGCAGATATTTTCCCTTTCCTTGGGAACACGGAAACCAGTATGTATAATAATAAAATTACACTTAAAGGATAAATATTTATAGGACATTCGCTGTAATCGATATTTACCCTTTCTTTTTTCGGTTATTAATGGGAAGGATGCTGAAAAAAATTGACAGGCCATAAACATAGCAGCTAAAAAGAACCAAAAATAATCTTGTTAATGTTTACAGTGTATTTTCTTACATAGTGGATTTCTCTAGCAATTTAGTTGCATTTTCTTTGTTCTGGGCAAATTGAAATCCTAAGGTCCGGCCCGGCCATTGGTATCATGGACTCAGAGATGTCCAAATGAAATGTCATTCTTTTTTGGCTTCGTAGGTCAATGTTTTAAAACGTTCCTTGCTTCTTCCTATCAATTAGAGCTTCTATCGGGGAAAATGGACGGGACGGTCCGGGAGCAAAAATACTGTCTCCATACAAAATCAGAGGCAGACAAATTTTCCCCACAAAACATTGGGACAGGACGTGGATAGGGAATTTCTTCGCTTAGCAAATTATGAAGGGTATAATAAAATTGTTCTATAGAAATTGCATACCATTCATCAAAAGGCATTGCTAGCTATATAAACTAGTATAGTTCATTTTGCTTTTGTGCTATCCAATTAATTTTAAGTAAACCGAGCCCCTTAGTGTGTTGTTTTCTACTCTGGGACCAACGTTCAGATTGTGGAAAATATTTGTCGAGACGTCTATGTTATTTAATATATGTTGAAATTTATCAACGATAAAAATTTTTAAAACGTTTGGGTTTTACAACTAAACTTGAAAAGAGCTCTTAAGTAACCATCTGTACCCTGAGGGTGGCCAAGTCTCAGAAGATTTCTTCTCACCAAAAAAGGAGAAATTTAGATAAAAAATCTTCCACAATTTTTAACATGGAATAGATACTTGTAATAATTACAAACAACTGAGTCCCCATGAAATTTGCAATAGGATTAGCGTTTTGAAATATTAACACCAATATATAACACGAAATACGTAACAGCTGCATCTTCATTGCAAAAAGAATAAAACAAATATTCTTCCTTTGTTAGATGTTCCTCCGTTTTACTCCTGGAAAGAAAATTTCCTACAATTCGAGCATTAAAACATTCTTGAAAACATTTTGTGCTGAAATAATTAAACAATTGTTTAGTCAACCTTCCCCAAAATTCCCGACTTTGCTTCGCGTTCCTGACCCCTTTGACCTTATAACCAAGGTAAATGAAACAAAATGCTTTTTGTAAAATAACGCTTTTAGTTGTGGAGATTGCAGTTCTTTGTGCTGTCCACTCGTAACGTTACCTTCTATCATTGTGGCATGCTGCAAGAGTAGCCCGCACGTTTAGCAAAATGACTTATATTACAGTGCATGTAAATACGGAAAATAATAAGGAAAGAAATTTCCGGGCTTGTTTTTATTAATCTGTTATATCGTAGCTGCTAAATTTGTAACATCAAAAAATTGGAAATCTGAGTGGCCGTTTTCGGGAAAAAAGGATACGTTGTCCCGGTAAACAATGGTGAAAGTCCGAAATTTTGGATTATATTGTCTTCAAGATTTTACAAAACTTAATTGAATCCATTTCATTGGTTTACGTGGTTCCATTTATTACCCAAACTCAAATATTTTTCAACCAAAACTGTCATCATCAGGCTAGTGGTTAAAAGGCAAGTGATAGGTAATCTGCCAAATTCACTTAAATTATATAATTTTTTGATATTAAAAATAAATGTAATTAGTTTTATCGATATTTTAAATTTTAATAATCAATTTTAATTAAGTTAAAAGTTTCGAGTCAGTTTCTAATAAAAGCCATCGTTGGCATTCATCAAATTTTGATTGGATTGTTGAATGATTAATGCCAATTATTGTATTTTTCTGAAGAATTGGTTAGGTTCCTTATTATTATTTTGCTTTCATGCCAATTGATAGAATGTTTTCGATTGTACGGCTGATTTTTCTCGAAACGTACATAATCCATATGTGCGCTCAAACTTAGTGCTTGGAGGTCTTTTGGGAGGAGGTCTTAAGGAGTTTCTTTTTAGTGTACTTTGTGGTAGGAGTGGCACGTATTTATATAATTACATATATGATTAGAGTTATGTACTTTTCCTTGTCTTTGGCTCGGACTAGCATGCTTTTTATTTCCTTCCCGTGAAGAAAAGTCACTTTCCATAGAAACTTCTTTCTCAATAATTAAGTACTGTGTGAATTAATTGTAGGGTTGAATTTTCGACGAATTCTACTAATTAGAGAGATGATAAGATGTATATCCATTTTGATGTGGAATTTTTTGACTAGGTTATTTCATGATCCAAATATTCTTCATCAAAAAAATTTTAAATGCACGAAATAGTAAAATGTCGATAACGGAAATCTCGTTGCATTTGCTGGTGAAATCAATTGTAGTATAGGCAGGGCTCGATATCGGAATTCGAATTGCACAGTGCCCCAAAAACTTTGACCCTCGTTTGTATTCAAATGCTCATGTTCCATGAGTAATTATGAGCATAGAAAAATAGATCACTGGTAGTAGAATCGGAATCCAAAAGAAATTTTTGAATTCCGATACTCGCAATAGCTAAAAATCGGGCTTTAAGAAAAGAATTTGAATTCAAATCGGAGTTGGTATTCGAAAAATCCTCTCCAAAATTGAAAGTTTGTCTCGTGAATACCTAGCTTTGTGTCAAATTTTTCCTTCGTATCCCAATAAATAAAAAAGTATCGGTATTTAAGCCCGTGCCAGCCCTGAGATAGGTGGAGTAGGTTTTGTCTTGTATGTGTCTTTTTCCGAAATCAGACTTGATCAAATCGCGTTCTTATCTTTGTATAGAAACGTCTAATGAAGGGATGTGTCTACCGCAGTTTCAAATTCTACAGTAAATAGTACACTAGGATGGAATTGATTAATTTATTCCAGGATACTTTCAACTGTATATTAACAGGCAATACCCAGGACGTCATACACATATCTCAACCAAAAGTGCATTTGAGGGTCGTCCTTATTTTCTTCTAGAAATTTCAAATAAATGTTGATAATATTGGGTAACCCATTGGACAACAATTTGTTTATCAATAAAATTTATTTCAGAAGGAGAAGTACGTATTCTTTGTGCACTCATGAAGTATGTAGCTTCATGATGCTTGCAACTTCAAAGTTTTCTGGCAAATCTTATTTCCATTTGTTATCTTTATAAAGTAAAGTCTTAAGTCCATAAACGTTCTGCTGAATTCTTTACTGAGGGAGGACCAGAAGACTACGTTTGACTTCAATATAATGTTGTTTAAACATTTTGCTACATAGTAATATAGAGAGAATTTAAAATCGTTGATAAGTCTCATTTGGTTACCATCCTTGGGACTTTTCGGTATTCCAAAAAAAATTAGACATTCTGGGATACTTGGGTAAAACGTATGAATGTATTTTTTCCTTAATTTTCTTTTCGCAAAATAAATTATCACAAATAAATGCTTCAATTTTTAAATACTAATCATAAATAAAATTACCCAAGTTTCCCAAAATCTCATTGATAAATACTCCATTTTCTCATATGACCAACAGGTATCCCGGCAAAAATTCTTAACTGAAATTACAATAACCATGTTTTGACTTGATTTTATTCATTGATTCCAATAGTTTAATATCACAATAATTACCCCTTGTCCAAAAATTATAATTTTTTAAATAATGATTATAATTATTAAAGTATAAAATATAAAAAAGAAAGCACGTACAAACATAGGCAAATACATACATACGTACAGAAAATGGGAAGTAAAACTTTGGCCATTTATGGTCTGATTTGTTGCTTACATCAAATTATCATTTCCATCAATAGCTGAACCTCATTGGTACGTATGTATGTACATACAGGTTTGCTCTTATACTATCTCATGCTGTTATATAATATTGTGTCGCTTCGCCCAAAAGCAGTGCTGATCATAAATTAATTCTTGAATCGTATGTAATTACTAAGCTAAAGCTGGTTGATGCTGTTGAAACAGGGAAGACCTGCAAAAATGTTTTTTTTTGGTGTAACTACTGCTTTTTTCCTTGCAAAAATAGGGATCTTCAAGACAATTTTCAGACGATTTTTTGGAAAAGTTATTTCACTTGGAAAAACGGTGACGGTCGGTGAAATGTTTCCAGTCTTTTTCAATTAAACAAAACGGTGAGAAAATTCAAGGGAGTTTTCTCGAACAACTTTAGTTAGTATTAGTGACCAATTAGTATAATATAGTAGAATAAGGACTAAAAACATTTCCGTCATGAGGTTTGATAAAGTATGGTTTGTATCATTTAAGTCATTGCAGGAAAGTTTATGATAAAACCCATAAGAAAATTTTTGAAGTATTGATGTCATATTTAATTAGGTATCATGCTAATACGTCGATGCTCATAATTCTAAACAACGACACTTTCTATGGAATCCCTAAATTATAAACATGGGACTTCTTAGTTAAAACCGATCGTGCTAAATTGTTGGAGGAGCTTTTTTCTTAACCGACGTTTATCAAAACACATGTCCTATTTTATATATTCAATTTTGAGTATCAACACTATTTCCCAGAAAATTGCTTTACTCATATTCTGGTTTTACAGGTTAGTTGTGTCGATGGGTCATGTACAAGCGGAGGAAAGGGCTCTATGCATTATTTTGCGGATGAGAAAATAACAAGTAAACTAAACTTTTTAGGGAAGCAGGAATTAAAGCGGACTAAACTTTGCCCTCACAAGAATAAGTTTTAGTTTGGTAGCGTTATGTGCACGGGCTACATGATTTCAAAGAAGGCTGGAAGTAAGGCTCACGTACAAAGGGTACAAACCCGAATACAAAAGAAATTATTTCCTACTCTGGGTGCGTAATGTAATAATCGATGTCAAATTTATGGGTTTGACACTACAAGATATTACAAATAATCTGAAGGATACTACAACCAATAGTACTCAAACTTTGGATTCTAATATTAATAGATATTTTTTAATTATTGTATTTGCTAAGGTATTAATGTTGCTTTGCAATTTTGACCCTCTAATATGTAATGTTGTGCAAGCAACTGTCGCTGCAATCTGCAACACTGAGAAAGAAATCGGAAACATTCTGCAATGTGTTGCTTGTCTACAAACCTACCACGAACTTTGTGTCAGAAAGAAACGAGCAATCATAGCAACGACCCTGAGGTAAATTTAAGGATGTAGCCAGTTATTCGGGTTGTCATAAACAACTATACACATAATGAATTTTATTCATACAGTATAGAGAAACTTAATAATTTTAGTACTATTTTGTAATAATTTATATTTTTACTATTAATAATAATTCTGTTACTTATTTTTATTATTAAGGATAATATATACTTATTATTTATTCAGTTAATCCATTGATACTAGTGTTGGCAAGTGCGATACTGCGATACGATATTATCGCAAATATCGCCAAAAATATGTGCGATATTAGTGGCGATACTTATCGCCAATCATGTCGAGAATATCGGGTATCGCCAATGGAAATTATTTTAAACTGCAAGTACTTTCTGGCATATTTCTTTCGCGCGAGTCAAGTAAAAGGGTGCATAAGCAAGCATGTCGTCGCTGAAGAGGCAAAATGGAGTATGTGCGCATGCTTTTGTACAGCACTTAGACCATTTTGCCTCTTCATCGACGATCTCCACCTTTTGTTTTTACAATACAATTCGAAACATTGTAGGAGATAAAACTTTTGAACGGTTCAATTAGAAATTTTGAAACAAGCGCAGATAGTCTCATATAAACCCTAGATGTGCAACTTGAGTTTACATTTTTAAATTTTCACAATTTTACAAATTTTTTAAAATTTGGAATTTTTAAAAAAGTATATAATTTAAGGCACATACATTAGATGCCATACAACCACATTTTGACAAATTTCCAGAAAATTAGAAAGTATTTTAAAAATTTCAGTAACATCACATGACAGCCAGAATGGTTGTCTTAGATGTAATATAGATAATTATAAAATTCAATATTTTGCATACTAGCTTCGCTCTCCATGTAATCGCCCAGTGATTACAAGATTCAGATTTTTCATATATGTATCATGACAACAATGCTAGTAGCTAGTTCCGTTGATGTTAACTCTTTATACTTCATGTGCTAATTGACTTTAGCAAAAAGTATCGGCGATACCCGATATTATCGCAAATATCGCAAAATAGCATTCTACCGATACCGATATTCCCGATACTGACAAACTGGCGATACTTGCCAACCCTAGTACACACATACCTCTTTACCTGAACAAGCACCTCTAAATTCTTTGGAGGTGTAAGTCAAACCAAAGGAAAAAATGCCAGCTGTAATACAACTTGCCTGGCTCACCTTAGGTGGTTCTTGCCGACAAACTTGTTTAATACTTGGAGAAACCATCCCCTGAAACTGTTGATTGGTTTGAAGAAATTCCACCATGTCTCGGACAAGGTTCTCCAAAGCCGCTTGTTGCTCCATTAGCTTCTGGATATGAGAAGGGGGTCCTGCTCCCCAAAACATTCTCCAGCCAGTGGCCCACCTCTCACCAGTGGTCAGTTTGATGGAGTTGTCGATCTTCTCCACCTCCAGAACAGTTGTTGCAATGGAAGAAGCAATGCTGGTAATGACACTAAGTCCAATGAGAATAGGAGCTAAGGGAACAGCAAGAGGGCCAGTGAAGGCAACTACTACAAGAGCACCGGTTAAAATGGCCCCAGTTGCAACGTCCAAACTATTTTCTACCACATTAGTGATAGCAATGCCCCTGTCCAGTTTCCAGTTCCTATCGAAGCTTTCTTGGAAGAGGTCAGGGGTGGAGCTTCGAGCATCCACGGATTGCAGGGTTGAGATGCTATTAACCAGTTGATATATGCTGTAGCTTTGGGTGACCTGGCCAATTATAGGACCTGCGACCTTTAAGGATTTACCAAGTAATGTGGCGCCCCTTTTCGCACCAGCGGATGTAATTTTATCGCCAATTTTTTCAAAGATTTTATCGCCGGCCATCAGACCTCCCATTAGGGCCATTCCCTCTACATCACCTGCTACAGCACTTCGGATTAGATTCTTCCCTAGCAGAACTGTATTTACTCTTTGGAGCCCCTTATTGAACTGCTGAGCCGTTGTCTTGGTTGTTTTTTTAGGAATATGGCTATTCGGGGATTTTGATAATTTGTCTCCAGCAGCTTTTGCTATAAGGTCTGGACTTGCGATAACTTTCTTGGACTTGAACAAACCAAAGCCATTTTTTATTTTGTCAACAACTTTGATCAATTTGGAACTCTTGTGGTCCTTTATTAGAGCGTTTATCTTTGCAGCCTCGTCAGAGTTGGTTGGTATCATTTCGGGGGGAAGATTTTCGAGGGAAGCTAAAACTTTTACTCGATCACTCTCAGAAAGATGATTCCAATGCTCCAAAAATTTCGGCGTACCCATCTCGATCAATTTACGAGCATGGGCGTAAGAATCGTCGTCCGGAACTGAACGTTTTTTAACTTTTCTCTTGTCATCGTCGTTCATGTCTTCGGGTTGATGTCGGTAACCGCCCCCTGTTCCTCTAGTTCTCTCGGAATTCTCCTGTTTAAAGTTAAAAAAATTTTAATTAGTAATTGTATATGTTAATTATTATAATTATTATGTGCTAGACATGATTAGAGCTGTCGGAAGTGGAAGAGCTAAATTGTAGACTAATTATTTTACGCTGCAACATGAGAAATCGTAAATACATTATGTAAATACAGTACATAGTTGAACTTCTCATATGGAGAATATAGCGTTTCGTTTCGTTCTATTTTGAGCCTATAAATTAATCTTATTTCGGATGGAAAACATAGTTTAGCTATTTTTGTTTTGCAGCCGACTTGAAGACTTATCTCTCAACTAGATTACTGTTTTTGTGTGGATTCTCAACGAATTCAAAATGCTTCTTTAAATCCTTAAGTTTCGTTAGGTCTTACTTTAACCCCCGCAGATTTAATTTTATGAAGCATTTGGAATAAGTTTAATTTACCAGCTATTTTTGGATTTTAATAAAAATCGTTGTGCCGGGTAAGTTCAGTGCGGTGAGTAAGAAACTGAAAGAACTGCCCCCGACAAACTTTTACAGTTCTGGAGATTTGACAGGCTGTAGTGAAATTTAATGCAGAAAGGGAACAAGTCCAGTGTAGACAGATTTTGATAGAAATTATTACAAAGACACTATGTATTTGGTGAGTACGGATTAAGGATTTGCGAGCATTTTCTGGAGGATGCTTTTAGTTCCCGAAATAAGAGAGGTACAATGTTCCGGGCACGGAAGATAAAGTAAGGCAGATATGGCGTACTTGAGTAAAAATTGTTCGCTTGATAATCATGACCTATACATATTAAAACTTAACCTGACTTAACCTACCCAATAAAAACTAATATCAAAGTTTTGTGATCAGTAGACAGGCAATAAAAAGTTGCAGATATAATTAAAACACATATGTACCTTTGACCTCTCCATCTCTCAAATCCCCGAAACTAGGTTTCCTGGAAAAAATCCTTTCAGATTCTTACTCAGCTTACCAAACTTATCCAGTGCGTTACATTTCATTAAAATCTAAAAATAGTTAGTAAAGTAAATGCTACCAGACATTTTTACAGCTAATGCATGCGACTAGGAATTATGGTTGGAAAGTGATATGCTAGTAAATCATATCAAGCTGTCACATATGATTAGCAAGCGAATCGAAGTCGTAGCCCGCTTAATCATGCTTCCTTAAGTTCCGTTTCCATTTGTTAGAGGGAAATTATTATTAAGCAATGTCATTTAATGTCATTATAACGTCCCATACATAATTGCCTATTTTGTATGTCAAAAACTACCGATCATTGACCATTACAGAAAAGTGAGTTTTTGGAGATCCATACAATATATTGTAACAGGGGTGGATAATAAAATAATTGTTACCCTGGTCCCAATTCTCAATTTAGATTTGCGGATCTTTCCGAGTGGAATCTGAGGGCCTTCATGATTATATTTTTATACTGGCCCTAAATGTTTTGCTCTCAGCTCATGAATCCACTCCTTGTATCGTAGAATTTATTTTTGTGGTTTAAATATTGCACCCTATTTTATCCCCTAGAATTACCTATTTATATGTTACATTATACCCTGCCTATAAACAGGATAGTTTGTCCCAATTTTTAAATAAATGTAATTAATAATTAAGGCAATATTGAAATCCAGGCCTACTGAATCCAAACCATTTGGAGAAGCTACATCTTCGCTTTTTAACTTCTCTTCCGTGGGCTCTTGATTGTGAGTCTACATACAAATATACATTTTTGATTTAGACATTTTGATTTTGCTTAATCGAAATTGAATCATTAATTAATTAACATCCGTTTAAAGCTTTTCAAAAATACCAATCCCTAAAATTAAATAAATTGATCTCCTTTTTGAACAAAAATTAATTAATGCAATCACTGTAACAACAATTGAGTAGAGAAAGCAAATAAGGAATAAAAAAAGTCAAATTTCTGGAAAGATTTCAACGTCAATTTCCCAGTCGGGTGATAAGGTGTGAGACATCTCGTTTATTTGATGTACACAAACTTGTGGCATATTTTGTGTATAACCTCTTTGATTGTCACTTTTGCGTCGTGTTCCTCTCCGTGGTTTGTTTCCCAAGACACTTTTCCTATGGGAACAGGAAATGAACCTTAATTTTAATATAGACCATGCACATATAATAATTAATTACTTATATACATACATAAATATTAGCATATTGTGCATAGTATCACTTCAGGCATCTGACAAAAGTGGCATGAAATTCTAAAAAAACCTTCTGTGGACTCCCACAGAATTCTTTTATCGTCGATGAGAAGACATTCTGATCTATAGTATAGACACAAGTTCGATTAGGATCAAAATGATCTACATGAATTTTAGCCTAAAGAAAAAAGACAAAAAGGTCCTTTTAAAAGCAAAATGAACTACATACTATGTACATACAGCTTTCTCTAAAAGGCAAAATGATCTATATGTGTGTGTCTTGTTTCGTGCATTTCAAAAACAGCCTCCTCCGTATGTCTACCCTCAACCAAGTGCAAAATCAACAATAAGTTCAAACTAGAATTCATAGTTTATGATTCAATACTTCATAATTGAAGCAAATTTCTGAAGTCATAAGGGAAGTATCATTATGAGGTATGTATGCCGTTATAGGGTCATAATTTAACCCGGAAAAAATCTCAGGAGGACCTTACAATAATTATTAGAGTGTCGTTATACAACGCAAGTGTCACTCTAAGGAGAGTTGTTGCATGGGAAGAGTTGACTTTATATCCCTTACAACGAGAAATCCCTTGTATTCCCATTTAAATAATTGTAATTTCATTTACTGTAAGGGTACACCATTGTAGTAGTAAATTTATGTACTTTTGGGATACTCTTATGATGTTCATCCCTCCTGTCAAGTGCCAAAATTATGAGACAGATTTCCAGAGCAACTCAACTAAAGTACATGGAGGAAAATGACCCAGATGAGATAACTACTTGAAGGTTAAGTTTATTGGTTCTGGGAAGGAAACCTGAGCTGGCAAAAGGCAATGTCAAATGTGGAAGGAGAGGAAAAATTAGACGAGAGTGTAAATAAGTCAAGTACTATCAACTATAATTTCAAATTATGCTGATGTAGGAATTTCTGAGTTTATTTGCTTAAAAACTTGTTTGGAACCTAAGTATAAGATAATTCTTATTAAACTGTGTCAAACTCCACGTTTGTAATAAATGATTGCCCATGTATATGCAGGTATTGGTTTTTATAGCCTCGATTGATTCCCACAAATGATCAAATCAATAGATTTTCCTGGGGCTACTGATACTAACTTTAAAAAATTATTAATTAATGGATTCGGCAGAAAACGGTGCTGGTTCAGTCGGATCTCGTTATGTACATACTATCTGTAAACCGTGGATTTTTTATGCAACCCATCCACTCTTCGTATACTGTGTGTAAGCAACTGTATTTGACCCGGGACACGAAATTCTTAGAAAACATTGTAACTAGTATCCAAATAGACTTCTGCAATACATCCATAATCCGTCCGTATAGTAAATAGTATACTGACTCTTCTCCCTGTGACTTACGCTGTAACGTAACGTTACACTTACTGATGTCCCTAATAAAGCCTGCCCTTACGTGCGTAACCATATATATATATATATATTATAACGACAAATTCTTGAAAATGACAAATACATCTCTACTATTGCAGTGCTGTAGTAGGGCGTGGTCACTTATGCAAGGAAATAGATCGAATCTCGATCCAAATTACTCCTTCAAAGTAACAATTTATGAAACATGATCTTATGATTACAGTGCACTCTGTAAATAAGAGAACATGTCTAGAAAGAGGCTTTTCACTTCGAAATTAATATATACTATTGGAAGGAGAAAAAATATCAGCGTACAAAAAGGGACCGTATCCAAACTAGTTAGCCTGTACGTACATACAGTGTGCATATGTATGTGCTCTTGTATGAACAATGAAGGTCTACTAGACCAAGATTAAACTGTAAATTATAAAAAACTCACAATAATAGGATGCTTCCAAAATGCTTTTACTTTCCTTTAATTATCGGGACTAAAATATCTGTTTGAAATGTAGTGACAATTCCCTAATTACTGAATTGAAAGGCAACTTGAAACTTCAGGCTAAAGAGGGTTTTTTGTCCCGTTTTTATCGGGTCAGAAATGTTCATCTAAATTTGATTCCGATAATTTAAAACAAATATGATGGGAAAATTAGCACCAATTGAAAACATTGAGTGCTTTCATTCTTTTGCATGAACTTACTGTAACGAAAAAAAAGACAATAAAAACGTAACGAGAAACTCTTGAAAGCTATATAGCGTATCCTCGGAGGGATAGTAATTGTTTTCAAACCTGAATCCTCCTCTTCCTTCAAGCCATAGTTGGGGTCATTACTTTCATCTGGAAAAGGTACACCCAGAAATTCTTTTGGCAGTACGGGGGATCCATCGTGCTTTGGCCAATTTTTTGAGTCATCTGCCCTCAAAAAGGCGAACGTGACACAGGTCGAAACTAGTAGGGTGAAAAAGACTGACCTCATGTTGAGATAGAGATAAGGGTCTGCGGGCGAACAGTGGAACATGAACTCCTCACTGCTTTAATACCACACATGTATCTTGACTAGCGAACGTTCAAAAAATAATTGAATGTGTGTAGGCTCGTAATCATATTCCAACTAGTAAAAACTCTGAGCTTCATATGGGCAATAGTGTTTCTTGTCAATTGCAAGTTAACCGCAATTACTAATTGAACTTGCAAGTTCGGTTCAATTCCGGTTATTTTACACCAGGGAATTGCAATTGTCGGTGCAAGTGCAATTTGTGTGTACTTAAATTGCAATTAAAAAAGCAATAAGTACTTGCAATTACCGGTTAAGCACAACTGAAATTGCAAGAGATTCAATTGCAATTGCAAGTGCTTGCACTGCAAAAAGTTGCAATTTTAAAAGTATTTATCAATTTAATTGCAACTTGAAACCCTTTCGAATTTGAGCGCAAAATTCCATAAAATGCCTCAATAAGTCATTTCGCTCTAGTAACTAATTATAATAATCTTGAGTATTGTCTCAATGAGTGTAGTTACTGTACTTCCTGTACAATTTCGTCAGTGAGGTCGCAAAATGATCCAAATGCATTTTCGATTAGTATTAAAATGTTCCCATTTGCACAAAATTATATAAAAATAGGCCAGATATTTTAAGGTTACGAAAGATATGCTGAACGATGAAATTTTACAATATTTCAGCCTTGGAGGCCTTGAAGGAAGGCAATTTCATTTTTGCATCTCTGTTTCATTATGCATTGCATCTAGATCATTTTATTAAACACACTTTGTTCAATTTAGTTAAACAGCATGTATATCATCTTGCTACCAACCAAAAATGCATGGTCTCTTCACCGACGATTTATACTGTATATATGTATCAGTTAACTTCAAATTACAAATTGCAATTGCACTTGCAATTGTACTTATCGGTGCAATTACTTCCAAATGTTTTTGCAATTGCCTTACCAACTGCAAGTAACTTATGAACTAATTGCAAGTTCAACTTCGGTTATTTGCATGATTAAATTGCCACATCTTAGCAAGTACCAGTTACGGCATTACTAGTACTTGCATTATCAATTTAATTGTAATTGCAAGTTCGGTTATTCCCAAAACTTGCACCGACAGAAACACTAATGGGCAATTATTGGCGGGGTGGGGTGGGGGGGGGGGTATTGTTTGCAATAAAATCAAATTGCGTAGAAAAACTTTAATGAGCAGTGCTTTTGTTTATCAGAAGGGAAGCATAACTGCACCTCCCACAATGGACTAACAATAACCCGAGTATGTACATGTACAGTATGAAGGGGAAAGATCCCACAAATGAATTTTAAGACACTTCGCGCAATCAGGCTTTGTATGAAGTAAGAACTCAACATTTTCGGACTTTCTAGTATCTACTTTCTCAGCGAATGCCAGTACATATACTTACACATTGTCATTGATACTTTCAATAACGTTTCTGAAACGTTGGGATGAATCATTTCTTCTTACTCTTGTTTGTAGATTACATGCTCACTCTATAGCAGGGGATGCGCCACACAAGACGTCTTCCAAAAATGTGGCAATCAAGACTGACTGACTGGAAGGCATTCATCGACAGATAAGTACATACAAGGGGAACTGACTGCATATGGCGTGATGCACATATCCATGACTGGGCAAAGTACCTTGCCACCGGGAACTGTGTAATATTATATTTACTTATTCAAAACTTCGTTCGTATCAGCATATGCTTAATATTAATTTATTATTGGCTAATTTTTGCTCGAGTTATTCGTCGAGATTTCACTACTTTGTAGCTATCAGCATTTATGATAGTAAAAGTAGAGACGTCACCGTTAGTAGTCTGTTGTGTAAAACGGAAGCAGGGACAAAAATGTTTAGCACTGAAGTGCAAGATTATAAAGGGACTGATAAATTGAAGTACATTATATTACAACTAATGATAGAAGAATGCCCTGGTAACAGACAGGCGAGTAATAATGATAGCGTTAAATCTTTAGAATCTTACTCGGATTAATAGACTTCCATTAGACATCCCGTTGGTTTGCCCAGATTACCTGACCCTCGCCATTCGGGTTTCTTCGGTAGCGTTCATCCGTTTTAAGGGACAAGTGAAACGATGTTCCATGTTATGACCATGTGTTATATGATTTTCCATTTGTCCTTCACCACGATGGGCACTGCAAATGTTAATTAAACTTGTCTTTTATACCCGGGATGTTATGAAAAGAACCCAACGCCAGAGAAGTGCAAAAAAATTACGTCATGATATGATGAGGGAATTGAGTGAGTACATCATTACAAGTCACGCCTGGACAATATGACTGACTGTGCATGATATGGCAATTCTTACATAATTAAATAATTCTAGAAACTGTTTTTCCAAATCTGTAAAATAAACTTCTTACACCCTGGACATATGGATTTACGCCTATACATGTGTGCATATTACTGTTTGGCGATCATAGATGTGTTTTCTGTTGAACTTTGGACACATGCTGTAATTTTTTTCACACATGAAAACTGCAAAAAACAATATTTTGTGAACTGTACAAAGACGCACATTGATATCTAATCGAGCCATTTTCCAGGAATTTGGATCGATAATATTTTTATTCTGCATATCAATCGTGCTATTTTGAAATTGCAAACTGCAAAAAACTGTAAAATTTACAATAAACTGAGCACGGAATTCAGTTTCACCCATTGAAAATTTGACTGGTCCCTTTGCCTCAGCGATTTTCACTGTACGGGTTTAAATTTCAAAACAAAATAATATTTCATTATATTATTGCCCTTCATTGATGCATTTGTAAAAAAATTTTTTGTGTGAGTGATAAATTAAATTATACCACCTCATTTCACTGAAATTCAATTCAATTGGCTGTCAATGTTTCTGTAATTAATATTAATGAACAAGCAAATAACCAGGCATTCACATCTGTGGCTTTTCTATAGCTGTGCTCCTATGCATTTGGATGAATAGTCTGAATCCAAGCTAGTGATTCAACTTTGATGTTCAAAAACTATTTTTTTCATTATCACAACGAATTTGAAGCATGAAAATGCTCAAAATGCCCAACTTGCCCTGCCCAAAAACATGACATTTTCAAAAGCTGCACAATTGCCCAAAAATTGGGTATGTTGGCAGGCATTTTGGGCATTTTCAGACGGGCAATTTTCAAACACTGCAGGGCATTTCCAATCGACATACACTAAGTATATTTACTTTCACAACTGCTGCTCCTGCATGTACAACTCATGGAATCTCTCACTAGCTTTTACGGGCTTTCACAGTCTTTTTTTAACCGCGATGTAAAGACCGTACCCTACAGTATCCCGTCAGGCGTAATAATTTTTACCAGTACCTGCCCAAAGCTCGTTCGGGTCGGGCTTTTTACACAAATTTGAACCTCCAGAGATACTCTACTGACCACAGATGATTTTTGGGGGCGAAGCGAAGCTGAAAACCCCTATTCAAATTGTCGTGGTGTGTACTAGTCGGTCTTCACGATAAAGACAAGGGGATGGCAGTGAAAGTCGTTTAATTTGCCACAAGCAATCGGCCATTATTATTGAGATTAGATTATACAATTTTTCTAAGTTTCAACTCTCTCATTTCTAGCATTCAAAATTTTATTTTATCCCGACGTTTCTCCTTTTTCCGTGAACTCTGTAAGGGTTTTTAAACCACGGGGGTGGAACAAGTTTTTAAAAGAGAAAAATGTTTGTAAACATTGGGGAATTGAGTATTTTTTGCCGTTGCAAGGGGAATTTGGGGTACTCTGTGTGATGACCGAACGGGAAGAGCAACAAATAAAATTTGAAATTGATCAAGTTACTCTTGAAACATATGCTATTTTTATGGCATATTTTTAATATAATTCTATTCGTGACACTCTGACCATTCACAAGAAACAACACATTTAAAATTCCGAATTCATTGAGTTGTCAACATAGAACTTTTGAAAAGGAAGGTCATTTTCTTCGACCATCTGGAGAAGAAGGGAAATTAAATATGGGCCGGTTAGCTGCCGAACAAGATTTTACTTTCAATACAGCGCCGGCTGTCATCGAGAGAATTGATTCCACTATCGGTATGCTCAACTTGAATATACCATTTATGTCATGACGACCCTCACCGGTAAAATTCTTACTGACGATGTTCAATGTTCAGGGCAGACACTAGATTTAGTTTACAGTACAACATCCAGCGTATTCAATAGGAACACTTTATGTTACTGCGTTCGGGTACCAAGTTCTATATCGTAATTTGATTCAATTTTTATGATTAAGTTCTTTTAACTTTCTATTATGTTGATTTTTATATGTTAAATCATAGACGTTTCCAATTCACTATAATACGCAAACTTGTAGCTAATCTCTTTAAATTTTTCTTCTATGGCTACTTTTTTTTATCAATTACAAATCGGGTGTTGTCGGAGTTGTAGAAGGAGTTTCTAAAGTACTAGAAACCACTTACAATAAAGTTCTGTATAAAACCAATGGCTTGCCTAATGCTAATTACTGTTTATTTAAATATCATCAGGACCGAAGGTAAAAAAAATTGTGCAGATCATTCCCTTATATTTATCCCGAGTATTTGAGGTGACTGAATATTTTGTTTAGCTCTATATTATCGTTTTACATCTCTCATTTTTTTAAAATTCTAACGTAAAAACTAGAAGATATTTTCCAAGTGGATTTTAAGGTAACATTATGGGTAGTCTATACGTTATATATATAATTTATAGGGGACGCAAACAAGTTCGGGCAGTTCGAGAGCAAATTTTACAGCTCTGATCCACTCCGCCCCTATTTATGAAGTCATCAGTCATCCTCGTGTGAGTATGACAGCAGCATGATAATAAAGCACTACGACAAACGTCGGGTAACTGTTCTATGGATTTGGCTCTCAGATATCGTCGGCCAAATATCCCCGTCGTCCGACACATGTCGGCTATCTTAACCCAACGTTGGTGTGGAGTCTAACGCGCGAACTTCAAGCTCTCTCCACGTGCCGAAGATCAAGACGCACACTTGCTGAATTTGTTGTGCCTTTTTAGAATTCGAATTAAATTTTCTGAAGTTCAAAATGAATACTGAAGAACAAGCTGTTGAGGTAGATGAAAAACCGAGGACATTGTTTATCGGGAATATTCCCTCAACTGTGAAGAAGCGCGACCTGGAAGTTCTCTTCGGGGACATTGGACCAATCAAAAGATGTCATATTCAATACCCACGAAAAGGTAACTCTTGTTAATCCCATTAATTTAAAGTTCTTGATATTTTAATTAATTAATTATTTAATTTACTCTTCCCCAATCATTGGGTGTGCGTAATTGATTGATGTGCATATTTTGAATATTTTTAGCATCACTGGGATTTGAGTAACCCATAAATATTTCTATTGTTATTTTATGATATACCTTTTTTCTTTCTGAACAGCGACCAATAACCAGAAGGAAGAGCCGTTGGTTGCGTACTTAACATATGCCCTAACTGAAGATGCTACAGCAGCAGTGGAACAGTTCTCCAATCACAAATTGCAGGATAAAAAGCTGAATATTAAGTTGGTTAAATCTCGAATTGAGCAGCACAGAGAACCACGTGTTTTCCGACCCCCTGTCGACGGGGATGTTAAAGATGGTGGTGTAAACATCAGAGTAGAACCTCGTCAGAAGCGGAATTTGAAGAAGGCTCGCCTGATTGTACGAAACATCTCTTTTCAGGTGAGAAATCTCAATCAACAAAAATAATGTGTTTAGTTGTCATGTGAAATTGAAAAAGTCATAGAGGATTATGTGTGCTTTTTTACCGAATTGAAAAATAAAGTTGTAAATTGTTTACATTTTCAGACTAATGAACACAACTTGAAGGAACATTTCGGATCTTGTGGAGAGGTCACGGATGTTAATATTCTGAGGAAGAAGTCTGGAAAGCTTGTGGGATGTGCTTTCGTGCAGTATAAAAATGTTCATGAAGGTTTTAAAGCGTTGAAAGAGCTCAATGCTAAGGACTTCTTAGGTATTTGTATAGAAAGAAATGAAAAAAAATATTTACACGTAGATATTAGTTCAAATAATTATTTTTATGTTGATATATAATTTAGTATTATTTTTTTTAATTACTAATTTTGCAAGGTCGCCAGATTGTTATTGATTGGGCTGTTGCTAAAGAAAAGTATCAAAAGGGAGATGCTGAAGGAGATCAAGCAGTGAAGGCAGAATCGGAGGTAGAAGAGAGCCAAATAGTCAAAGTAGAGGACCCCAAGGGGAGTTCAAGCAAAATTAAGGCAGAGGATTCTGGTGATGATGTTGATGAGGATAATGATGAAGGCGATAGTGAAGTGTAATAGCTCTATCTTTCAAAGTTTATGCTCATGTGTGACTGACGTCATTTTTATACTGATTTTGATATATTGTTGCATTTTGTATAGTGAAATGGATTCGGATTCGGACATAAAGGATGCCAAGCCCCGAGTACATGTAAATCAGAACGATGCAGATGAAGGAAAAACTCTGTTTATACGAAATTTAAGCTTTGATGTCACTGAAGAAGAATTGCAGGAATTTTTTAAGAAATTTGGGGTCTTAAAGTATGCCTTGATTTGTAAAGATTTCCTGACAGAACATCCTAAAGGAACAGGATTTGTAAAATTTAAGGTGAACAATTTTTAATCAACCTAACTGTGCCCAAATTAGGTCATACCAGCTAGTTTTTGATTTCAATGAAATTTCTTGCAATGGGTAAATTCAGTGGGTAGATTCTAAACACAAAAGAAATTTGTTCAAGAAGCATGTAATTCCGGAGACACGGAAGGTTAAAGGTATCCTTTGTAATGCTTATACTACACGTATACACGTTCCGTAAACAAAATTAATTAACCTCTGGATCTACGAGCTCAATTGACCATTTCCATTTACGCTAAATTATATTAAAAATCAAAAATATGTTCAAATCTATTCCATAATTTGTAATTTAAATATCAAATTTGGGGTTTCAAGGACTTGGACAGTGCTATAGAATGTCTCACCAAATTCGAAGAGGATTCTTCTGAATTCGCCCTACACGATCGAAGCTTTTTTGTAATCAAGGCTTTGTCTAAGGGTAAACTGGATGAGAAAATTAATTCGGGAAAAGAAAAATCAACCAAAGATAGCCGACGCTTGTACCTTGCTCGGGAAGGATGTAATACTCATTTTGTACATTTGTTTCATAAGGAAATTATGAGTGAAAGAGTCACTAAATCTACTTGGCTTTATTTAGTTATACGACCGGGAAGCGATGCTACTTTTGGAGTATCTAAACCTGACATGGATAAACGAGCAGCGATTCACAAAGCCAAGAATGATATGCTTAAAGACTTGAATATATTTGTGTCCGACACTAGACTTTGCGTGCATAATCTGCCTTTGACTATGAAGGATGAAAATTTGAGGAAAATATTTGGGAAACATGCTGGACCTAATGCAAAAATTACAGAGGTAGTTTTATCTCATTTCTTGAATGTTTTTCCACCGTATTAGTTCTGATACTGTTAAATAAGACTGGTTTTCCTTCAGTAACACATTTTCAAATAATAGCAATGTGAGGAGAAGTTGCGAGCATTTGTTACTTTACAAGAATCTTTTTTCACGTCGCCTTGTGTTATTTTCACTTTCAAATATGCTTTATTATGCACATATGTGTATCTTGTAGTATCTGTTGTTTATTTATGCGTTTATTATGAGGACTTGAGCCACTACAGTTGGTCATTTTTAGCGTATGCCTACTACACTCATTTAGTATGTTGTTATCTGTTTGTCTTCTAGTATCCCTATCCTACCTCCAAAGACAAACCAAATTAGTTATAAGTTTTTCTATAATGAATTTTGTATTGTTGCTGCTTGCAGGCTCGAATTATGAGGGATTTCAACTCAATACATCGGGAATCTAAAGGTTACGGATTTGTTACCTTTACAGACCATGAAAATGCATTACAAGCACTGCGATCTATAAACAACAATCCTGAAATATTTACAGCAAATAAAGTGAGTATTCTTTTAAATTTCAATTCAATTTAAAATTATTACCTTTTTGAATGAACTTAATATTCTTATGTATATAATAATCATTGGAATTAATATTTAAGAGGCCAATAGTTGAATTCTCCCTGGAAAATCGGAAAGCTATTTTGGCGAAGCAGCAGCGATTAGAAAAGAGTAAAGAGAAGCTTACTAATACAAGTAAAAATGTTCAAGAGCAAGAAAATTCAAATGAAGAAAAACTAAGTAGACGTCAGAAGAAAAAGCTGAAGAAAGCGGAAACGTCCGATAATGCTGAAGAAAGAGAAATGGAACCTGTTTTAACAGAAGATGAGCCCCCGGCGAAGAAGAAAAAATTACGACATAAGAATTCCGAAGACGACGGTGTACCTGCATTCAGTGGCTTGAGTGGTAAAAAAGGCATCACATCTCTACCAAGTTTAAAATCCAAGGGAAAAATAACTCGGAAAAGCTTAAAGAGAGCTCAAAAAGTGAAATTGAATCCTCGTCGAATGCGGGAGCCCAAAACTCTTCCAAAGCATAACAAAGACGCAACAGATAACGTCGATCGAATGGTGTCCAAGTATCAGAAGCAAGTATCCATAGCTGAGTCAGGCGATAAAAAACGAGGTAAAAAATGGTTCGACTAAATACTGACTACGGTGTTCACTGGATACACTAAACTGAAACTATATAAAAATTGTGTTAAAAAAGTAGTAAGTAGTCTTTTTGCGTTTTGATTCTATTCTATTTTTCCTTTTCCACTCAAGTTATTTTTATTAGTCAAAACAGGATTAAAGACGACAAAAATATGTCAAATTTAAATTACAAGTTATTATAATTTTTGTGGTTGTACTTTTAAAATTAATGTGCATCGCATGCTGTTCACAAATCACTGGCAATTCCGTCTTGACTGGCATCTATAGGCTCTTAATTAAATTTCCAACCTCAGAATTTTTTAAATTACAGATGTGCCCATGCACAAATCCGTTATACAAAGCCTCTAAGTAAACTCCACCTGTAATCGTAATTTAATACATTAAACATTTGCACCAATTTTCATTGGTTTATGCAGCCAGAAACTCTTTCCAAAAATATTTCCTCAAATAAATGTATCTATACATATGTTGGTAAAAGCAATCACAACAATCTCAAGAGTTTCATGAAACATATTACATTATATGTAATTACCCTTATCAAACCTAATCTTACTTATTTAATAGGATTTCAACATTTTCTTGAAACATTACAATCTTTAACATATGGTTAAATATTTTTTGGAAGCAAACTGAACAGTGTCACTTGCATGTAGGGGGCGTACTTTTCCAGCAACAAAATACTTGCGGGGCTTTTACAATTTATAATACCCGTGACCCCTTAAAAAAATGTGAACCCACCCGTACATGAACCAATCGTAAAATTTCCGAGCCATGTGTATCTACGTACATTGGGATCGTAGGACAGGACGAGACTAAGGCCGTGACCCAGTTTCTGTTCTCATTAGAAGTGCGAGAAAGGGACAAGAATTCTCTGGTCTTTCTGTGTTAGTTGATTAACACTTTTTCGCAAATACAGAGGGTGGGGAGAATTTTGGATCACCCTCCCACAACATGTGATAAAAGGAATTTATCCGATATAAATGTAGGAGCGATTATGTCACGAGTACTGGCCGACGAAATTTGAAACTATGCATACACCTGTATGACACGGCACCAGTAAGATAACTATGGCATGTTTACACATTTGACGCTTTTGGTTATGTTTTTAAGGTTGCAGGTTGGTTGTATACATTAGTTATGCCACGGCAAAATGTTGAAGTTTTCCATTTTTATTAATAGCAGCACCAGCACCCGCGTAATATATTAGCAACACGCGAATCATTGAAATTCAGTACAATAATTCAGGTACACCTGGGTGTAAGAGCATGGTGTTTTTTGATGATAAATAGTCATGAAGGACAAAGTGTTCATAAATGTACATACGTAAGTACAAAAGCAATCTGATATTTTTAACAAAATCTAATGGCGTTTTTTTAGACCAAGGTTTGTATCCAATGCAAGATATTTTCTTTGTAAAATGCATATTGTTGCCATGGACGGCATTGCAGTGGGTTATTTATGAGGATGAGGATCATTTGCATTTTATTTCATCCCACTCAGAATCAGGTGGCACTAATTAATTTTTTCAGGTATTCGTCCCATATATAGTTTTACTTAACTAAAAGCGTTAAAAGAGCATTTATGGAATTAATGACTATACAAAGAAATTTTACGCATGCAATTTCTTGGAACAATGATTTAATTCGGATAAAATAATTCCTTACGTATAATGTTGGGGTCCTTCTTCTCTGTTGACCTCTTGCACCGTTCATCCATAATTTCCGTTACATCTGCCTGGAAGAATACGTCCAAGTACTTATTACTTCAACTCCAGTAATGTTTTATTATGATGACTATATACCAGCTACAGCTTTGTAGAAATCCCGTCATTGTTATTTTCAATTTTATGCATTGCAAATCATTTGAATGAAAACTTTCGACTGTACGTTCAGTCTAATAATAAATTACTTTTAATCCTACTTTAAATAGAACTTTTACAAGTTTCAATTTTGTATTTCCATAACAAGCGCAATACATTAGCCATATGCTTTTCTATTCTTATAATCTTTATTATTTTACATAAAATTAGTAGTAGATTAGATACTACAGATACAAGCAAATGGAATACAGTGGGTTTCCTACATGTACATAAAGATATAGTTTTTCCCAAGGAGTGACAAAATATATTCTAATCTATAGAGATGCCACTATATAGCTTACAACTATACATGTATACTGTATACTACAAATTTAATCCCAGGGGAAATTTAACTACACCAATATAAAAGGAATGCCATTTAAGAGGATACCACTATGTAGAAAATTTACTGTGCAAACTGCAAACTTAAATGGTATCAGTGCATAAACAAATCAATAAGAAAGAGCCTGTAGAAGCTATGAATGGTACTCAATTGAACAAAGTATGATTGTCATTGACCTGAGAAAAGTATCCTATTTTGGGACAGCCTAAATTTTTACCATTATTAAAATTATAAACAGTCGCTGGACAATGTAAAAAGTGTAGTCACAGCCTTGCATAAGTGTAGTTTTTTGCTAAATTGGATTTTCAACTAGCGCCCTTGTAATTATAATAATAATTACTGTACATAATGCTAAATGCATTTCATGCAGGCAAATTATTATCTTGAAGGAGTTGAAAAAAAATGTGCTAACGTACAGAAGCCCCAACTTTGAATTTGCATTATTATTAAATATATAAAAATACAAATCTTAACCATCTTATTTGAATGTTTAAAAGTATGTATGACATTAAAGCTGGAGCTTTGACCTCTGTACTTTACCTTCCAGCTGTTTTTCATTGTTTGTGAGGGTTAATTGCTTTCCACGCACAATCTACTGCTCCTATTTCCAAGCTTTATAGTCTGCAAAGTTTCTAAAATATTTAGAGAAACTCAAGGTTAGATAGATAAGAGAGAGCTTTAAAAAGAAATTAAACTTGCGTACGTTAAATTTCAGAATACCCCACGACAGTCTTCAGTCCACTTAATGTTACACGCAACCTAATTATTTTGTAACTTGGAAATTGCTCTGTGAAAAATCGCCAGTGAGAGAAGCAGGTACAGTTATAATTGGACTGATTATATAATTTTCATATATACTTAGTCCTGATATTTAATTCAATTTTTTTTATTTTATTTTAGAAAGAAACCATATAATCCTCAAAACAAAAACATGGCAGGCCCAATTACCAATCGCTTGTCCCTCGATGGCTCCAGCTTTAGCCACGCTCCGAATCGGAGGAATTCCAGCATTCACTTCTTACGTGAAAGTTCCTCTGCAAGCACAGTTTTTCAGGAACTCATCCAGGACGAATTGTGAGTACATTAAAATTTGTTCATGAGTAGCAATACTATAGTTGTAATTAATTTTATTTACGCAATGCCCATCACAATAAAATTAAATATTATGAAGCTTCTTTTTGGGCTCGATTATCAGTTTTAGGAGGAGGGTTTCGCTAGCTCGGGATACTGAAGCTATTGCGAGTGGGTCACATTCGGGAAATACTACATTTAGTCGCAGTACTACATCTAGTCGTAGTAGTCTTGACGGGAAGTAAGTCTTGCCTTTTGGAAATGTTTCTAGAACTTTAGCCATGCATAATTTTGGATCTCGAGATGTGTCGTAAATGACAGGATATACTATTTACTATATATGTTTGAAAAATTATGATGTTGGTGTTCTTTGTGCTGGTCAGTAAGTAGACGTGCGAAATGAATGTTGAAAGGATAATCTCTTTTTGAGTAGTTATTTGCAAAAATCGTTTTTTATTCAATCAGTTCGATGAATGATGAGGAGCTTTTGAGAATGACGGAGGAGCTAAACTGGGGCATTCAGAAGTTACCCGTAAAAAATCCTCCCCGGGCACAGGGATCCCCCAATGGACGGTATATGATTTGTTTGTTCAACAAGATTCTCTATATCTGTCGATGCAATTATTGCTGGTGTCATATATTGTCATTAGCATATAATTAGTTTATCTTGAATTTTATCAACTATAGTTTTAATTGATTGGTAATTTAAACTACTGTGGTTATTTGTAAATCATGTATGTATTCCATGCCGATATTTTGGTGTTATCTATAGGTCGGGAGTTCGGAATGAGCTGAACGTTTCAGGACGATCGGATCAGGTGCAAAGAGGAGCCCCACAGACTTCTAGTTTTAGGGCTAATTATACAAATGCACGAAGGCAGAGGTACTTATGTAATTACATATTACATAGACGTGAGAGTTACGTTTAGTTTGGCGATTTTATGTATGTTCATTATAAATATTAAAATTTTTGCTTGCTTTTCAGCTTCTGCATGGGGTCACAAAACCAGTCGCAGCGACTAGGTACATCCAGGAATAATAATGTGATCATAAATCCCGAGGTTTCAAGGTAAGCATGATCCAGCAGATAAATATGGAATGCCATATCGGATATCGAAATGGAGGGAATGTATTACTAACTGAATTAATAAGGAGCCAAAAGGCAATCAGTCAAGACAAAAATTTTTAATTACATGCAATTGCAGTTCGTGATGTTAATTCAGTTGAATATGTATTGTATGGACCCTAGGAATCCTAAAGTCAGGTCAGACAGCGTGGTTGTTCCTGGATTTGGAACTGCATTCCGTATCATAGCAGTATCCAGATCTGGACTCGAGACCGTAGTACCCTTGGCGCTTTCTCCGGACTCCCGAAAATTTTACGCTCTTTTTAAACAAGATGATGTAGATTTTGAAATTCAGTATGATAACGTTTCCGCCGATCGGGATGCTTTAGTCGAATTGAAGGTTCACAACAAAAGAAAAACATTTGTTATTCCGAACTCATGGAAATGTAACAATCAGAGTACATTTGAGACGAACGGTCGAAAGTATCATTTTGTTCGGCAATCTGGAGAAGAAGGTCAATTAAATATCGGTCGGTTAGCTGCTGATCAGAGTCTTACCTTTGAAGCCGCATCAGCTGTCATCAGTAGAATTGGTTTCAGTGTTAGATACACCACACCTGGGTTTCGGATTTCAGTCAAGAACCTGGGTGGTTCTACTTTTCCTTTAATCATTCATGGCACGGATACGGTGGAGATCATCAAATACAAAATACAGTATCATCAGGGTAGTCCTGTGGATCAACAAAAGTTGGTGTTTTCGGGAGTACAACTGGACAATCGCAAAACTGCTCAGGAATGTCATATCCAACCGGATTCTACAATAAATTTGGTATTGAGAGTCATAGGAGGAGCCGCTCCCCATGATTCCAGTAGATCATTCATGGAAATTCATCAGTCAAGTAATCTCCGGCAAGACAGACATGAATTCGATATTGGGGAACTCGGTGCAGTTGTTTTTGGGGATCGTGTTGAAAGACATAGTCGGAGTCTGATTTATTCGGGATATACATTGGATAATTCCGTGCCAGCGGAAGATTTTACTATTGAACTCCGATTGGCTCCAAAATACAGGATCCTTTAAAAAATATTAGAACCCTCTTTTGCCATCCAATATTACGCATGTATTGTTCTCATAAAAACGTAATGTCTCTCTTATTACCACATCTCCGTCACGCTACTTTAAATTTTTAATTCATCTTTTAATTTTTTTTTTCAAGCCAATTGAATTTCCTTACACGCGTTTATAAGGCTAAAATATAATTGAATTTGACTAACTTATTATTTTATTACAATAAGATTCTTTTCCTTACTTTCATGAAACTGAAATAAATACACTAATGCTATAATGCTATAAATTAACTGGTGTAATTCCATTGAGGTCATTTATACTCTTGCCCTTCCGGAATATAATTACTTTGCAAAGAAATGTTGTAACTCTCGGGGCACTCGCCCAGGATCTTGCTCTGAAAAAACTGAAAATTGGGATTTAAAAATCATATGTGAAAACATACATCTAATTTTTGGATCATGATATTCATCCTTTTTTCTTATTATGATCAAATCATTGGGGACAGGCTTAAACGCAAGCTCTATTTGACATCTTGACAGAAATCCTACCCAGATGCCGGCAAATAAATCCTGACCTTGAAGTTGAAGATTCCAACTTGAAGCATAGGCCGTGTGTTGAAGGCAAACTCTTCCAAAGCAACATTTTTATTTCCCTGTTTGGAGTAAGTCACTTTTGGATACATTTACATTAACATGCATTTTTATCCTCCTGTTAACAGTTATGCCATAAAAAGACGAATAATAAATCAAACTGATACAGCACGTATATCATTGCATTTGGACATGCAAGTAAGTATCATATGATACATTTCGACACTTTCATTAATCAGCATAGATTAGAAAAAAAATTTAAATCTCAATTCAGTTCACCTTGAATTCACTTCAAGCTCAAATATACATTTATCCTCTAAATATCAGTCAAACTCAGCCAGTGGAATAGAAACCATTAAAAGTATTTTTTATACTTCACTATACGTACGTACATAATCAACCAGTCGGAATTAAAGGAATTAAGTGTGTATCTTGATGTGCATTAAATGTTTTAGGGCTTATTGATTTTATCTGAATCTAAACGTTTCATATCTCTAAACTTTATAGGGAAGGACTGCAAGGTCAAGATCTCCAGACGTCCAGAGGGAATTATTATAGTTTATATATTTGGTCATCATCAGTCCCAAGCAGCATTTACAAAACAGTTCTTCCCATGAACAATTTGTCGAGAATGTTGGCCCGGAAATTCGTCCTTGCTAAGCCCTTTGAGGGTTTGCCTAAACTTTCGGACTTCCAACTTGTTGAAGAAACTATTTCTCCAGAGCTACAGGAAGGAGGTATTTTGTATTTACCATGAATACTATTACAAGTGTTCCAATATTTAATAAAATGAACAACAAAGAAGAAGAATTATTCTTGTGTATATACAAAATGTAATAATGGTGTGATTGTTGTATTTTAATATTATATAGAGGTTTTGGCCAAAGCAGAATGGCTCACAGTTGACCCTTACATGAGACTGAGAAGTGCATCATCCATGAGTATTGGGGATCAGTTTGGAGGTGGTCAAGTTGCTCGGTGAGAGTGTGAATCCAATTGGATTTATGGTGTCATTTTGCATTTAAATATTCATGATATAAGTATGGAGGGGATTTGAAAAGATGAGTAAATCATTATTAAATAACTTCATAGTGTGATCAAAAGTCGCTGCGACGAGTTCCCGGAAGGAAGTCAAGTTGTTGGGTATTTCGGATGGAGAGATTTGACAGTCTACAAACCTGTGGCTGGAGGACCCAGGACTTACCAGACTATTCAAAAATTGCCAGAGATGAAAGGACTTCCCGACTCTTATGCTCTTGGATGTATGGGAATGCCTGGGTAATTTTTTTCGTTGGATTTTAATTGTGAATGGAAAAATTGTTCAGTGGATTCTTAGACGGTTCGGACCTTGGGACTAAGGATTTAATGGGATTGTTGTAATGCCAAGTTTTGAAGTACCTGCAAACTATGTTAGATTTATGGAGGGCGAGAAAGTAATAATGTTTCCGAAAGAAAAGTTCCAATTCCCTGGAATACCGCTTTGGTATTTCTGGAAATAAAGGCTTTGAGGTTTAATTTTAGTTAGCTTCTTATAATCCGGTCTTCTTACAATTATCAACATTAGTGCGTTAATAGGATCAGGAAGTCAGATCGGGCTTCGGTTTGGATTATTTTTAGGATACTTTTGTGAGTTGAAGTAGTAAAGGTGGGAATGATATTGGATGTTGTTATTTTTATTGTTTTAGTAATACAGCATATCATGGCCTACTTGACATTTGTAATCCAAAAGCTGGAGAAACTTTGGTGGTATCAGCGGCTGCTGGAGCTGTTGGAAGTTTAGTGGGACAAATAGGAAAAATTAAAGGTAACGACTTATACAGGATTCGCTGACAGAAAAGAGCAAGAGTGAATTCATGGAATGATTGCTATACTTGAAATTAATCTAGCATTTCTGCCTTCATGAATTATATTGATTTAATATGGATGAATTAATTACTTGAAATGCAACAAAATGTTGTAACTCAATGTGGTACTTAGGATTAAAGGTCATTGGATTTGCCGGGGACGAAGAAAAAGTGAGATGGCTGACTGAAGAATTAGGATTTGACCTCGCTTTTAACTACAAGAAAGTCAATTTGGACGAGACTTTTAAGAAATATGCTCCACAGAAAATAGACTGCTACTTTGACAACGTAAGACAAGCTCAATCTTCTATCCACAATTCTATGCAATGTTTAATATAAAATGCTAATGAGTTCATTTTATGATTTAAATGCATAGGTTGGAGATGAATTTATCTATCATGTTGTCCAAAACATGAATGAATTTGGTCGTATCTCCCAGTGCGGATCTATATCAATGTACAATAAAGATCGCAAGAAGGGGGAACTACCTTTGGGTTAGTACACATAACACATGATTTATTTTAACTGACAATGAAAAGCGACTATATGATAGAACACAATACAATAGAAAACTATACATTTTAAAATAATATAAAAATATGGAGGGTTTCTGTACACTTTTTTCAGTTCCATTCGATTACCCATACTTCCGCTTCAATCAAATGAAACTAGAAGGTTTCAATGTTCGTCGATGGTCTCATTGTTGGTATGATGCAGTGAACGAAATAAGGGATTGGATTCTGGAGGTAATTACATTAAATTATTATCCATCCATAATGTTACATTTGTACAAACAAATATATGTATAGTGGTGGGTTTTCCACCGAGCGACATTAATCTATAAATTTACAATTAACATTATTAGTATTTTTTAAATAGTGTTTTGTTTTTGTGAATTGTTTCAATTACCAGGGAAAAATCAAAGTTCGTGAGTCAGTTACTGATGGTTTCGAAAATATGCCCCAAGCGTTTATCGAATTGCTCCAAGGAAAAAATATTGGAAAACAGATTATCAAGGCATAACTTAACCCAAACTGAGGGTTTATGGTTCATTGCCGGTGACATTTTTTTGCTGTTGCTATCAAAGGAAGCCTACACATAATTTGCTGGAATAAATTGTTATCATACCAATAAAGGCTCTAACAATTCCAATCTCCTCAATTTCATTTTTGATAAATGCAAACATATTTTGTGACTTTGTACATCAGATCAAAAACGCTGGTTCAAATCCCGACGAAATGGATCTAAATTTCCATTTGCATACTCGATTACTGTTGAACAGTACACTAACGATTGTATTGTCTTCAAGTGAGAATCCCGATTATTTCGAAAAGGGCGCAGTGTAAAGACGAAGACATAAATTCAGCATCTGCGTACATTTTTAAAGGGTACGTAAAAATTTATAAAACGAAAAGAAAATGTGAGGGCGAAGCAATGGGACTGTGAGTGTGTGAGAGGAAGCACCTGAAAACAAACGTTTGTTCCAAACTTTCCCTCAACCATTCCACAGCGGTGACCTTGTCAACTTTGGTCCAGGTCAATGTTCATATTTTTGAAACATCTGCATGAAATGCTCAGCAAATTAGGGAATAGAAAAAGTATCCTGGCCTGATCTCATGAGCAATTGAGGAACAAAATTGTTGCAGCAACTTGTATCTCTACGTATATAATGTGAATCACAGTAAAAATCTGGCATGAATGAATGTCATAAATCTTGTATCTATGCACTATAAGTTTTTTTCCGTCACACTTGAAGTTTCTCGTGCAAAAATTGTTAACGCACTGTAAAAACCCACCTCACACTTCAGACCTGCCCATCCGTTAACACTGGTGCTGTTATTAACATTATATTTGGTAACAACAAAAATGTCTCCAATACCTACGGTGCCCGGTTTTTGAGAATTCTTATCCATGGACTTATATAGGGACCTGCGACACGAAAGATTGTACTAAAGCCACCATGTAAGTATGTACATACATCCCCACTGCAAATTATCTCATTCAAAAAAGACTCAAAATGGGAATTAAATGTATATGTCCTTAGAAATTTTATGAAACACGAAACGCAGCTGTGCACATCATAAATGCTGTTTCGTTTAAGGGACAGAGAGAGAGAGAGAGAGAACGGTTGCATGTTTTATGGCTACTTGTAATATCCGTTCATTTGAAATTATTACAATACACTACTGCAAAACTATTAATACAGAGAAAAAAAATTATCAACGCTAATATAAATTAAAATATGTAAACAGTAGCTTTCAGAAGAGCATCAAATTCCTCATGAACATAACTTCCAAAATTGTGGGCTGCATCTTCCGACGCAAACAAACTCCTGTTAATGCAGCAGCTCATCTTCAATGTGTTGTTCAATCCCATAGAAGTAACGATTAATCCTTTCCAAACAATTTTGCAAAATTATAAAACCAGTTCCAGAGATTATGATACAAATTGTTTTTTTGTCATAAAATATTTTGTAAAATTTCTTACCAGTACTTGACCGAGTGTGGATACATCCTGTCATTTCAACTAATTTATGCCCACTGTAATACTCAGGGCTAGTTGTTGAAGGGAAGCTTGATACTAAAATAGATATTCCTAATCGGAAGAAAACGTCAATCAAGATTTTCCTAATTGTCATAGGAAAATATGCTGGCAGTCGTCCCAAGAGCAAGAAAGCTGTCGATCGGCTGATGGATTCAAAGTTATTTTGAATTTTTAAAAGACGTTCTTGAGGCAAGGTTGATTTTAATTGCCATTCCGATGCTGCAAGCGATCTGCACCACAAATTTCCAAATACAACTTTCAAATCATTTTAAAACTAATGCATGCCGTGATTCCTAAAATTTAGACATTTCTTGTAGAATGAGTTTCATAAAAATTATGTATTCATGAAATACAAGTCGATGATGGTCACAAAAACATTAAGAGTTCTTTTCAACAGATGTGTTCAAAATATCTCATTAAATTTATACATGCGGGATTTTTGATACAAATGTTAATATTACGCATTAAAGGAAAGACCACCGGGATGATTTGGTAAAGGAATAACAAAACCCGATGTGAGTTTCTCGGGAACCTCCTGCCCCGACTCTTCGAGACACTTCTGAATTCCTCCAAAAATGGCGGAATAAATTACAGCTGCAAAATTTACATTGAAATGATTCTTGATTTTTTTAATCGTTTCAACGTCTATGGCTGGACTCCAGCTCAAAATGGTTTCCTTGGTAGATATTTTCGAATGGAGAAAGTTTGATCCGCCGAAAGTTACCAGCACATTCTTTGACAAATCGTAAGGCAGTTTCAGTAACAAAAAAACGCGAGAAAAGGGAGACGCTGGCTTTTTTCCTAAACGTACTTTTGGAATTTCCATGGGACTTTGATAAACTCTTCGAAATATTTCTAGAATGGAGAATCCGTCGCAAAGCATATGATCAAATCGAGTGAGAAGAATTGTATGTGATTCACCATTCAATTGATAATTGGATACTTTCAAGATCTCCCATGGACTCCTGTCCCGGTTCCAAGGAGCATCCACCAAATCAACGAGAATTTTATTTACATCTGTCTCATCGGGTCGAGATGGAATCTGGAGCGTTCCAGTGTAGTCATAGTCACGGATGTGATTTTTCAAATCAAAAGTAGGATCTTTTTTCATAAATGCGTAACCTAAGAAACTCGTCCAAGTGTTTCGCAAATTCTCGTAAATGAACTCATTGTTCTTTTGAACTGCCAAAACTCGGTTTTGAAAATCTTCCCGGAATTGATCCAAGTTGATATCCCCTTCGTAAATTGTTTTCGCAAAGACATTTATCGCAGCTTTGTTGGAGTTTTCGCATGCAAGTAAAGCTTGCTCTCTTTTTACTAAGCCATTTAAATCTGATCGAAACCACTTTGCTAAAATAGTTATAATTTCCCGAATTATAGTAGCTAGCAACAATATGGGTGATAAAACTATTGCTCCTGGAATTACTACCAATACCATGAAAAGTAGTATTTTTATTTCCGTTAGTAATCCTGAGGGGAATTCCATTTTGGTAGAGAGTAGCTCTGCGTGCCTCCTAAATCAGGACTGTTCTTGCAGTGCACTACGGAGGAAATTTATATACACAAGTTTATTTGTCCTTGTATGAATTGATATAGCTAATATTTTTTGAGGCCATTACGTATGTCTGATGTATTTTTCACCTCTGAAAGAAAAGCATGAATTTTTCTTACATTGTTTTACATATGATACTCGAATTTAATTACATGCCGATTTAGTAGTAGTAGTAGGCATGGGAAGACGGATATGTTTCACAACAGTCACACCTTCTTGGAAAGGTATTATTTTGTATGGAGAGTAAGAGTTACGTACATAATTTTTCTCTTCCTGGATCGTGTGAGTCATCGGGTGGGAAACTAATCACTCATCGACCCTTCCCGATTGCTGCTCCTTAGAGATTTGTCCTGACTGTCTGTCTGTGTGGACACGATAGCCCAAAAATCCTTTATCAGTTTTAGTTGAAAAATGGTACTCTCAGTCTCCAGGCATAAATCTTAGAAGAATTCGCAGACAAACTCAATCCGGCAAACCGCTCCGGTGTTACTCATTTTTTTAACAACTCACAATCAGTAACCCGCTTCTTGATTTTATTCTAACTTACTCAGCCTCTACGAATAAAGTGTACATGATTTAGAACATAAGCTCAGTCCGACATCCATCCGATTTGAAGCTCCACAGAACTATAGTCTTGCCCTGTATCAGGGGTGCCATAAATCCCGAGACACTACACTGGCTGTCCAGCGAGGGGCCTGTTTGATAGCAAATCCATAATTTCTTTAACCTCCTGGTTACTCTTGAGGGTCAACTGAAATGAATAGTCTCGACTGGCAACTGTGAAGGAATATATATATATACAAATAGTTACCCTTCCCAGAGTTTCCCTACATATGTAGGAAGGATGGTACTCAGACGAATGCTTTTCTCTCATTAAATTGAGTTACACTTTACTCTGATAGTGTAAGGACTAGCATTACAGGTTGTCCTGTCGTATTCCTATTTAAATATGAACTGTCAATATGTATTTAGAATAATTATGTACTGTATTTCCGAGTTAACCGAGTTCTCCTTCTTTAAAGTATAAAAGAAGGAAGTCCATTATTGAAAAGGCATTATTATTATTATACTTTCCGTTCTTGCAGTTACTCTGTTGTTTTCCTGATATTAAAAGCACTACGTTAAATCCTAAAAACTAAATTATTGACAAATATTTTCCACTTTAAATATACTTCACAAAATGAAAAGCATTCGAACTTGGACGTTTGTGGACGATACATATATATTTATATATAAATCCTCACACAGCTCCTAAGGATGGATTTAAAATCAAATTAAAGACAAATTTGTGATAAAGGCAGAAACATGTTACAGTCACTGAAACAATAATAATGACATCAAATGGTTTCCCATCATGAACCAACGTAAATTGCATATGCCATTTTAAACGTTAATGTGCATGATGGTATTTATGTATCTACAGTACTTGGGTTGCACATGACTCAACTGCAAGAAATCCCAAGAATTAATTGTACGGGAAAACCTTGATGCACACAGCAAATAATTTTATGTTGATTGAGAATGCCAATCCTCTTGTTCCCATGCTTTCGTAACTTCATGGTTGAGGATGTGGATCCGATGAGTGAAAAAAAAATCTTTTCCAGTTCCAGGATGGATTGAGAATAAAGCTATGATTAGGAGAACATTTTGGAATTTAATAATAAAGTTGGAAATGTAATTACCTCTGAAACTGCACATGTGTTAAAATAAATTGCAACATTTCTTGGTGTGTAGATTTTTTAACCTCATGAATTGAGAATTGTTTTAAATCTTTTTCAGATAGTAACTACATTTAGAAACCCCTGAGAATTTTTACGTGTTACGGAGTAAAATTTACAATGATATATGCGTGTATTGACAAATGCTTATTCATAATTTGGATTAATTTTCAGAGAAAAAGTAACAATGTATAACTTTATCACTGGCTATAGGTCATTGTCACAAATTTTTCCCTTACAGATTCTTGATGTATGGTGTCACATTTTCGCATTACAACTATGCCTTCTTAATACAGAATTAATTATAATTTTATAAATCCACTGGAATAATATATCAATGTTTTTCAACGCAAATATGACATATAATTGGATGTAACTTACTATAATAATAGCATAACATATTTGACGTATTCACTTGTTCGAATTACTCAAAAAAGTAATTTATCAATTCCAAGAGGAATAATACAGGCCAAGCAATAACCGATACATATTTTTGAAAATTTTATGGAGTGAGAACTACACTACGTAAAAGCCCTGGGCCGTTAATAAATGGAAAGTTACACTCCCAATCAGCATAAACCAGTACGACGAGAATTAGTATGCGTAATGTTCAAGTTGAATTTCCAAACCAGACGTGGTGTTCAGAAAAAACTCAGAAAAGTGGGTTTCCTATAATATAATTGCACCACTTGTGTTCTACACAAGTGTCATCTTTGTAGGAACGCCTATGTACGCATGCTAAAGTCTAAAGACTCAGAGTCAGAGCTCATGTACATGACACACAACTGAGTTTCAGATAGTTGAAAAAACATTTGTTGTCATTGATGGCCAGCTATTGACACACAAGAAACGGTGTGATTTATCCGAGCGAATTATCAACCTTTTAACGACAATTAGTGAAAGTTTGTGCAGGAATTATTTGGCAACAACCATTTGTACCCGCCATTAGAGAAGGTGTGCTCAATACAGAAACTAACTAATTTACTCCTATTTCGGATTTCCATTCAACGCCAAGGGATAAACGCGTAGTTAGATGTACATATTTGAAAACCAAGAGTGTCCTGCCAATAGTGTGTTTATTAAGACCGCATACGAGAGAACCTTGAGGTCGAGAGATTATGGCTATCTGTTTTTAGGGTGGCGTCAGCCCCCTAGTAAAGTAGTCACGTCCGTACGTCCGTGTGTCCTTCCGCACGATTACTCAAAAACTACTGCTCCGATTTCAATGAAATTTGGTAAAGATTTTACTTGTGTGCCCTACCAATAGTGTATTCATTAACACCGCATACGAGAGAGCCTTGAGATCGAGAGATTATGACTAGCTGGTTTTAAATCTCTACCCTCTACGTAGTAGGCAGTTTCGGCTGTTCGCTCCCAGCAGCTTTATTTCTTGCGGATGGTACGGAAGTTTACGGGCCGAAGTAAAAATTGATTTGTTAAGCATCAAATACGAAGACTACCAAATGCTAATACTGCTAATATTATTTTCGTCAAGAACTGGTCTGGTGTCTGGCTTAGTAAATATTTCAGGTCAAGAGTTGGTATTGAAAAATTCTTACGCTTCAAGAATTTACACGTGAATTACTTTTTCAGCGAATTTCCCCACAGTCATCTTGGAGCAATTACAAAGTATGTTCATTATTTTGAGACTGTGAGGTTCTTCCAATTGACGAGAAATTTAGCTATCATTACGAAAGTATATAAAATTGCTAGAACAAATGCTTGCAATGAAGGACAATCTAAGAGTGTCCATTAAGTTAAAAACTGATGAGTTAAACATTGTGAGCCTGATAACGCATAATGGTGAAGTTGTACGCAATAAAGTTTTCTTGTTTTATTTTGGACGTGATCACAACCTATTGAAATTAGAAGATATTTCTACAATTGTCACGAATTGGGCTGACGAAATTGAAGAAATTTTTTTTATTTATTGTCAAGGAAAATAACTTTCGTGTCATCTCGAAAATCATTAGAGATTATACATAAAGCGGCGGAGTATAAGCATTTTCAAACTGTTCTTTTCAGACTGCATTAGAAATATTATAATGGTACTTTTAAAAAATACATATGTCGAATTATGGCCGTTGTTTTGTCACAAATATTGCTGCTAGCTTTTACAATTCGGGAATTTACAACTATCCCAGCAAAGCGTTCTCGATCAGATTCAAATTGCTTAGTACAAAGCGAGCAAGCTTTAAATGAATGCGATAAGTTGAGCAAAGACGCGACAAATGCCATATTGTGCAAAAAATTCCACAGAGGGGGCATTAATTTGGGCAAATTTTTGGAAGATTCTCAAAACTAGCTTTGACAGTTCAAAAGAACAATGAACTAATTTACGAGAAATTGCAAAACACTGGAACGAGTTTCTTAGGTTAAAGCTTCTGGAAGCATAACCCAAAAATGAATAAAATATTCTCTTTTTATTGTTTATTAAAAATAGAAGTTCCTTATTTCTTTTAATCTGACTTTTAAACCCCTTTCATGGTTATATCTAACAGATTCTGAAATTTGGAAAAAAGATCCTATATTGACTTGAAAAACCACGTATGTGATTGTGACTACAATTGGAACGTTCCAGATTCCTCATAGACCTGACGTGACAGATATGAATAGAATAATAATTATTGGTGCATTGGTGGAGACTCCTTAGAGCCGGGTCAGGAGACTATGGAAGGTTTTGAAGTTTCCAATTGTCAATTGAATGTTGATTCTCTCTACTCTTATTTTCAGCCGATTTGATCGTATGCTCTGCAATGAATTCTCCATTCTAAAAATATTTCAAAGATTGCTCCGAAGCCCCATGGAAACATTAGAAACAAGCTTATGAAAAAAACCACAGCTCCCTGTTCCCAACTGTTTTTGTTACTGTAGCTGCCTTATGAGGTATCAAAAAATGTATTGCTAATTCTTGTAGGGTCGAAGTTTCTTCAGCAAGGAAACAATTATAAGTGAGTTTAAAATGGGAATCTAAAAGGATTGCAAAATCAAGAATCATTTCAATTAAATTTTGCAGCTATAATTTATTCCGACATTGTCGGAGACGTTCAGAAATGTCTTGAAGAGCTCGGGCAGAAGGTTCCTGAGAAACGTGGCGGTCTTTCCTTTAATGCCGAACGATAACAATATTTTTAAATTTCCCAAATGTGCATTTCATGTGGATTTTTTGAAGCACTTGTTGAAGAAACCAAATTTAATGTCTTCGCCAAGTTTGAAAACACCGCTGTATAAGTGAACTAATATTTAATGTATTCATACATACGGAATGTTTTTGCAAAAACGTTTTCTACAAGAATTTTCTATTCTTTATTATATATAATTCTTATAATTCTTTATCTTCTAATATTTTTGAGAAGACGGGAAGATTCTTCGTTGGGAAACCAATTATGGCAGCGAAAATTTCAACGGGAGGATATTGTTTTGTAAAATTAATCTTTAGAAATGTTTTGGCAGTTGTTTTGCCACGTAAATGTGACATGCCAGACCAAAGTAATTAGTCTTTCTAAAGTAATACGGTCAAAATCTATTTTCAGAATCTAAATACTATAATTTGAAGATGATGACAGAGGAAGTGGTGGGGCATTTTTAAAACTCAACTCCCTCCTCAACGCGCTTTTTAGGCTTGCGAATACACAATGCCATAAAGCGCTTTTGCTATAAGTAATGCAATGTACAAGCACACGGCACGCAACGCAGCACGCTTTGGCTTTAGCTAGAATTGCCGCTCCGCATCTTCTCCCATTACATTACATAGCATGCTTCCGCCGACGCAGGCGGTGGCTATGCTGCTCGTTGTTAACAATAGTCGACGTCAATTTAAAAAGAATCCTCTCTTCTAAGTTGAAAGAGTGGATTGTGACCGTGACCGTGATGGTAAGAATCAAATATTCGCGCGCTCTAGATGAATCGACAACCATAGCACTGCGCAGCTAGCTATTGCATGTACTATTTGCTGTCATAGCAACTTACATTTGCCTTGCTTAGCCAACAATAGTTGGCTGTGCAGTGCTAGTTTATTTAAAAACCTCATCACAGGAAAATTTCTCAACAGTCTCAGATGATTCCTTCTAGGCAAATTTGGGAGTTTTTCGGCAGTCCTGCCCACAAATAGGGTTTGTCGATTTTTAAATGCCATGGCGTTAGTGGTCGGACTAATTCAGTCCAGAATCGAAATTTTTCGATTCAAATCGATTCAATTCAATTCGATTCGTAGTTTTTTCGATTCGGTTTAGATATTGAACCGAACGATTCAGTTCACACTGCTGGACTGGATTGAATTGTTTACGCTGAATTTCAGTCCAAACGATTAATCATTACTCAAAACCGGCTAATACTGAAACCTCGTATAGCGTGTTAGCAATGTTCTGGCGTCTCATAATTTCATTTAACTTCCATTAATTTCTGCTTATTAAATAAGAAATGGGAATTAAATAATAATTTTAATATTAAACTTAATTTGATATTATTAAATTATTATTAATTCACGTATTTCTAAATGCATGAACAAAACTCTTTTACGTGTGGTAGCAGGTGCTGCGTGTTTAATTTGTCTTCCCGCAAAAAACAAACGATTTTCAATTCAGTTCAATTCATAGAGTAAAACCGAATTGAATTGGATTGTGTTTATACTGGACCGAATCGCAAAACCGTTAACGATTCAGTCATATTTGGCAGGCATTTAGGGCATTTATTCACATGGGCATAAAATAATTTTTTATGCCATTCTGGCAGAATTGGCATATAATATATTTTGCCTTGGCCAAATTGGCATAAGTTAGCGGTGCCCCAAGGAAAAAATATTGGAAAACAGATTATCAAGGCATAACTTAACCCAAACTGGGGGTTTATACGGTCCATTGCCGGTGAAAGTTTTTTGCTATTGCTATCAAAGGAAGCCTACATATAATTTGCTGGAATAAGTTGATATCATACCAATAAAGGCTCTAATAATTCCAATCTACTCAATTTCATTTTTGATAAATGCAAAAATTTCTTGTGACTTTGCATATCAGATCGAAAACATCCGGATGAAATCCCGACGAAAGGGATCTAAATTTTCATTTGCATACTCGATTCTTATTAAACAGTACTGTAACGATTGGGTTTTCTTCAAGCGAATTCAATTTCGAAAATGGAGGAATGGAAGGACGAAGACATAAATTCAAAAATTTGAGTATTTAAAGGGTACCTAAAAATTTATAAAATGTTGTGAAAAAGTGAGGGCGAACCATTAAGAGTGTGAGTGTGCGAGATGAAGCACACAAAACAAACGTTTGTTCCCTACTTTCTCTCAACCATTCGACAGCGGTGATCTTGCCAATGTTGGGCCAGGTCAATATTAATATTTTTGAATTTAATTCAATGAAAATAGTTCTCAAAGTGGTTAAAAATATTCTGCACACCAAGGAATGATGCAATTGATTTGAACACTTGTGCAGTTTCAGAGGTAATTACATTTCAGACTTTATTATTAAGTTCTAAAATTATCTCCTAAGCATAGCTTTATTTTCAATCCATCCTGGGACTGGAAAACATTTTTTTTCACTCGGATCCGCATGCTCAACCATAAAGTTACGAGGGCATGGGAACATGGGATAGAATTTCTCTATCAACATAAAATTGTTTGCTCTGCACATCAAGGTTTTCAATTATAATTAATTCTTGGGAATTCTTGCAACGAGTGCAACCCAATTGCATTGCTGCACGTACATATGCACTAGTCTAGTCAAGTCTAACCTTTGTTAGTCGTGGTATTTAGTATAGTCTAGCCAATTCACAATTGTTTCCAAGAAATCCTAATCAAGTCAAGTCAATCACTTTTTAAGTCGAAAATCCTAGTCAAGTCATTATAGTCTCCTAGTCACTTGCATTTTATTATCGCAGCTGTAGGTCATTTATTTATTAGCTAAATCAATTCATAACTAAACCCTGAAAACAATATCAAAGTAGTTCGTATTTTAACAAATTTAACTGCGCAAGTGTGTATGAAGAAAATGTTCCATTTAATTGGAGGAATTAAATAATTACCTAGCACGAATAAAGAATTGAAACAAATTGTGAAATATATTGATAATAAATGCACTAGAACGATTAAAGTCCAGGAAACTAACGGATAGTACCATTTAATAAGTCTCGTTTTGCTGCGTCTGGATAGGCTTTTCTAAATTAATAAATTATTTTTTTTAAAATTAATAAATTGTGTCTACAATATTTGTTGCTCCAACTACGGTGGCTTAACAGAAGCCTGTGAGCACGAGCAATGGCCGACAGCTCAGAGAATAGTCCGAAATTAGTTGCCTTGTCGTGATCTTCTCTAGATGTGATTTCATTTATTTTTTCGTTTTCTGCACTTTTTTTGGGGACGGGTTTTCTGGCGATGCTTTACTTTCACGATTTTTATTGTTCCTTCTTTCGTTTCAAACGTTCTCTCACTACCTCAGATTTATTTTAGTTTGAACTGTTACTGCATTAGCTTCGGCCTCAAACATTTGGGATATTTATATAAATCTGTATGTCTGGTGAGATTTCACAGATTTTCGACTGGACCTTGGGCGATTCACTATTTAATATTTTAATATAAATGAGTGTTTTTATTAAATTTCTTTAGATATACATGACGTACAGAGCACTGTTGCTGCCTATATTGTGCAATGAATTAACGGCTTGAATAATGCACTGCATTTTTCCACACTGAATTTATTAATCGTTAAAGGACGCAGTTACAAGTCCTGACATGGAAATTGCTTATGGTTTGGAGCCTTTGTTATCGTTAGAAGTTTCCCCATTGCCTCCTAAAACTGCTTCATTGAATGATTTAGGCATCATTTGACGACATTCACAAATTGACTAGACTAGTTCCTGCACATTGTTCACCTAGTCAAGTCAAGTCAATCATTATAATTTCTAATGCAATCTAGTCTAGTCAATTCAATTCTTCACGGTATTTGGCGCCTGCTAGTCAAGTCAAACTTGTCAAATTTACGAAAATCCTTAACTAGTCTAGTCAAGTCTCCCATTTCCTAGTCAAGTCTGACTAGACTAATGCAGCAGTGAACCCAAATGCTGTAAATACCATCATCACAACAACTTTTAAAATGCAATATGCACTTTTCGTTGTTTCATGATGGGAAGCCATTTGATGGAATTATTATGTTTTCAGTGATTGCAACATGTTTCTGTCTTGATCAAAATTTCCTCTTAGTTTGATTTTAAATACATCCTTAATAGTTGCTAGTCGAGACCATTCATTTCAGTTGGCCCGCAAGCTCACACGGGAGGTTAAAGAAAACATGAGATGGTTTAGCTTTCAAACATGCCCCTCACTGTCAGTGCAGTGTCTCAGGATTTATGGCACCCCTGTGTAAGGGCGGGGCTAGTACTGTAGAACTTCAAATGAAATGGATAACGGGCAGAGCTTATTTTCTAAATCATATATAATGTATTCTTGGATACTGATTGTAACAATTTTAAATAAAATCAAGAAGCGGGTTACTGAGTTGTAGAAAACATAGAAGCAGTTTGATTAATTGAGTTTATACTAAGATTTACACCTGGAGACTCAGCCTGTCCTATATCCTTCCTATTTATTTTAAAAGGCAAAATGTAGGAAACTTGGAGTTAATTATGTTTAAAAATTATTTAAATAATTTTGGTAGCACGGGAACATAAAAATACTCTACACAAACATTGTTTTACGTTATTCGATCTAAAAACGGTCGAAAAAAAAAGTACGTTGATTCTTACATTAATTCTGGGACACCACCAAAGCAGTTCAACATTGAAGGGAGAACCAGCAGGCCTAGCTGACTCCGCCGACCGATATGCGTCAAAATAGTAGCCTAAGACATTTTGAGCAAAAATCCAGGAATTGCATTTATGGTCATAGCCATAACACACTGATAGTGCAAAGTGTAAGCAACGTTTTGCTTAAACTAACAAAGAGAATAGAACGACCTAGGTCATAGGTCATGTCGGCTGAGTCGCAGATATCTAAGTTTAATATGATTTATTTAACTAATAAATTGTAAATGATGACCCATATAATATATGTATTAATAAATTAACAAAATTATCAATTAATAAAAAAAACCAGGGGAGGACAAATACATTGTGCTCACTGTATATACTATGTAAATTTTAACCGACGAATAGATCTACCTATCCAACATCCTATCTATATGGAGAGGACCTATATGGAATAAATATTGGTTCAGCAAAATTAACGACCACAAATATTCATGATTATATCTGCTGGTTAAACTCGCCAAACGAGTGCTACATAATGTGCACAGGTCAATAATATAATTGATAACCTGTTAACTACAGAAATTAGTAAATTAGACTACAATGCTTACATTTATGTGACCATATATTTTAAACATTTTAGCAATTTTAAAGTAAAGAATATCGTCCGCATGCCGTTTAGTTTATCCTAATTACGGCCTAACCATTATCAGCTATAATAATTGTGGACGAACTAGTACAGTTTATTCATTTACGAAAAAAATACTTGAATAATCAAGTTCAAGTTCACGTTCAAGTCAAGTTATGTGTCCAACTTGAACGTCAAGTTCTGAT